>VXAY01006835.1:14746-29431 GCA_013399855.1 Oxyruncus cristatus | reverse complement strand
AAAAAAAAAAAAAAAAAAGAGAAAAGCACAGTACGAGTATGCTCCTTTTTTTCATCCTTACAGTGGGAAAGTATCGTAGAGGAGTATGAAGATGAAATATTCTCACTTATCGCCCAAGAGGCAGACTATCTAGCTGACAAGCTGTGCAGTGAAAAATCAGGTACTGTGTCTGATGTAACATGTGCTCTCTCTACAGCCGTGCGGGGTTGGGTGTTTTTTTCAAACCCAGTGTACTGCTTTGGAGGAGAAGTGGGCTGTTGTTGAATGAGAAATGACACTACATGGCTTTTAAAGAGAAGAAAAAACAAAACAAAACAAAGCAAAGCGAAACTCCCCTTTCTTAAAGGCTTTTAATTCTTTTAATTCTTTCGAGCATATTAATGCAGCATAATTTGAGCATCCCAGCTAACGTGGTGCGTTTTCCTCCTGGTGTTACATGATTTTTTGCTCCTTGTGTGTCTGTGCTGTCACTTCCAGGTCAGAAATGAAACTAACCCTCTTGCAACGAAATACAGGCATTTGTTTCTCCTGTTTAATTGCTAATTGCAGCCACCAAGCTGAACTGTGAGACGTGAGAGGGCAGGGTTAGAAATGTGTTGTTCATTTTTAAGTGAACTCTTCACTGCCACCAGACAAGAGTTGTCCTTAGAAGGGCTGGCCAGCCCACTGCCATCACCTGCTAGGGAGAATGTGTTTTATAAATGTTTGATGTTTTCTTTCTCTGTAAAATATATATGTCCAAACAAGTAAGGCCTCTTTTCAATCCTGATAAAGTAAGGAAATGCTTCCTTAAGCTTATTTAAGAACTACCTCCATTCCTCTGTTTCTTTCTCTCATTTTCAGTGTTGCTTTTTTTGTTTTTTACTTTTGTTTTTATTTTTGAATCTCAGAAGACTATAAGGCACTAAGTACTCTAAGATTTTAAATGAAGTGGGGTTATCCTTCCTCAATGTGCTGCCTTTAGTGCAGGAATATGCATGAAAATATCGATCTCTGAATCTAAGCTTGTAAATATTGGTGTGTGGGTTTGAGATTTCAAGGCTGTAACCATTACTTGGCACATAAGAAACAGGGCTCATAAAAAGAACTAGAAGTTGGAAAAGAAGTTCTTAGAAATAAGTTTTATACTTTTAAGGTGTCAGAGTATTTGTAATACTTACTGAAAACACATAATCTGGAGCACTGGAGAACTCCATCTGTAATGCCACAAAGTTCTCTCCTGTAATCTTCCTGGACAAATAATCTGCAGAAAATAAACTTTCCAGAACAAATTTGATTTATTACAGATATTTCTTCTTTGTCATCTCTGCCATGATAGAGCTACTCTAAGTTGTGACAGAACAGACACAACGAGTAGCAAATTATTTAGAAAACAGCATACTTCTTCCAAAATGGATGACAGAGTTTCTGGTAGTGGGTTTTGGAGAGAAAAACTTCCTGAGCATTTTGGAAACAAAACCCAGAGCAATCTGTGGGATAGTGTGGAAAAATCATCGTCTTCCAGAGTGATTTTCTCAGAGAAGAGGAGATGGGGATAACTGCCCTCTCCTCCTCGGGTCCCCTCATAGCAGCCTCTAACCCTTTTGGAGAATAAATCACAGTTTTGTGCATCTTCAGGAACTCTGTAAAAATATTTTCTGAAGACGCAGGCGAAATATTGATATCAAAGCCCACGCTGTTAAAAATCTTTTTTTATTTTTTTTTTTTTCATGGATATGCTCAAAAGCTTTCACTTCCCCCCACACACACACTTTAAAATCACATTTTGGGTTTAAAACCCACACTGTGTGCTCATCCAGCCTTCTTACACCAACAAGATAATTTCCTCCCTTCTGGCAGACGAGATTGCTGTAACCGCACGTTCGCCTCCTTCACACAAATACCCCCCTGCATATGTGCAGGGCTGCTCTTCCTGACTATAAATAGTGGTCCACAGAGGGGAAAGTAGTTTAGTTTTCCTCCTGGCAATTAGCACAGATAAACAAGCTTCCATTTAATAAACAGAAGTATAAGTCCTCAACGTTGCAAATATAGGATGCTTTGCAAAAGCGGCAGGAACACTACAGAGGATGCTGAGCTGCCCTGGCATGAAAATAAGGACAAGAAATTAATCTGCCATTCGCCGTATCACCCCACTGACCTTTTAAAAAACATTAGTATGGTAAAGAATAAAGACTAAAAAAAGTCACTGAGAGTTTTTTTTTTTTAAAATCTAATTCGCTCTACATACAAAGTGGGATGAAAATAAATGTATTAAATTGAATTTAAGATAATGAAAACACGTTTTCATAAACTCCGCAGCAGGCAGGAGATGGCAGAGGAGCGCAGCAATACCTGACAGAGCAGGAAAGTGCCTGTCTGTGTTTTTCCAGGGAAAATAAAATCATACACCGGTGGCACTGGAAACGGCGAGTCTTCGAATTTGTGTCGGGCTTCACGCCAGCCACGCAGCACCCACATATAACTTACCAAAGCCTCCAACTCACAGAACACAATGAGACTTATATTATTAGGTCTTATCTATCTTACAACGGCAATTTTCATTAATACGTTATATTAAAGCAATATTACACTCTTATCGCCCTACTGTAAATTATTGGCTCTTTTTATTCAGAGCTCTGTGTGTTCATTCAGAATGGCATTTTTAACTTTTTTTTTTTTTTTCGCTGCTAAATTATCATACTAAGCGACAGAAACGGTACAGAAAACCTCTCCACGGGCCAGTTGCAGATTTTGATGCTGTGGATTTCACCACAAAGCAGGAGGGGGAAAAAAAAAAAAAAAGAAAGCAAAAGCAAAACCAAACCAAGTCAGTGATGTATTCATTTCATAATTGCGCTTTTAATTTTGTTTTAAAAGTCTACATACGTGAACACGGCTTATTTCTTTTGGGCCATTGCAGACTTAGCATTGGTGTAATCAAACCCTTTTTACACTGTGCTATGGCAAAATAATAAGGGTTGCAGTCTTCTCTCAGCCTACCAACATGACATTAATGGAAGTCCCATATTATGGTAAGAAAACCCTTTCTCCGCAAGTCCCGTTCAGTGCTTTTCTTTAACTCTAATATCATAGCAGACTTCTTTTTTTTTTTTTTTATGGCTACTGGAGGTGGATGCTTCTTGTTTGATTAAAAGTGGGAAACTTCAATAAAGTCTTTTAGCATGATCAAATCGTTTGATATTTACAAGCATAGATCCATTCACTGTCATGTATTCTTTGATCACGCAAAAAGTCTCAGCGCTAGACAGGCAGGCAAAACCTGCTGAGATGCACCTTCAGATCCTCTACTATTTTTACAAGCTTAAAAAAAATTCTAAAAGTTAATTTTCGAGGATATTACCTTTTTTTTTTTACTCCCCCCACCCCAACCAGGAGGTGCCCGTTGCCGGTCAGCCCAATGGAATAACAGTGATTTTTTTTTTTTTTTAAATTACCCTTTAATTTTCTTTGCTGATTGCAATAATTTTCTGTGTGCTCTTTCTGGACTTAGATATATTTTTTGTTGTGATAGTTGGTGCTCAGTGCCATGCCAGCAGCATTTCATTCAGGGTTAGATGGAGTTATGTGAAGGCCAGTAAGAAGCCAGAAACAAGTTAAAGGTTGTGGCAATGTACAGACCAGAGCCAGCTGATTTATAAGTGGAAAATAGTTTAACACCACATATTTTATGGGCGCTGAAAGCTGCTGGTTAAGTAACACCAGGACTTCTCCTACATAATTTTCTTTTTATGTGCTCACAGCTATAAAATGTTCTGTTTGCTTAAAATCTTCTAGTCCCCATTTTATCTTAAAAGTGACTTATCCCGTGTGTTTCTTTATTTAGCTGTTTGCCAAGTTTGACTGTAATTTAGGCACCCGATGTTGAGTTATAGAAAACTGAAACAAAACGCTCTTATTCAACTGCAAAGAAATCCAGAAGTCTCTTTCTGCACAATTATCACTCAGACTATTGTGGTTTTGCAAACTGATACTTTCTAGGAGGCTCATTCCCAGTGAGAACTACTCTCCTGGAGAGTTTAACAAAGCTAGCAGCTACATCAATTAAAAGCAACTAAAATGTCTGTTATGGGTATGTGCGGAATATTAAACTGCCATTAAACCATTTACCACTTACCTTAACACTCTCTGCAAGATTAGGATTAATAAAGGCAACAAATGGGGTGCGAAGCTGCAGTTTAATGCTGCCACAGCACTCTGGAACTACATATTTTCTCACATTTTTCTCCCCGTGCAATTAGGAAAAAGAACAGTGAGGAGAGAGATTGGCCTTTGCGTCCCTGCCCTGCGATAGGATTTATGGGCACAGATTTCCCCAAATGCTACAAGGGACTGAAGGACAGCCATCGGTGGGCTTTACTAAGGAGCTGGGCTGTGTCACTCCTTGTTTTAAAATGCGAAGTTTGATCTAAAAAACCGTCAGATTTTAGCTGCAGCAACAAGGTTATAGCTGGGACGACAGGGGAAAGTGAATTTAAACACCAACATAGTCCCCCTGGGGAGAGAGGTGGGATATTTTCTATGTTTATGGGGGTCTTAGGGTGCAGTGTGTTGGGGTCTCTTCTCCAAGGCAGATCCATGACCAACCCCATCACCAGCAGCAAGTGCCCAAAGCCAGATGTGAAACCCACCTGGGCAGCGACAGGTTCACCCACAGGAGCTTGGGTGCTTCCCAGGTGGTTTTCTAGCAGCTATTTCTCCACAAACCGTGTTAAGGTGATGTAAAGATCATTAGAGAACCCATCATTGTGGGGTAATTTTTCGGTTCAAACGAGCGAGAGTTTTCAGGGCTTTGCAAAAAAAGTCATCTTCTGTGGGGATGCACGAGTCGTGACGGTGCCCTGTAAGGGAAGAGTTGGACACTCAATTATTTAAGACATTTGAGGAGAGGAATTCAGAATAGGTTGCTTAATTCTGTTTTTTAAAAATCCTTCCTAATCTGTGTCGAAGAGTGTGTCTAAAAGAGCCTGACTCACTGTCTGTGTGTCATGATTATGCCTCACGCTGTTCCTCCTTTCTGATTTATCGCCCAAAGTTGTTTAACGTGCTCTAATTTTCAACTTAACACATCCAGTGGTGGAAGTGCTTCAAGAAGAAATCCTGCTTTTTTCTAGTTTGGAAAATATTTTTTTTTTCAATTAAAGAAACAGGTGCTTTCAGGAAAGTGTTACTGTGCAGGACATCAGTAAATCACAGGGAACTTTTCCTTCCGTAGCTGGCTGAGCATAGGTTGCTGCTCACAAAGGTTTTAGAAAAGATTAGCTCCTGATTTCAGACTGAAGGAAGGTGAAAACACCACTTTTCTCCTTGGGTTATCAATTTTTGCCATTTTAATATCTCTGCTGGTTTCTACTTTTAATCTTTAAATGTGCCTGCACTCCCTAGTCTTTTTTTTATTATTGTTTTAAATGTTTTTCTGTTTCTGATATTTTGGCATGAAATGTGGAGAGGTTTTGGTGAGAATGTGGAGTTTATTGGGGAATTGGGAGTTCTACCTTATTTCTGTGTTTGGGTTTTTATTTACCCCAAGGTATTCATCTCAGTTGTGCCGATTTTCACAAAATCGACATCTGATTGTCACGGAGTTGGAGTCTGTAAAGACTGAGCTTCCTGTTCCAGCAGAAAAAGATTAGTAAGATAATTTCAACAAACTTATTATTTTTTCATGTGTGTAACAGATGATCTTTTCATCTGTATTTCCAGACCAGAAAGAGTTCAGAGTTTATAGCTAGGAGCTGCAAAGTTTCGGTCGCTGTTGTTGAGATGATGATGGGAAGCGTTCCAAATATTTGTCCTTTTAAAGGTGAAATAACATAGTGGAATGTGTGTAGTTTTCTTAAAGCAAGCCATTCCTTTAAAATTTCCATATCAAAGTCCTACTGATCCCGATATAAGCGTTCACTCAACCTGAGCACCACTAGTGTAATAACTTTTTTTAATTAAAGCTTTCTTGCTGAAGAAATGGCAAAAAAACATCAAAATATTCCTGACAGAGGTTCCGCCTTTCATTGCTGGGATGAGGTTTTTTTGTCCAAAATATTTACTAATCAGTATAAAATATTTGGTCATAAATCTCACCCAGAGCTGGGACTCGGCTCAGGTTGTTGCTGCGTCCCCAGAAGATAAAGTGGGAGAATATCTGCTTCAGGCTCCAATACTCTATGAAACGACTCTTTAAAAAGACATTAACAACTTAGCTGTGGTGTTAAGGTAACAAGGTTAGTTCATTCAAAGCAGTAGAATATTTTGAGTAACAGTAGGCTTTGTAACAAAGAAAAAGTTCTGAAAATGCACAGGTCACCTTCACAGATTGAATAACTACCGAAGAATATAAAATGATGAATCATATTGCGGAGGGGAAAAAAACCCTCTCTGATTAAAAATCTGTTAATAAATCATAATTTTAAAGTTTATTTATAGATTTCTACAACATTTCTAAAGTTAAGTATTTCAACAATAACACAGTCCATCCCTCAGTGTGTGTAAATTGTTGGAGCTTCACAGAAGCCATTAGAGCAGTGCTGATTTACAAGAGTTTAACATCTGGTCCCCTAAATCTGTTACACAGAGGTTTGTTGTCTGGCTTAATGTCTTTAAAAAAGACAGAAGGTTTTGCTCAAGGTGGAATATTTGCTGCCATATCTTACTGACATACCAATTTTGCAGAATACTTCATCAAAGTTATAATTTGAGTACCATGGAGCAACTATGCTATATAAAATGGAAATAATGATTTCAGTATTTAAGGAAGACTTTCTTCACACTTAATCCAGTTCAACACCTTCTTTCATGTGTATGCAAACAGAGATTTTTAAAGAAACTTTCAAATATTTGAACTCTTTCTATTTCATTCTGCTTCCAGACAACCAATTTATGCTGGGATGGGTTCTTCAGTGTGGATACTGAGCTCACCTCATATGCAAAACATACAGCCAGCGGGCTCCGACTGAAGTCTGAGAGCAGGAAAATGTTTCTTATATGTTTGCACATAAAAGCAGGATATATGTGCTTCCAACTAGTGGGAAAGGTTTGGGTTCCAGTCCTATTTCCATTCTGTGAAATCTGTTAATTTTTTGAGTAGTCCTAAAAGATAGATTTGGCTCAAAGTGTGTTTAAAAAAGCATATATTACCAGGTCACATAAAAGGAACACAGGTGCTTGGAATCTGTGCTATGACAAAGTCTACTTTTAATCATATGGTGTTTTCCCCAAAAAATTTAGAAGCATTTTGCCTCTCTCCATCACCTTCTTTTTATCATTCAACGTGAAAAACCCATAAAAGTAACAAAGCAAATTGCTTTCCTGGGAAAACAGCATAGTGCAAACGGCCGACCATTATCAAAAGATCAAAATAAACAAACTTAGATGGCAACAGGGAGTAATTTTTGTTTCTTTTTCTTTCCTTTTTTTTTTTTTTTCCAATAATGGAGGGAACTTTCGTGCTTCCTGTAACAGCAACTGGTTAATTATTTCAGTCAGGTATGTTAGAGTTTCCTTCTTTGTCTTTTTGAAATTTGAGTGTGGTCTTGTGCTTTGTTTGATATGCTCCCAAAATTGATCGCAATCATGCTATATGAAAGACCTCCTGAGCAGTCTGGCAAGGGTGTTTTACTGAGCATCCTCACTGTGCATCCAGCCACTGCAGTTGGTGTGGTTTGTGCTGAGAAAACACTATGAGACGAAAGTAGTGAGGTAGATGTCCCTCAGAAGGAAGGTCTTTCTTTATAATTTACAGACTTACACATTTACAATCTGTCTTGGGATTTCGCAGTGAAAAACTGCCAGAGGATTTTGGTCTCTCTTCCTTTTTGCATCCATGTTAAGATGTGAGCCGGATTCATCCCTGTGTCACCCCAGTCTTATCCTGGTGAAACCCGGCTACAGCTGGAGCAATGCTGTAGTGGACCACATCTGCTATGTACTTTCTCCAGGTGTGGGCATCTATTTTTGGGGTAAATGCTTAGATTTTTTTCAGTATAATTTTGTTGAAGCAGATAATGAGAAGCAAACTTAGTATTTGTGAGGCCCCTTGTGAAGCCAAACTGATCTGGGGTTCAGTAAGAAGTACTCAGTCTAAAAAAGGATTCATGCTTTTTATCATCTGTCAATTAACAGATAAGGTAAAATGATGTGATCTGATAAGATGTATGATATGACATGACATGACACAAACTGCCTGGGATCCCATCTATCCAGATATTTATGTAGCTATCCTCAGCTGGTCCCTTTAGTTCCCTCCAAGAAATGAGTATCTCAAAACGCATATGGAAAACCAAGGAAATATGTCCTGACTTCAGACCCTGTCTTTTCTCTTTTCTGTTTATCTCACCCTACTCTGATGAAGTCAGAGATGTATCCAAAGGCATGATCTAGTCTTTTATCAATGCACCAAAAGTATAAAGGTCATTTCTAAGAAAGGAGGACAGGATCCTTGCCGAGAGCAAGTATCTTTAGTCAGGTGACTTGGGATAGAGCTGTCACATTTGACCTTGGGAGACTGGGGTTCCCCAGTTCATGAGGACTGTTAATATATATTTTTTCAAAACAGTTCATTTCACTTTCCACGCCAAATATACCAGGCAAAGAGCACTTTCCTGGTGACAGATTTTATTTCAAATGTGGCTCATGCTGAATGAGTGGAGGTCACTAAGTTCATTTCACTGAGGAACCAAAAATGGATGAAGCAAGACCCTAAATAGCAAGATCGATGCTTTGTTTATTAAGATAAGCCCTAAAACAAAGTTTTTCACTAAACTAGTCATATTTTTTATTCATATTTGTCTTTGTGGTCTGACAGTTACTCATACTGATAGCTTCATCAAAATACAGTTTTTATAAAATGCGTGTTCCTTGTTTCATTGATTGTTTCATTGCCACAAAGAACAAGCATGCTAGAATTTTATGAGCAAAATATTAACTTGTATGGTGTTCCTAACACGTATTAAGTGTACCAGAAATGAGGAGAGCCAGATACGTATTAAATGAAATGCTATTAATGGGTCTTACGGCGGGAGCGGGGAGGAATACCTTGTAATTACGGCGTACACATCCGAGTGCAGCACACTTTGTTCTGGAGGCTTAAGTAGGTAATTAGCATTGTGGTTATGGAGTTGTGAGTGATCTTAAATTGTGCTGGTCTCTGAAAATTGTCCTTACTCTTAGAGCTGGGGTGGATACAGTTACCTCAAGAGCAAGTCTCTTGGAGTTACCTATGGGACAGGAGTACCCCCACCGCCAGTGGGGTGGAGGTGGCAATGGGGGAGCAGCCAGGGGTGGGAAAGGAGCGAGGAGAGAAATGCTCTTGGGATGGTACTGGGGGCACAGTGTGGATGTGAAACCAGCACTTACACCTTATATTGTCTGAGCAGGGGGTTTCTGAGGCTGGGTGAAACCAAGGAAACCTTTTAGTAAAGGGAAGAGCGTGGAAAGTTTAGGAAATAAAGGCAAGGTGGAGTTACTGCACTCGGTAACTTCCACACAGCCGAGCCTGTGCCGGAGCAGCGCTGCAGCAGCTTATATCGCCGTAAGAGCGTTGATTAACAGCAGAACTGTGCTTAATTCTATACAGGTTAATACAGAGTCTTTCTTCAGGAGCTCCTCAACAAGGCTGCGTGCGAAAGAGCGAGAGAAAAAGAGAGACCAATTCACAAAGCTCATTTAAACTGAGTGAGAAGCTTTGGAAAACAAGAGTGTCTTCGTGCCTTTAACCATATTTACAGACCTGGCTGGTTTAATGGCATTCTGCAATAAATTCCATCGCCTTCGGGAGCAATTGATAAAGGTTCTGGTAACCGCCTGCTCCAATCTACTTTGGGGAATGTTAATAAACCAGTACCCAAGGACTCCTAGGTGTGTGCCGTGGAATAGAGGGAGCTAAATGTCAGCTAATTAAGCAGAGCTGAGACCATGAAAGATCTTATGAGTTAAAAGTTAAATATTAATATCAGTTTCAAACTTTATGAAAGGCTGGCTTAGTGGCAGGGAAGCAGAAGGGATATCTATCCAGCATGTTTGTGACATTTTCTATTTCTGGTTAACCTCACAGCCACATTCAAAACTAGCTGAAGTTTTCTTAAAGCAAATTCTGGAAGAGAAGCCAACAAGGAATTATAGCAACCCTTGAGGTGGCACAGATATTAATGAAGGAAGAAAGAAAGAGATTTCAATATGGTAATGTTTCTTAAATGGTAAGGAAAAAAAAAAAGAAAAAAAATCTTCCCTGTCATATCAAATGTGACATGAGCAAAAGGTGCAAGTTCAAAAGGGCTTGGTGCTTGGCAGGGCTGTAATTTATCTGACTGCCCATGATGGTCGGTTCTGCAAACTCCTGCAGAAATTTTCAGCGTGCCACTGGTGCTCTTAAAGAGCGGGAAAGTGAATGTCGAGCACTGTGCAAACCTGGTCACGCAGTGATCAGGTTATCTGGAGCTGCTCTGTTCTGCCTTTGAGTTTCATTGTTACCATTGCTCCTCAGGAGCTGTGTTGGAGGGGTGGGTCTCAGCCCTGGTCAGGATCAGGATCCCCCATGCTTGCCCTTGCACAAGCAGCAGAGTTAATTCACCCAGAGACGATGCTCCTGTCGTCACACGCTTGCTGATGCAGGACCACTGCTCCTTCCTTAACACAGGTTGAGAGTGGGCAGACATTAAACACTTTTGTTTTGTCAACAACAGATCTTAACCACATGGCCATCTCTTCTGGCCTCCATGGGGATGGTATATTATTAGAAAGTGTTATTTGGGGACACAAAAGAGTGATTAAAGGCCTGTTTACTGATACCAAAAAAGATGGAGACTTGTCTCAGCTTCTTTCCCATGGTGTAGGCTACACCATGATGACCAATGAATACTTCTCCATTGCTTTTAGCTGCATTAGGGGGGTTCTGCCATGCTCAGCTGTGTTGGCCAGAAGCAGGAGAGTGTGGTTGTGCTTCCAGCCTGCTGCTCTTCCCATTGCAGCACACAAAGTGAACTGCAAAATATACTCCATTTCATCCAGATAGACGGTTCTGACTCTTCTGGAAGAAGAAGAAGAAGAATCAGCATCATTCCCAATCTGTGAAATTCGTGACTGATGGATGCAAAGAGAGCACCTGAGCATCCTGCATAAGCCTCTGGGTTCCTTGTGCCTACAAGGCTGAAGACAGCAGGGAGCTGTGGCTATGCCTCCTGTGTGGCTTTGGTTATCAATATACTCCCTGTGTGTCCTTCCCTCAAAATTCCCCCACTACCACTGAATTTCAGAATATAAAACTGAACTGTCTAGGTTTGGTAGGTCTC
Source organism: Oxyruncus cristatus (assembly GCA_013399855.1). Classification (NCBI taxonomy): domain Eukaryota; kingdom Metazoa; phylum Chordata; class Aves; order Passeriformes; family Cotingidae; genus Oxyruncus; species Oxyruncus cristatus. The sequence goes on along the minus strand of VXAY01006835.1, from coordinate 18,152 downwards.
ATGGTTTCAAAAAATATTCCTTTCTTCCAGCTCCTTGAGCTTAACCCCAGTGCAGGCAGTGATGCCATCTCTCAGCTCTCAGCCTGCTGCCTTTCTTAAAGAAGCTTCCCATGCATAATTAAACCCCAACACTCAGCTTGTACTTCACCACTCACCTACCTGGAAAGGGCTGTGACTTAAACATCTGTGCCTCCCTGAGCGTTCCTGGCCATGCCTTACACGCACATGGAAGCAGAGGGGTTCATGGTCACCTGGGGATGGCACAGCTTGGCAGAAGGGTAATGATGCCTGAATCCCGGGGAGTGGGAATATGTGAGATTGGTTTTCTCAGGGTAATTTTGCTTTGACTTTCAAAGACTTAACTTTACATGACCAGGTAAGATCATAAAAGGAATTTCAAGATATTTGTTGTTTTCTGAGCCAGAGACATCTTTCATACAGCCTTTGACTGTGCTCTTCCACAGAGCAGCCTGAACACACCAAAGCACTTTACCAGTGTGAATAAGTATCTTTACCGACAACTTAAAATAGCAAGGAGTAGAGACAAAATTTGGCAGAAAGAGGACTAGAAATCACACATTCTCATTCCTTGTCCAACTCCTAATTTGCTGCACCATTGCTTAAACAAACATAGGTACTGAGTTGCAGGCATACATTGCTTTTATTATTAGTTATTATAATGATCTTTATATTTCTGTGGTACAGACCACGAAACTTTGAATTGAAATGTTGTCTGTGGCATACTGCACCAAAATCCAGATTTTTCTTTCCCTGTTTTCAAAGCCCTGGATCACACTGGCCCAGGTGAGAGGAGCACTGTAGGACAGCAGGTGGTCACAAATAACCTGGATTACTGACCTTCTCTCCCACCAGACACTGCTTCCCAGGTTCTGCTCACTTTCCAGGGTGACTGGTTGCACCTCTGCGCTTGCAGGCTTTCTCATATATTGAGTATTGGGACTCTAGTAAATGCTTGAAACCAGGCTGAGAAATAATCTGGTGGTGCTGAGCACAGTCAGGACACTTCAATGCAGAATATTGAAGGCTGACAGCCGAGGTCCTTCTGGGCTGAGCCACCCTTGTGCTGGGGGCACTTGAAAGCATTCGGAATGCCTGGAAAAAAAGTGGACTGGGGGAGGTTGTGGTTTTGAGGCTTTCTGGTACAATAGCATGGCGTGGTGCTCAGCGAAGCTCCTCTTGTCAGATTGCCTCGTCATCCCAAAATGACTCTAATTTTCCCCATGTTTGTGCTTCTCCTGTACAGTCATTCCTTAAGCTCTCAGGAAACCCACATATCTGCTGTCTTTCAGGTTCAAAAGAGGGTCAGATGAAGATCTACCTTCCTACAACCCTTTCCCTAAGACTGCTTCTCCTCAACGGGGATTTTGTCACCCTGTTTCATTCTGCACAGAACTGCTGCACTGTGGAGAGTTTTAAAAGTGCTGGGAGAGAGCCTTGGAGTATCACACACAAAATAAGAGAGCTGCTCTCTCTTTAGTGGGAGCCAGAGTCTGGGACACCAGATGAGATGCACTGCAGGCACGAGCAGTTACCCACCTCCCACCAACTTCGCAAAGTCTCCACAGTGGGAGATGTTCCTCCATCCTTCAGCCCAATCTGCTCATTTAACCCATCTATTTTCTTTCTTCAAATAGTTAGGACAGAGCTCATGTTTGGTATTACATATTGGTGCAAAACTTGATGTCATGGGCTAATTTTATGTGTTTCTTGAAATAATGCTGTAATGGAAATAACAAAGATTATTGCCATCTCTGCCTGTTTCTCTTTGGGAAAGGTCTTCCATTTCTCCTGAAAAGCCTGTAAACAACCCTTGATATGTCTAAAAAAGCCTTGCCCTCATGAAATGCAATGAACAGCTCCTTGATTCATTTTAAGATGATGATAAAAACACAAAACACAAATAGCTGAGATCAGCTATCTGATCTTTCACCTTTGTGTCCAGGTGAAAACACAGATTCTTAACCTTTGAGCCCTTTAAACAATTTCCTGATGCGCTTCATCAATGGCAAGAGGATTTAAGCTGCCACTGTTCAAGGAAAGTCTGCTTGAAAGCCTCTTTTATACTTCACAGCTTTGGGGTTTAGTTCTATATGACAGCTTTTTTTTAATAAAATATTAGTTTACCTTGGCAGGAAGCTGTTTTGTCATGGCTGCATTCAGGAAGGCAGGTAGGTTACTCTTCCTTAGCAGGGCTCTCATGGTGTCAGCATGGACAATACTGGCACCTGCCCTGTAGAGGTCAAGACCTTGTATTAACTGTGAAATAAATTAGGAAGGGTGACTTTTAAGCTCATGAAATACACAGGGGGAATTATCATAGAACCATAGAATGGTTTGAGTTGGAGTGGGGCCATAAAGATCATCCAGTTCCAACCCCTGAGCTTTGGGGAAGGACACCTTCCACTAGACCAGGCTGTTCAAAGCATGATCCAACCTGGATTGTTTTCCAGACACTTCTGGATGTCAAAAGCCGTAAGGAAGGAGTGATTATGATTTCATGGAAGACCTGTCCTTCTGGTCTTTATTTACTGGGTGACTCAAGGAAGAAAAGTATCTAGTTAAAGTTTGGTGGTAGTTTGGATACATCTTTTGTGTAGCTGGAGCTTTGCATACAGCAATGGGGTCTGGAGCCAGCATAGTTATTCCAAGATACTCTTCAAATCCTCATGGTGAGTTACTTACATTTACAGCAATGCTTTCAGGCTTTTTAGACTCTGAGTAAGCCACACGTTTGTATGGAAGGTCCTGTTTGCACAACATTTACAGGAACATCTCCAGAAGGTATCTAGAACACCTTTCAGGCAATGTATACTCTTCTTCACAGACGCTGGGAGGAAATGTGTTGAGACCTCCGTAGCACCCTCCTAAATGCCGTAAGTGCTCCATTCTCCTCTTGATGAGACTTGTTCTACACCAGGAATTTGTCGTGGGTTTACCACCCCCCACTCCCCCCGCCCCAGGGTTGAAAAGTAGTTAATTCCCGGTAAATTTCCAGAGCAAAGCCAATCACAAGTTTTAGTAACGCCTCTGCGAATGACATATCTAAGAAAACGGAAGAGAAGATGAATTGTGCAGAAGAAATTCCATCCTGGAGGAGAGTGGAGGAGAACAAGAGAGAGCGATGGAGCCTCCAAGGTCAGTGTAGCAGTAGCGGGGACGAGAGGCCCGGGGGGGCCCCCTCTCCCCCTCCAGCAGGGGAAGAGACTTAAAAACTAAAACCCCTGCAACCTGTGGAAGATTATTTGGAGTGAGGACACCCTCCTGCAGCTCATGGAGGAGCCTGTGCCAGAGCAGAGGAGCGCACGGAGGAAGCTGTAACTCCGCGGGAGGCCTAAGATGAAACAGAGTCTTGCTGGAGACCTGTGGCCCTTGGAGAGAGAAACCT
>VXAY01006835.1:0-14632 GCA_013399855.1 Oxyruncus cristatus | reverse complement strand
CAAGGCTGTCTCCCGTGAGAAGGGACCCCACAAGAAACAGGGGATGGACTCGATGCCATTATCCCCTGGAACAGTGGTGAAGACCCTGGTGCAGCAAGTTGTCCCCCTGCAGTCCCTGGAGGACCTCACCAGGCCCAAGTACCCCCCAGCCTTCAGTCCTGGCCCGGCAGGGAGGAGCAGGGACAGTCCTGCGGGCGACGTGCAGCAGAGAGAAAGAGAGAGAGAGATTTCCAGCTATGGCCGATCGGAGCTGTCACCCTGGAGATAATAGAAGGAAACTTTCAAGTGCTGCAAATTTGATTTAGAGGAACTGTAAACCCTGAAATTAAAGAAAAGACTTTTCTCCTCCTGGACTGATACGGGGGGAGGGATAATTTTGTAAATACATAACATGTTCTTCATGATTTTACCTAGTTAGAATTGTTGTATATATTATTCTTTAGTTTTTATCCTGCTAGTAATAAATTTAATATTATTCCCTCACATCAAGTCTCTATTGTCTGTATAAAACTTCTCTCATCTCATAGCAATTGTATAAAAGATTTGAAAAAAAATTAGTCTAGAGTAAACCCATGACAGAATTTTTCAGGGATTTGACTGAACTTACTCTTGATGCTCCCAAAGGAGAAATGAACCCAACATCCTGACACAATTAAGAGAAAGAGTTGACTAATTTTCCAAATAATATTTCTGACCTCAACAGTTTCTTCCACAAGAGTGTTACTCTTTGCAATGCTTCAAATTTGACTTCCATAAATAAGGATAGCAGAAATGCATCAACCTCAGTAGGACACACAGACTTCACTTTAAACACATTTCAAACCTAAACTTTTGTGTTTCAAAAGCCTTTTTCATTGTTCTGTGCTTACTGAAAGCAATTCTAAGAGGTGCTTCAGCCAGAACAGAGTTATCTTAGACTTTTTAAAAAGGATGATTCTTGGAAAAGCTAAGTTGTATGGAAACACACAAAGATCTGGGTTCTCTGTACAAAAAATTAATAACAAATCAAGGCAACTCTTCTAATATTTTGAGCTTTTCTTGCAAGTTAAGAACAAATTAGCAGATTTTTTTTCTCGCTGACACTGCATGGACATTGTCCATACCAGCATGAACATCTTTCTATTTGTCTGCAAGTGCTCAGACCATGGAACAGTCTTTTCACCACCAGGTCCCATCCTAGCAGCTCTGGTTCAGAATTATATCTTGGATGATGAATGAACTCTACCTAGAATACACAGATTAAGTTTTGTCTTTTTTGGTGTATTTTCCAACTTCTTTCTCCTACAGAGGGGAAGGATACGAAAAAACCCCCTTAGTTTTGCAAAGGAAAACACAAAGTCCCTCCAGCTCTGCTCCAGGATGGCATGGGTCCAAGCTTCTTGATGGACACAATCCTTCAGAAATCAGTAAGAGTGTGATTTTTCAACTTTAGTTCTGCTTTTTGCCTCTGAGACCTGGAGTCACAATCTCCATCTCAACAGTCAGGTCTTCTGCTTCTCCTGCAGCAAACCCGAGATCATTCAGATCAGAAAAAGCTTGTCCACAGGTACATTTCTAGCTTCAGAAGGCATGGATCATTCCACAAAGAAAAGCCTTGAATTGAATGGTGTCAGATAGATGTTTCTGACAATGGAAGCACCAAGCTTGTACCTACAGCCTAGACTGTGATTGATGTTAATGGACACATGTTAAATCACTGTACCTCTATCCAGAATTAGTGTTTAGTTAGGGATAGTTTCTATCTGTCCACTCCTAATTGCTTTCCCAGAGCTTGAACACAATCGTTTGAGAAACTGATACAAACTTTTTAAGGAAATATGTCTCATGTTCCATATACAAGCAGACTACTTATGAGTGCATAAACCAACTATCAGATCTGTGAGATCCCATCTTATTGGTTGACACCATCTTGTGTGGTATCCTGACAGGAAAAATAGCTTTATAATCATATGACAAATTTCTATAGAAGACAATTTCTTACTTGCATTTAGCCTTACCAGCTTTCCAATCTTTCATCTTGCACTTATCCTACTGTAAGGAGGACACTCATTTTGGAGTATTTAATACAAATCCTCCACACCAGTGCTTTCCATTCCCTCCAGGACAAGAATTTGTTTGCATGTGTGCATTTGGAGAAGGTTGTCAGCCTCACTTTTAACCTGAAGAGCTCAGGTTAAGTCTGGTCGTTACTCTTTGACTCTGGCCCAGTTTCCTCACTCCTGAGGACAAACAGAAACAACTCCTTATTTCAAACAAGGTACAAGTCTCTTTTCATAGACATATCACCAGAAAGAGCAACTTTTTTGGTCAAAATTTGAATAAACTGAGGGAGAGCAGGAGAGGACTGACTGGCAAAGACTCACCTTCCTCTAATGCATCTGATGATGCAAACAGTGGCTTGGAATCAGGGTCAATCAGTCCAGGGTTTTTTTGACTTTTGTATAATGGATGAGCCCACACGGGAAAGGAGAGAGTGAGCAGAAATGTGTGCATATCACACTGTGGGTATCTTCTGGTTTCTAATCCTGCCTATACCACAGAGACTGCTCCCACCTTGACTTCATCCCAAGACAGGAACCTCTTCTGCAGGTCTCTGATTCAACAAACCTGGAGTCCCAGCCACGCTTCTGCACAGTGTGGTCCGTGTGTCATGGCAAGAGGATGCAATGCTCACTCAGGCAAAGCAATTTTGAAGTAACTGTTTCATTGACAGGTTCCTGTCTTACTTCTCTTGGAGATAGTTACCTCCAAGAAATCTCCAGGTCATGATGAGAAAGACAATTTTGAAATTACTAAAGTATGGTCCTTGAAGAAAATTAATGTTCTTCACCATGTAAAGACTTCTGAATTAAGACAATGAACATAGAAATAATTAAGGCAGAACTAGGACGCAGTTTTACACAACACAGCCCAGTTAGTAATGTGCACTCCAAGGTTCATGGCTGTCTAAGGGCTCAGGTTTGCTCCCTGCCCTCTCTACAAAGGACTAACTACCCTGTGCTGCTGTCCCCGCTGAGTCTGTTTTGTCCTGCTGAGGGCTTGTGTCTTCTCCAGAGAAGGCTCCAAAATCCCAGGAAGAAGCGAAAAAGGAGAGCCTAGGGAGGAGCCAGGCAGCAGAAAAGAAGGGAGAGGTTGGGGAAGAGTCAAGAAAGATGAATAAAACCTGAGGAGGGAGGAAATATGAGAAGAATAAAGACAAGAGAGAGAAAGGGTCTAGTGTGGCTCCGGTGTTGTAGTAGGACTGCACAAGACACAAGGGGGTACCAGGAATTGGAGGGAGGAAAACCCACATCAGTTGAGTGCAGAAGCAGAGAGAAGCTTTAAGTGTATCAGGGAAAATTAAGTACTGTTGTTGATGTTGGGGTTTTTTGTTTTATTTTTAGAATGATCTCTTTAAGGAATTTTTCATGAAAACAACTGGCACTTGCAAAGTTGTTCAGAACTAAGAAACTGTTGAATCGTGACAGCAGTGCAGGTAGTACTGTAGCAACTGCTACAGGGAACACCGGGCTGCACTTCTTTTCCCCTCAAAGGTGAGAAAAGTTCTTTACAAAATCAAACAGAATCCAATATCCCCAAAGGAAATTAAATAAAACGTAAGTTTAAACCAACTTACAGACAGAGAAGAGGAAAAACTCAGTTTATTGAAAAAGGTAGGGCCAAAATGCAAACTCAAACAGGGATACCAGGTGTCTGTTTCACACTGGCCCGTGAGGGAGCTGGTGGTGAACCAGCAGACCTGAGCAGTGCCTTGGGAGCGTTTTGTGTTTATCAACCTGCCCCAACATACAGCCCTCACTCCAAAGGTGGCCTGCTCCAAAACGGAGAGACTTTTACGGAGACTCCAGCTGGCCCCAAAAAGCCTGTGTGGGGAAATGGATGAAGATTTGGGGTACCTAATTTTGGCCCCTTCTCTCTGTAGCAGAAAGCTGAGTACACGGGTGTGTGTAAAACCTTCCTACTGCCCATGCCCAGCAATTCCCACACTGTTTTATGTATTGGAAATACATTTAGGAGGCATCCCAGGCCTGGTCTTAGAAAGGATGGCTTTTATGCTGACCCATTTCCCAGCACACCTCTCAGGAGTCCAGGAGTCCCAGGTATCAAGCAGCAGTTCCAGGCATTACCAGAATGACAATCTACATGATGGGAGGATCTTTAGTGCTGGGGATTAGACCTACTTCATTTCTTAAGGCTTGTGCCAATGTTTCTGAGGAGATAAGAATTCCCTGAGTGCTGCCGGGAGTGGGACAGGATGAGCGGGTGGGCTCAGATGGGAGGTGGGAGATGGGAGGAGAGCCAGCTCTGGAGGGAGCCAGGATCCAAGTGAGGACGTGGGTGACAACTCACTTCTCCCTTGGGGTCTGTCTGGAGGTCCACATGCTGCCCACCCTCAACCTGTGAGGCTGGGGAGAGGAAGGCCTTTATCCTCCTCTTCGCTCGAAGACCGCCGAGCTGGAATGGACGATGCCGTCCAAAGAGCAGCAAATTTTCCTAGGGGTGCTCAAAATCCGGAGTACCTCGGATTGCATTACAGACCCCACCCTGCATGCTGGGTCCCCCCCTCTGGCAGGGCCAGGCCCTCTCCTCTCGGTGACACCTGGTGCAGCGGTTTTCTGGAGCCTTTGATGTGGTGGCTGCAAGAAACCCACTGTCAGTCACACGCCGCGTGCGTGCACTGCAGGTCTAGAGGTCTCGTACTTATTCATTCTTGCCACAGCTCCAAGCCTTCATTTTCTTGCCCCGGGAAATGCGCTTAATTATTTATTTGTATTGGGCCCAGGCTTGTAATACTTGGGTGCACACTACAAAGCGGCGTGCGAAGAACTATTGCTGGCTGCCATCGCCCATCAGCCCCCGCTCACCCCAGGCCCCTGACAAGATAACTAGCCCCATCGACTGCACATTAAGACACACATTAAGAAAAAAGAAAGGTGAGGTTCTCCGTGCTTGTAGCCCTGTTGAAAGCAATGGAGCTGACATGCCCGGAAAAGTTAACCTGCAGTGCCTTCAGCGGGGATATCCCCTGGGAACTGGCTGAGGCTGGGGCAAGAGAATGAAGCCGGCTTTGTTGTTGGCTCTGCCATCCCCAGCAGCCTCATTGGCACCCGGCCAGGTCATACCCAGGCATCACAGTGCCACCTCCATCAGCTGGTGGGCACTGCAGCGTGATCCTCCTGGTGCCGGGGGTAGGAGGTGCTACTGGGCACTGGGACAGCATAAAAGTTAATTAAAGCTGGTGCTTTCAGAATTTAATTAATGCTGTCTGCCCTTTTGCTTTAGGAGCTGATCTCGGCAAGCCTGAAACTTCAGTGTCCCTGCTCTGGGCCCGGTACTCTGGCTGGTGCCCACCTTTACCAACATCTGAAAAAATGTCCCCTCTGACCTGTGAGTTTACCAGACAACTTGTCTCATGGCATGTTCCTGGTGGGATTAACCATGAATCCAAGTCCTATTTGGAGCAGGTCAGATCTGCACTCCAGCTCTTCAGGGCTGGATGAAGAGGGTGAGAAGCAGCAGAGATGGTCAGGGTCTGAGTCACACCTAGGTACTAGAAGGAGCCTGGAGTCAACCTCTGATTTGGAGTCAGGCAAGAAACGCAGGTTGCCCCTGGTGTATCACATATTGGGGTCGGTGTCCCTCATCCTAGAGCTGCTCTCTGTTAGTTCACCTTGGCAAATGAATGGGATTGCAAGCCTGTGGGAAAAGGCCTTAGTGCTGGCAGGGAATTGCACCCACGTACATGGAAATATTCACACAAAAGTCAAGGCAAGTTACCACAAGGGCTTTCCACACAGCATGGCCAGGACTGGATTGCTTTCCAGCCGCTGGAAACATGGTCACTGAACACTTTCCTTCAGCTCCCTGTGTGCCAAGGTGGGGCTGCCATTGAGCCAGGTGGTGGGAACACCCAGCTGGCCCCTTACGTATTCCCCCATCCAAAGGAGACCCCTTTGGATGAGAATCCTGTTCTGCCCATGCCACGCTTTTAGCTGGGGTCACCCCTAGGCAGCCCCCCAAGCTCACCCTCCCCACTGCTGCTCCTGCCTAACGAAAGTGCTGCACCTCAGGGACCACAGAGGGAACCTCAGGAGATGTCTACTTTTTGTCCTACTTTGATAGTGATATTTTTTCCTATTCTTAAAGCATAAGAGAATCTGCTCCTTTCCCCCAGCCCCTTGCAGCTCCCTTACCAGGACACGTGTGTTTTGCAGCTCTCTGCTCAGGTAGCTATGCAGAAAATCAGTCATGCTGGACCACAGCAAGGTTTTGCTCCTCCATGAACTGAAGCTCGGGTTTGAGCAGCAGGATTTATTAATCCTTTGTAGAGAATCTAAAAAGCAGCCGGATGGCACTGGAGTTATGGCATGGGTTCTGGGAGTCCAGAAAGCTCTTTGCACAGCCTGGTTCTGACACTAACTTCTTACACGACCTCAGGCGTGTCACTTTGCTGATTCCTACCTTGATCTCCCCATCTGGCAAGTGGAGATAATACTGTCCTGCCCCATATGCCTGTTGGGAAGACAAGTTCGTCATCGCTTTCTGAGGTACTGCGATGCTACAGGAGATGGATAATGAGACAGACAGGAAGATAGCTAGATAAATCAATCTCTTCTCATTCAAGTGAAAGCAGGCACTGCAGGTGCAGCGTTCAAGATTAATCATCAGAAAAATTAGTTCCCTCAGTATCTTTTCAGGAGGAAGAAACAGCCGTAGGGCCCAGTCCTGAGGAGAGTTATGCACATGAGTAACCTTAACTTGAATTCAAAGGCAGTGCACAAGTGAAACTACTCATGTGAGCAAGTGCGTGCTCCACTTGTAATTTCTGAAAATGCCTAAATAAATGATGTGTCCCAACTGACACATGTCCCTAGGTCACCGTGATGCTTTTAAATATTTCCCTCAGACATTTATTTCTGCCCTTTATTAGCCAGCTGCTTTATTAGCTGCTTTATTAGCAGTTGGCTTCCTGAGAAGCTGTGGGTTACAGCTTTCTTTGCAAATAATATGAAATAAAAATAAACACAAACATGTTGCTCACGGGTTTCACATACAGTGTGATTTTATATATACTATAATTATTAATTCAAACCAACCTATTACTCTTTCAGCATCATGTATGTTTGTCCTGTGTGAAACTGTGCCAAATATATTTACGTTCTCTTTTTTTCGTTTGTTCGTCATGACAAAAAAGGGGAATTTTAAAGGCAGCAAAGTCTTATTTGAACTTCTCTACAGCTATGTCCTGTAGGAATCACTTTTTTTCCCCTCCAGACCAGAACATGGAGCCCTTTAACAGGCCAGACTGGAGTCAGAAACTGAATAGGGTTATATATTCAGTTGCCATAGTTGCCATATGGTGCCAACACTGAATGAAATAAAATAAAAGTCCAGAAGGACTGGGAATAAGTGCTGGGGCAGCCCGCACAGGGCTGATTGTGGGACAAAACCGCCAGCCCCCGCAGAACACGGCAAAAATCCCAACCCAAAATTGCCAAAAATTCGCTGCAGAGGCAGAGGCAAAGTCTCCCTGAAGGGGAAGCGTGTTGGGATGTGTCTGCGCCCAGGAGGCGCGGGAGAGCCAAGCGAGGCCGTGCGGGCAGCGGAGAGGGAAGAACTCACCGGAGCGTGAAGTGGCGAACAGTCCGAACAATTGTCACGACAAGAGGAAACGCGTCTCAGCCCGGCTCAACCTCGCCGCTCCCGGATGGACAATTAACCGGCCAGGCTCCGCTGGCATGAAAGGCAGCTCCGAGGAAACCGGGGGATGGAAGGCTCCACGGAGAAAAAAGAGCGAGGAACTCAGACCAAGTGGATGTAAACACATAAGACAGGACTGTAAGGCATCGTATGTGGGCTTAGGGCTTGGGAAAGTGTCGTGGTTTAAGAGGACAGGAAGACATTGTAGACCTTCTGAGTGTCAATGCGTGCTGCGAAAAGGGTGGCTGGGAATGTGGTGTTTTACAGCTGTGAGAACAAAAGATTTTAGGTCATAATAGTAGGTGATGCGGGGGAAAAGCGGGTGGAGGAAGAGGAAAAAAAAAGAGAGAGAAAAACAGAAAGAAAGAGAGGGAAAAAAATAGAGGAAAAAAGAGTGAAAAAAAAAAAAAAGAGAGAGATAAAAAAGTCACCCACCCCAACTCTACCTAAAATTTCTTATAGTTCAGCATTCACAAGGAATTACGAGACGCTCACTAGGCTAAGCACAATTCAGAGCATCCTCATATCAATATTTCTTCCACTTTTAGTTAACAGAGCCCTCCCATTCTAATTAAAATAGCTTCATGAGGACTGAGAGTTGATTCCAGAAACTCAAGCTATCAACATTTGCAGGTTTATATATATATATAGAAGAAGAAGAAAAAAAAATTAAGCTACCAGGAAACTAGCACCCAGGAGTGCCAATATTATCAGGAAAATTAGAAGGGCTTAGAAACTGCTCCCAAGTGTCTTAAGGAACTTTGAGCCACATCCACTGCCTGCAGAAAGCAGGTCTAAGGGAGTAAAAGGATACAGAGATTTACACCTGCACAGGATCTGGCCCTGGTTTCAGCAATGTTCAGGTGAAATATTTAAAATGTGCCAAAACGTTGGCCATGGATCGACTGCGACCTTGCAGCTGCGATTGCTGGAAAACAGTTTTAAAAATGGATGCTGAATCTAACAAAAGGAGAGGCATTCCCTGGTATTTCTGGAAGTGGATTTAATTCCAGAAAGAAGGCAAGGGGCAGGAAAAAGCCTGCCTGGATGAAAAAATCCTTAGGCAGGTATTTTTATAAATTAGTAAGGGAGAAATCTGGTAGATCTAAAAGGTTGTTACGAGCCATGCATACTGTATTTAACAAAAGTCTGCAGAGGAGGAGGAGGAGGAGGAATACTGTGCAGCCACCAGCGTGAGGGGAAGCAGGGGGACTCCTGCAAGAAACCATAATTAAGCTGCAACAGACTCCTGCTCCTCTCAAAATGAAGAACAGAGAGAACAAGAAGCAGCCAATGTGGCTTCATAAGGGACTGTGCAAAGATCTGAGGCTTTAATTTTTTTAATTAAAAAAAAAAAAAAGGAAAAAAAGCTGTAGTCAAAATTAGAAATCAAGAGGGGGCAGGGGAAGGAATCAAACAAGCATACTCAAATTCAGTTAGGGATTATAGGGGAAACAATAAGGATAAGGGGGGAAAAAAGGAATTTAAAGCTAACCGAAGAACTTTAAAAGGGCATTACAACCTATATCAAAGGGAAAAGACATTCTGGAGAGACAGTAGGCCCATTAATTAATCAGAAGGGGTTTAAATTACTGGTGAATCAAAAAATGGCTGGACTGATGGATTTTTTTAAAAGAAATAATTCTTAATAACAAAAAAACAAATTGACGCAATTTCCGAAAGGAGGTTAAAAAACTTTGTAAAACAAAGAAGTGAGCAGAGGCAAAAATGTACAGCAAATTATCTGTTCAATTTTTTCCTGCTTTTGGATCACAGGTTGTCTGGAAGGGTATTACAGGTTTCTGAGATGTCACTTATTAAATACTCTTGCACAGTGTTTTCTGTAAACTATTTGTGAAGTGTGTTGATGCCTAGTTGATCGCTGTGAGCATTTGCTCCTCAAACCTGAGGCTGAGTGAGTTCATCTGAGTGGACAGAGAGGTCAGAGTCTGTATTGCCCTTGCCTGAGCAAATGGGTGGAAACCTCCCCATGAGGACCCAGCTTGCCACCAGCCAGCCTCCTCCACCATCACATCACCACTTTTTTTTTCCTCAAATCTTCTTACATATTACTTAAAACTGACTTTTCACAAGTAGTCCTACAACAAACCTGTTTACTGAAGTATCTACAGGTTCTGAAATGGAATTTCTTAAGGACAAGCAGAATAAAAAAGGCACTTCCGTTTGATCCCACAAAATGTGACAATATAAAAACTACCTAACCTGGATTTCTTCGCTGCTAAGGGAATTAGCTAACAAATTTCCTAAAGCACTGACACTTTATTTTCTTTTCTTAATGAAAAGCTGAAGAGCCGTAAGAAAATTACAATGAAAATGTTATGATACCAGAAGAAAGCTGGTTCTGTTTTGCTAGTAAAAATAAGATACACTGTACCAATTCAACTAAAAGAACAAACATTATAAAAGAAACATGAGCTTGAGCTTGTCTGTGTAGAGAATTTGGCCAATATAGGCCATTCTGCTACCACTCCAACCCACCCTCCAACCTCCATCCCTATCCCAAAAAAAAAGGTAGGCTAAAAATAGCCGCACTGGAGCACCTCCTCATGTGGGCAATATCCACAAATAAATGAGAGTTTGGTTCCAAATAATCACCATCTCTTCTAAGTGGAGTTTTTTAAAACCAAATGCTTTTGACTTCAGAACAGATTATCCAAATAATGTATTTCAGATGGTGGGACTGATTTTATTTCACTGTTGATATTCCAGATATTTTTCTCCAGGTAAATAAATCCTTGAAGCCAGATCTGAAGACGTCAGGAGCCAAAGCACATCTTTCCATAGACTTTGGTGGGATTGGGCACTTAAAGGTTAACAAAGAAACAGTATCGATTTATGTAAAGTACATTTTGATGACCAAACACTGAGTTCCTTTTTATAGAAATAGAAAATTTGTGAATTCAGGTCTGATGCTCAAAATATGTGGGATTATCCATGTGAGCACAGTTCAGGACTGCTCAGTTGGGTCCTCGGATTTTAATAAAACAGTCACTGCTGTCACCCAGCGTCTTACTCCCAACATTAATTCAGATTGACGTGGCTTCGAACGTGTCTCAGCAGAAAGAACAGAAGAATGGCAACAAGCTGATCTGGGGGAGCCTCTGGTGGCATCTCAACAGGCCAAAACCCTAATGCAAACCCTGGCTGTGCAGGTGAGGATGTGTGGATGCACTTGGCAGCCTGTGATGGGTTTGCTTCCCCAGTGATACTCAGCGCATCCTTTGCCTCACATCACCTGTCCCTCCCCACTACAGCCCCACTGCAGACACCTGCTGCACTTCAAACATGAAGGATGCTCTCCCTATTGGAACCAAACTAATGAGTGTGCCAACACGTGCTTCATCCCATGCCTGGGCACTATTGACTCACAGAGGTTATAAGCGTGTGCTGTAATAATTCACTGGATGGGGAGCTTGTTTACCAGCTGTTTCAGCGATCCTAAAGAAGAAGGGAATGCTTTGCAGATGTAATATGCAAACTAAACTAACCTGGGTGTATTTGAAAATCCCAAAGACGAGGGCAAAAATAATGTAAAGGAATCCAAAAAGGCAGGAAAAATGAGTAGAGAATAAAATGAGATTCAACAGAGAAAATAGAAGCTACGGCATTTGTGGAAAAATAATCTAAACCCCAGATATTCAATCAGTGATAAAAACCCAAGAAGCAGTAATGCTGCAAGAGATCTAGAGATGATAGTGTGTAGTAAATTAGACATGAGTTTGCCTTGAGATATGGTAGCAAAAAAAGGCCAATTTGATTTGGGGCTGAAGACATCACAGTGCAAGGAGGTAATAGCCCGTCTGCATATGGCTCTGGTGCGGTAGCGCCTGCAGTATTTAATTATGGGCACCACATTACCTGAAAGATAGTGACAGATTGAAAATTATTCAGAGGAGAGCAATAAAAATAGTTCAGAGGCTGGCAGGATTGAGTTATGAAAAGGCAGAGTAATACAGACGCAGAGTCCACGCCAGAAGGTTCTTATCCCCACAAGCAGGAGCACGTGATGGCAAAGCTGAGTCTGTCTTTCACCATTTCTTCCTTGTTTGTTTCAGCACCAAATTGGTGTGTTCATGGTCCACAACAGCATCAGCATCTGGTGAGGGAGTGGGCAGGCAGCAAAGTGGCTGCAGTAACACGTGGCTGCTGGACCCACTTGAGATGTGCATTGAGAGACAGGAACAGAAAAGAGAAGAATTAAAAATCAAATATTGGAGCTGAGGTTCATCTCACTGTCTCCTCTGAAGTCCCTATTTTGGGGTACTAAGTCAGATGGCAATAAATACCCCAGGGAAGGGAGACTGAAACCCGGGCCATATCTTGGAGGGAGCTCCTCATGTGTAGCTCCGGCTCTGCCTCCAGCCCAGGGAAGGAAGGAGGCAGCAGAGTCACAGGCTGAACACGCGGCTTTGGTGCTTCCAGACCTTTCCCCATATGGCTGATCAGCCTGTGAGCTACCACAGAGAAACAGGTGGAAGCTTCTGGGTAACAGCAAGCCAAAGAAAAAGATGAAATGAGAATGGAAATGGGAAAGGCACCATGCAAACAGCAGGACAGAGGGATGCTCAGGGGAGAAAAGGAAAACAAGAATCTTTGCAGGTCCGGTAACAACCCAACTGAAAATCTGGAAAAATGATGCTCTTGTGTCTTTGAATATTTCTGTTTCCTTTTTGTTTCTTTTTTTTTTTTTTTTTTCCCCCAGTAGGAAGCATGTGTATTTGTTGAGATGGGAGAAAGTGTAGAGAAGGTGCTTCACAGAAGGTGGAGGACAGGAAGAGGAGCCAGGCCAGGGTGCCCAGGTATGTAGAAGAGTCTTTGGGAGTTGATACAAAGGTTTGCAGAGGGTAAGACTAGCCTTTTTTAACTTTCTTTCTAAAAAAAACAAACAAACAAACAAACAAACAAAACCAAAAAAAACCAACCAAACAAACAAAAAAAAACATTTGCTGTGGAGAAATACTAAGTAAGAAAAGCCTATGTTAAGAGCTCTTTGTTACAGTGTGAGAACACCTGGAACAGACTTTTAGCAACTATTGGCAACTTTGGGGACCAATAAGACAAAGTAGTGAGGTGCAGTTCTGAACAGGGGCTTTCTGCTGCTGGGACAAATGGGGATGCTCCTTTCCAAAACCTTCTTAATATCCTAAATCATCCTTTGATGAACCTTGTCAACATGGTGAAATGGTGAAAAGCATAATTTAAAGGTATGAGTAGCAGGCAACTGTCTTGTGCACAGAAGCAAGCTGCCCTGTGCTGGTGAGGAACCTGACAGTGTTGTATGTCTTCAGAGTACCTGGCTGTGAGCTGATAGCACCTCACTTAAACACAGCACCCTGATTTCCCTGTAGAACCTATGAGATTTGTTTCAGTCTAACTCAGTTCTTGCAGACCTATGTTCTCTTCTAACTGTGTAAGAGAAGTGTTTGGTGTAATAGAAAGGATACAGTCAGGATGCAGTTTGACACACAGACCCCTGGCAAGCGACTTTTTTATCACATGCAGTTTTATTCCACGTCTGAAAGTATGATGGCATCAGTGCCTGAGCACAGACTCATGCTGTGTCTTTAAGATTTCCCTGGATTTGGGGCATGTAGATGCCACTTTAAAAGCACTGTCATTTCCCGTATTTGAAAGTGACTCTTTTCTGAATAGTATTTCACTGGGGATTTTCTTTGAGAAGAGAACAGAGCTGGATGAAAAGAGTGCAGATTTACACACTTCTTCTCAAGGTGAGCTACTGTGCAAATGTGCTTCACTCACATCCCCCCTCCTTTTTTTTTCATCTCATAAATTTAAAACACATTTAAGATTTGTACAGGTTTCCAGCAGCCCTGATAAAGACAAAGATGTTTGCCCCTGTAACAGGAACTAACTGGTTACAATATAGGGCTGGAGGCTGAGCCTGCACTGCTGGACCTGCAAACAACACCCTACATCCCCCAGAAAGGAGCCTCACCAAACCTGGTCACTGGCTAAGGAAGAGAGGGGCTTCTAGCCTTTCCATATTTTACCCAGTGACAGTTTAATATAAAAAACAGTCACAATTCCAGGACCAGGGTCCTTTCTCCCAAGCAACTATTCTCCACTGGGCTGTGAGCTCATGAGCCCCCCATCATGGCCCTGTGCTCCTGCTCCAGCCATCCACAAAGTCTGGTGCTCATTGCACTGACCTACGGAAAAAAAATGGAATCATAAAGTGATCTAGGTTGCAAAAAGCTTCTGAGATCATTGAGTCAAACCATTACCCCAGCACTGCCAAGTCCACCACTAAACCATGTCCCCAGGTGCCAATCTACATGTCTTTCAAGTACCTCCAGGGATGGTGACTCCACCACTTTCCTGGGCAGCCTGTTCAATTCTTGAAAACCCTTTCAGTGAGGAAATTTTTCACAATATCCAATCTAAACCTCCTCTGGCATAGGAGGAGGCTGCTTCCCCTTTTTCTATTGCTTCTTATTTTGGAGATGAAGCAAACCCCCAACTGGCTACAACTTCATTTCAGATGGCTGTAGAGAATGACAAGGTCACCCTGAACCTCCTTCTCTCCAGGCTTAACACCCTCAGATCCCTCAGCTGCTTCTCCTGAGACTTGTGCTCTGGGCCCTTCACCAGCTCCATTGCCCACAAGAAGGGAAGATGGGAATTCATGAGGCAGGACGCATGTCTCAGTGCAAACCCAGATGTGAGAGTGAGCAGGACCACAGCAGAGAGGGAAGAGCATGACAGCTACTGTCTGCAGGGTCAGGCTGAGCCTGGAAGTCTCATTCTTTATTTCTTACAGTCTTTTATTGGTAGCAGTGCTTAATGCCTTTGTGGTGTACATTAATAAAGACTTCTGTTGTCCGCGTGTGATCTACATTTTTTACACATTCCCAACAAAGAGAAAGCTTTCCCTTCCTTTCCCTTCCCT
>VXAY01006834.1:329919-346356 GCA_013399855.1 Oxyruncus cristatus | reverse complement strand
CTCGCGCTCGCCGCGCCCCCTTTCTGCCCGCGCGCGCTGAGGGGCGGGAGCGCGCTGGCCACGCCTCCCCATTGGCCACGCCCCCCACTCGTGGGTTGGCCCGCGCGCGCGCGTGTGACCGCCAGGTGTGTCACCTGTGCCGCTAGGTCTGTCACCTGTGCGGGGTTAGCAGGTCTGTCACCTGTGCGGGGTTAGCAGGTCTGTCACCTGTGCGGGGATCGCAGGTGATCGCGTAGGGCGCTGGACTCGCTCCTGCTGTGCGCTGCATGTTCCCGCACGCGTGTGCGAGGCCGCGAACGCGTGGGTGTGCCAGGGCACTGCCCGCCCGTCCCGGGCAGCGCGGGAGGGTTGAGGGGAGTGCAGCGTGTGCGTGGCAGATGTTGCCGCACATCTGTGCTGCGCCCTGCGCATCTGTCCCAAGTGCTGCACAGCTGGCGTGGGCCCCGCCACATGTGCTCGGGGCACTGTCCGTGGTGGCTGCAGCTCGTGACGCGGGGGAGGATGTCGGGGAAACCATCGTGCCCTGGAAAAGTAGGGGGAGCACCCACAAACGCTCACTTGAAGACACAGGAGGACCCCAGACAGGGGGATCCCAGGCAGGGGGACGTACAAGTACCCCCCAATACCAGCATGGCAGCAGGGTGAGGCCGGCTCTGTGGGCCCCGAGGCGTGGCTTGTTGACTGGGAGTCCTGCCCCATCGCTGCCCCTCGGTGCAGGGCTCTGGGCGCTGGCTGGCCCCGGTGAGCCGGGCTGGCTGTCGCTAGATGGCAGCATGGCCACGTGGCAGTGCCACCTCTGTTCCTGTCCCCACTCCAGGGCACGGGCAGCCACCCTTGGGAGCGGGGCAGGACCCCCTTCGCCTCTCTATACCCGCCATCACCGCCGCCCCAGGGATGCTCGTGGTCCTGAGGGTCTAATGCCGGTTTGGGGGAGCACAGAGGGGGCCCGTGCTGGCCCTGCAGCAGCACAGCCCCCGCCGCGGGTGCCCCCCAAGACTGGGGGCTGGAGGCTGCCGAGAGCACCGCCGCTCTCTGGGGGTGCGTGGGGTCCTGCTGGCACCCCGCAGCCCGGGGGCAGGCAGCCCAGCGCTCCCCAAGGCCCTCTCCCTGGGTGCTGCCCAAGGCTCCCCGCGGCACTGGGGTGCCCACCCAAGCAGGGGGGTTCCCCAAGGCCGCGGTGCGGTGGCGTTACCCGCGCTGTCTCCCTGGGAGCCCCCTCCCAGGCCTTACCCCCGCGGCGGGGTTTGTCCTCCCGCGGCCGCCGTAGCGCCGCGGAAGCGTTTCCATGGAGACGGGAGGAGTCGGGCCCAGGGATGGAGAAATACGAGCGGATCCGGGTGGTGGGGAGAGGGGCTTTCGGGTGAGGGGGGCGCCGGGGGTGGGCGACATGGGGGTCTCCAGGCCTTTGTACCGCGGGATGGGAGGCCGCAGCCCTCGCTTCCCGGACGGGGAAGCGCTCGTCCGTGCTGGGGTCAGCCGGGGTGTGGCACCCGGGGGGACAGGGCAGGGGGTGTGGGACCCCCTGGGGACACGGCAAGGGATATGTGACACTCCGGGGCGGGGGGATTGCAGAGTTCCTGTGTCACCCCAGGGTGGTGGCCAGGCCCTGTGTTTTGTCCCCTGCCCTTGCACTGAGGCCCCATCCCCACCCCTGCAGCATCGTGCACCTGTGCCTGCGCAAGGCCGACCAGAAGCTGGTGATCCTGAAGCAGATCCCGGTGGAGCAGATGAGCAAGGATGAGCGGCTGGCAGCGCAGAACGAGTGCCAGGTGCTCAAGCTGCTCAGCCACCCCAACGTCATCGAGTACTACGAGAACTTCCTGGAGGACAAAGCACTCATGATCGCCATGGAGTACGCCCCAGGTGCGCCCTGACCTCTCCCAGTGCCTGTGGCAGGTCCAGGACATGCCGAGCACTCAGCTCTCCTTGGGTTGAGCTGCCTCACATTGTGCTCCTTGCAAAGATCTTGTGCTTTGGACTCTCAGAGGGTGCAAGCATGTCCCTCTTGAGCAGACAGTTTTGTAGAAAAGCATCTGGGGGTTCCTGGTGGACACCGGGTTGACCGTGAGCCAAGTGACTGGTAGAGGTTGCCCAGAGAGGTCAAGGAGTCCCCATTCTTGGAGATACTCAAAAGAGAGGTCCTGATCCTGGACAACCAGCTGTCAGTGGACCTGCTTGAGCAGGGCACTGGACCAGTGACCTCCCAAGGTCTCTTCCAGCCTCAGCCATTTTGTTAGCCCTACTCCTGCTAACCATATCCAAAACAAGGACATTTCAAACCCCTCTGTCCCTGATCAGCATGTTACCATCTGCCTCTGGCTCAGGTTTCAGGTACATTTCCCTGTGTCAGCTCTGTTTGGTCCCACAGCTCTGTGATTCCCAATGAGCTTTGCTGTGGAATTCCAGATGAAATCAACATTTGCTGTATGTGAGCCCTGAATCTGGACCTCCCCTTCCCAACAGGGGCCTCTCTGTGCCACGTGGCCTCTTGGACTGCAAAAATTCTCTTCTGCAGAACAGGCTGATCTTGTTCTGCCATCAAGGTTTCTGTCCTCCTCCAAGAGCTGTAATTTTAGTGTTTCTTTTCCTGCTGCTTTTGATAATGTGTCAACAGTAACTTTTCTCAGGCTGCTTCTTTGTCCCACCAGCTGTGCTGCCATTGTCCGGGAGCATTGGAGGACATGCTGTGCGTCCCACTTGGATGTGTTTTGCCCACATGCTTGGCTTGTTAGGATGCCATGGCTAAATCCCCCCTGGTTTTAGGCTGGATTTGTGCTGCCCTGTGCAGCCCCCCTTGCTCACAGCCCTCTGTTGTTCCTTGCAGGGGGCACACTGGCGGAGTTCATCCACAAACGCTGCAATTCCTTGCTGGATGAGGACACCATCCTGCACTTCTTCGTGCAGATCCTCCTGGCTCTGCACCACGTGCACACCAAGCAGATCCTGCACCGTGACCTGAAGACCCAGAACATCCTCCTGGACAAACACCGCATGATTGTCAAGATCGGAGACTTTGGCATCTCCAAAATCCTGAGCAGCAAGAGCAAAGCCTACACAGTGAGTGGCAGGGGAGCTGCTTTATCCCGTTGGCACCAGGCTGGAGACTCTGGACTTGGCTCACAGTAGTCTTTTGGCAGCATCTCTAAGCAATGCTGCTTTGTTCCTTGGAGTTTATACAGGCTGATGTTTTCACACCCAAGTTTGCTGTGGCTCTGTGGGCTGTGGAGCGGTGAGGAAGACCTGTCTGCCCAAAGCTGGGAAAGGATGGGGTGTCTGGGCCCACTGGTGAGGGCAGACACTGCTGTAACAGTGGTGGGGATTTGCAGTCTTGTCTGACGCATCCTTGGCAACTAAACTCCTGCCTGTGTGCTGACATCCTGCCTTGCCTTAATCTCTTCTCTCTGCTTGACATTTGAGTGTCTTTCCCCACCTGGACTAATCTGACCAGACGTTTGTGTCATGCTCTGTGCTCTGGGCTCTGATTCTCTCCAGTGAATAGGAGCAAAATTAGAGGCAATCACTGTGTGTGTCACTGGAAAGACGAATCCTCATGTTTTTCACTGAGATTGTTGGGCAGCTGTTGGTGCCAGGGAACAAAAGCCCTGCTCCACGGAGCTTTGTGTGGTGGTGTTCCTGCCTGCCTGAGCACTGGGCTCGACACTGAGCCCTTCCTCTTTCCACCTCACTGCCCCAGTTTCACACCGTCGCAGTAAACCTTTTTGTCTGTCCTAGGTGGTGGGAACTCCGTGCTACATCTCCCCAGAGCTCTGTGAAGGGAAGCCTTACAACCAGAAGAGTGACATCTGGGCTCTGGGCTGCGTGCTGTACGAGCTCGCCAGCCTCAAGAGGGCTTTTGAAGCTGCGGTAAGAGAGGAATGTGGTGTATACAGTAGCACAGGGAGCCGTGGGCTCTCACAGAGGTGAAAATGTACGCTGGGATCACTTCTCACTGAGCCGGGAAGTGTGAAGGCAGAGGGCAGTGCTGAGACCTCCTTCCTCAGCCTCGCCCCCTGACTGCCCAGCCACTGTATGTCTCGTTTTGTCTCCAGAACCTTCCTGCCTTAGTGTTGAAGATCATGAGTGGGACATTTGCCCCAATATCAGACAGATACAGCCCCGACCTGCGCCAGCTCATCCTCAGCATGCTGAACCTGGATCCTTCCAAGCGGCCCCAGCTGAACGAGATCATGGCCCAGGCCATCTGCATCCGGCCCCTCCTGAACCTCTACACTGACGTGGGCAGCGTCAAAATGAGAAGGCAAGTGGCACTGCCACCTTAGTGTCCCTTGGGAGGGGCTGCCACAGCCCATTGTGTGTCTAACCAGCTCACTGCGTCTGATACAAGCTCCAAAGGGAGCGTTTTCTCTGTCCCACAGCTCTCCTGTGCTACCCAGTGTGCAGCTGCTGCTGGCTGAGCCTGGCCCAGGGGCTCAGGGCCAGGCAGGTGCCATGGCAGGTGTGGGCTTGTCATTGCAGTGACACTGAATAGAGAGTTGTGAGCACAGGGGGAAGCAAACTGGTGCCAACTCCCCTCTCTCAGGTGGTTTAAAGCACCGACAAAGCAGTACTGTGAGCTATTCAGACGTGGCTTATGCTGTAGCTCTGCCCAGACCTGTGATCCAGAGCTCTGCAGGACCTCTGAGACACAGCTGACATTAAAGGCTGGATTTTGGTTTGGCAGGCCTGAAAAACCCTTGGCTCCAGTGCCAACAGTGACCCACAGCCGGACAGGGGGACGGGCAAGCAGTGCCAGGCCGAGGGGTGAGTCTTGGCATGGTGTGTTCCACTCAGCTCCATTCGGAAGCTTTCCTTTGGATGGTGCAGGTCAGAGAGGCACTCCAACTTCTGGAGAGAGGAATTTAAGAGATGTCACCTTCCCTGAGCCCTGGAGGAGCCCGCAGGCACCTCAGCTCTGGGGACCAAGCAGAGTTCTTTCTCCAGCTGCCTCTTCTAGGTTTGAGCCCTTGAAATAAGTTCCTGCTGTTCCCAGCAAAAGCCTGGGAACCAGCCAGGGGTGCTCAGGGGGATGTCCCAGTGCAGGGTGATGCAGCTGGCACTGGTAACAATTAGGCTAGAGCTGTTGTGCCACTTCCCTGAATTCTGGGATAAAATACGTGGAGCTGTTCCCATGTCCCTGGCTGGCAGCTCCCCTGCAGCCCCTTGGAGCAGCACTGGTCTGGCTCTGGCAGCTGGCAGGCAGCTTTGCTGGCACCCAGACTGGCTGTTGTCACCGCTTTTCCTGTGGGAGCAGAGTCGGGGATCCACGTTAGTGATTTCTGTGTGACCCACAGGTGTCCGAGGTGGTTCCGCCAGGACAGGAATCCCACCTCCACTGTCATCCATCTACACGTGGGGCAGTGGGATCACCACCCCGCTCCGCCTGCCCATGCTGAACACCGAGGTGATGCAGGTCTCTGCTGGCAGGACACAGAAGGCTGGGGTCACCAAATCGGGGCGGCTCATCCTGTGGGAAGTGAGTGACAGGGAACCTTGCGTGGGCAGTGGCTGTGGAGGCCTTGGATGTGTGATTTCTGCCGTGGCACTGCCTCCTCCAGGACCACTGTCCCATCCAGGGTGCGGGTGGAGCTGCTAAGTCGGTGGGAAGGGGCTCATCTGAGTTCCCTGTCCCAGCTCTTGCTGCTCAGAGGTGCAGCAGCTGACATGGCTTCTCTCCATCAGGCTCCTCCAATGGGAGCTGCCGGAGGCCCTTCTCTCCCAGGATCCACTGAGCAGCTCCAGCCACAGTTTGTGTCCCGCTTTCTGGAGGGCCAGTCTGGAGTGACCATCAAACACGTGTCCTGCGGTGATCTCTTCACAGCCTGCCTCACAGGTGAGCTGCTGCCTCCTACCTTCCCCTGCCTGAGCCCCAGATCCCTCTGCAAAGCCAGCAGGGACTGCCTGGGGAGCCTACTCAGAGAGGAATCCAAGAGATGCACTGGGCTGGGGTGACATGGAGGCCTCTGTGGCCTCTCATGTAACAGCAGGTGGGGGTCAGAAATGGCAGGCGTGATGCCACACTGGTCAGTTCAGTCCCAAAGGTCTGTCTGGGGTGGGGAGGGCCACAAACAGTTAAACTTGATGATCTTAAGGGTCTTTTTCAACCTAAATGATTCTAAGAAATCTCCTCTGTTTTTTGTTCTGGCTGCATTGGTGTCACCTGAAGCCAGAAGTCCAGTGGGGACTGCAGTGTGAGGAGTGTGTGGGAAGCTCAGCCTTTCTGTCATGTCCTCAAGCATCAGGAAGGCAGGGTCTGAAGCCCCCTCAGAGCAGGCCAGGAAGTGTTCTGGGTGGGAGGAGAGCACACATACCAGCCCAAGGCCATGTTTGTGGAGCAAAGCCCTCCCAGTGGTCCTTTGGGAGCTCTGTTTGTTCTTCTGCTGGGGGTCAGGGCAGCAAACTACAGATATGCAACTGGCAAACACTGTGGGCATGTGTTTGTCCTACCTCTCCGTGGCATTTCCTGCCACCCCTGTGCTCGGCAGCTGCTCAGGGAGTGCGTCTGAGACTTTAACACCTTGACAGACTGTGGGGTTCACAGCTCCTGCGTACACAGCTGCAGCAGTGTTATCTCAGCACTCTCTTATCGCTGCTGTTTGTTTGTTGAGCTGTTGCAGCACAGAGAGGCTGCAGCTATCTGGAAGCTCCTGCTGCTCCCTAAAAGCTCGCTGAAGGCTTGTGGCCCCTGCAGCAAGTCATGAGTCAGAGTGGGTCCGAGCAGAGCTGCTGTGCTGGGAGCCACGTCCCCGCGGCTGCGTGCGCCTCTCAGGGCCTCACGTGTGCCTTGCAGGGCCTCACGTGTGCCACTGACACCACTTCTTTCTGCTGCTCCAGACAGGGGGATAATCATGACTTTCGGCAGCGGCAGCAATGGCTGTTTGGGGCACGGAAACTTCACGGATGTGAGCCAGGTTGGTGGTGAGGGTGCTGGGCCTGCTGCTCCCCCAGGGAAGAGGAGGGATTGTGACTTGTGTGCCACGTGTGCGGGGCTCATCCCAGCTCCAGGGATGTGCATCCCAGGCATGCTCTGGCATCCGACCCCCTCCCCCTCCTCTCCCTGTCACTGCGGGTTTTAAAAGACCCAACCTGCTTCTCTCTTTCTCTCCCCCCCTACACAATGATCCCTTTGAGCGTGGGGGAAGTCAAGAGCTGCCTTGTGGTTGCTGTTGGCAGGCTCCCAGCTTGGAGCCTGCCTCCAATCACACACCTGCCTGCTTCACTCTTGGCCTGCAGCTGCCAAGGTTCACTGAGAAAAGTTATTTTTCAAAAGAGCCAGTATTTAAAGAAGAGCTGTGTGTTTCCGATTGGCTCAGAGCACTGGAGCTAAGGGCTCATTGCTCCCTTCCAGCTTCTTCCTCGCCTGCCCTCGGATGTGGCAGCAGCCGATGGCTTCCAGCCGAGCCCAGGGACTGGTGCCATTTGTCACTGTGGTCAGCTGGCTCGTTTGTTCCTGCTCCGTCCGGAGCTGAGCTGCTCCGCGCTTATGGCTGGGGTGGGGAGACCAGTTGGAAGCAGCAGCCAGATCCCAACAAATGGTGCTTTTCACTTGAGGATGATAATGAGAATGAGGCTCACAGCGGTGAGGTGTCAGATCTAACAGCAGGTCACAGCAGGGGCTGGGTGAAATGTGGAGATCCTGGTCCCTCCACACCCTAATGAATCTGAGCCGTTAACTCACACCTCCTCTGCACAAGAGCCTTTGAGCCAACGCATCCTGCACCAAGCCCCTGCCTGCTCAGAGCGGGCGTTCACAGCCCCTGGCACTCCCTACATGGGCAGGGGGGCAAATCCCAACCCTTGCCGAACCTCTTCCCTCTCCAAACTCTCGTGCTGGCTGCTTTCTTCCGCCCCAGAGATGTTTGCGTTATCTTCTGTGCTGTGTGCCACGTAGTCTCTAAACCCTTTGAAGACTGTTTGGAACAAAAAAAAATAATTTTCTCTGTTGTTTGTGTTGGATGAAAACTGGGATGCTGCCAGCTCTGTGTTGAGTCTAGGGGGGCCGGGTGGGAGGGATGGGAGCAGCCGGGCAGGCTGGGAGGTCTCGGCTGACGGCTGCTGCTCTTCCCCTGCCAGCCCAAGATTGTGGAGGCCCTGCTGGGCTACGAGATGGTGCAGGTGGCCTGTGGTGCATCTCACGTCCTGGCGGTTTCCAACGAACGGGAAGTGTTTGCCTGGGGCAGGGGGGATAATGGTAAGTGGTGCCTGTTTGGCAAAACAGGGCTTGTGCTTTCTGTTGCCTGTTCCTGCTCCCCTCACTGACCTTGCTTGTCCACAGTCCCCTCCAAATGTGCCAGGGTAGGTGGGTGTGGAAGACTTGCAGCTGTTTCACCGCATACCAGGCCCCCCATGCTTTGGGTTTTGCTGCTTTCTGGGTGCCAGGCTGGGCTCTTACAGCAGCTGAGCTGTGTCAATGCTGTTCTTTGTGGGGCTGTGCTGAGGTCACTGTTCCATCAGCTGTTCCCTGCTCTGTTCCTCCTGCCAGGTCGGCTTGGGCTGGGTACCCTGGAGTGCCACAACTCCCCCCAGCAGGTCGCAGTCCCACCAGAGCATGAGGCTCAGAGGGTCATCTGTGGCATTGATTCCTCCATGGTCCTCACAGTGAAGAACCAGATTCTTGCTTGTGGGAGCAACAGGTAAGAGGGGTGAGGGTCCACATTTCACCTTCCTGGGCCTGTCCATCTGTGTCCTGCCTGGGGAGAGGGAGCAGGGGGCTCCAGAAGATGTTCCTGTGGGATGTTGCCCCCAGTATCGTGCTGCTCGTGGTGTGGTTATGCCAGGGCAGGGTTTGTCTCCAGGGTGTCTGTGCCAGTCTGCATTCAGCCAGCTCTGAACTGAGCTTTTCCCTGTGCAGGTGTAACAAGCTGGGCCTCGACCGGATCAGCTCGGCAGAGGAGCCTGCCCCAGAGGACCAGGTGGAGGAGGCCACGGTGTTCGTGTGTGCCCAGTCAGCCCCCTTGAACCAAGAGCCCATTGTGTGCGCCGACATCGGTACAGCACATTCGGCTGCAGTCACAGGTGAGGGGGTGTGCCCATATCCCTGAGGGGGGAGACACACCTGCATTTTCCCTGTTTTCCCCCTGCCTCCACTTCTCGTGGGCAGAGGCCTCATGGAGGCTCAAGAGACACCCAGTGTAAGAGCTCTGTGGAGCAGGATGCTCATCATGAGAGACAGCAAAGAGGGGCCTTCAGTGCATCCCTGAGTGACATCCAGTTGTGTCTCTCCTCTCTGTTGTAGCCTCTGGCCACTGTTACACCTTTGGGAGCAACCAGCACGGGCAGCTGGGCACCAACTCCTGCCGCAACAGCCGCGTGCCCCACCTGGTTGTGGGGCTCCAGGCAATGAAGGTCACCGTGGTGGCTTGTGGGGATGCCTTCACTGTGGCCATCGGAGCAGGTGAGGCTGAAGCCCCTTTGTCCTGGGCTGAAGCAGGCCCTGGCTGTCCTCTGCCTGCAGTCCCTGCTGTGGCCAAGGCAGGTGGGCAGTGAGGTGTACCTGTCCCTCTGCAGACGGCGAGGTGTGCACCTGGGGGAAAGGAGCCAGGGGACGCTTGGGCAGGAAGGACGAGGAAACGGGAGTGCCGAGGCCGGTGCAGCTGGAGGAGACACATCCATACCTGGTGACCTCCGTAGCCTGCTGCCACGGAAACACACTGCTGGCAGTAAAGCGTGAGTAAAGGCTTTGTTCTTGTGATTCCTGCCATGAGGGCCCAGCCAGGCACAATGCCTTGTGACCGGAGATGTACCGAGTAACCCTGGCACATAAGCTCTGTGTTATTCTAGTCTCTCTCGAGCTGCAGATGAATAGAAATAACTTCAAGCCCATAAAAATACCCCTTCTGCTCTGCATCTCTGTGATGCTACCACTCCCACTAGGCCAGGGGAGTAAAGGAATGGCAGAGGCTGTCTGGTGCACTCCCAGACAGGTGGGCTGGCCAAGCTGCAGCCGGTGGGGAGCTGGCGTGCCAGCGGTCCACCGAGTATCCAAAAAGAGCAGCTCTCTAATTGATGCTGCTGAAATAGAAGCTGAGATTTGAGGCGTCATTTTGGCTGCTGCCTTTCCATTGTGGTTTGGAAAAGATAGCGATGGTTTTGTGGTTCCTCTCTGCTTGGGCCAAAGGCAGCATCTTTGCGTGGTTAAAACGTGCCCGTGGCGTGACCTGCCCTTCCGTTGCCTGGATATACAACGGGAGCCTGGCCCAGACTGCTAGAGGGGCCTTTCTTCCTCCTCTGCTGGGTTGATTATGGCCTAAGCCTGGGCTGAGGGATTCCAGCCCCAGCCCACTTCAAGGAGGCTAATTACAGCCTGGAGGGGAGGAGGCCCGGCTGACTGCCCCGGCACAGCGGAATCGGCCCTGGCTCCCATTCCTCCCCTGCAAGTGCCGAGCTCTCATGTGATGTGCTCTGCCACGTGAAGGGGAGAGGGAATGGCTGAGTCCCCAGGCTCAGGAACAAGTAGAGCGTTTGTCATGGGAGTAAAATGGTTTTGTCTCCAAAGGAAGGCTGCAGGCTGCTCTCCCCTTCCACTGCCGTAGTCACCCCACGCTCCATGGCAGCTGGTTTGTGGGCTGCCACCTGCAGCACCGTAAGAGCAGGGACTTAGTGTGTAGCCCCACTGCTGTCCCTCTGTCCGAAACCTCGTCCCTCCTGTCCCAGTACTGGAAGTGCAAACGCAGCGGTGTCAGGGCAGCAGCCTCGCCTGCCCCAGCATCCCTCAGCAACCAGTGTGCAAAAAGCAGCAAGAGCTCTGTAAAGAGCTGAGATCTGACTTTGAGCTTTCACACAGCTCAGTCTGCCTGGAAGTTTCTCCAGAGAGAACACGAGATCTGTTGATACATGTGATGTCATTGCTGCTGTCAGCTCTGGCTGTGATCTGGCCTGGAGAGGGTGCTGGCACAAGCAAGCCGTGCTCCACCTTTGGGGCGGCCGTTCTGCACCGCTCTGCGGTTCCTCCCGTGGGGCCAACACTGTTTTTGACTGGCTTGGGCTGCTGCCCACTTTATCATGAGCCACTGCTGCGCCCTTCTCTCAATCCCACTGCAAACACAGAATAACTGGGAGAAGCCAGACGTGCTGGAGAGGAGGGCACAAGCCTCAAAAGACTGCGTTTAGTCCTGCTTGGGCTCTGTGTACTGGGCGTTGCCTCACTTGTGCCCCTACTGAGGCCTTGCAATGTCTTCCTGGGATAGTGGGACAGGGATTGCAGTGTCTATCTGTTGGGTATCAGGCCCTTGCGAGGCAGGACACTGCTCCCTGTAGCTTCCTTGAGGAGGGGCTCACAGCTAAATCTTGGTCTTTGCCCTTTGTGTTTCAGCTGCCGTGGAGGAGTCGCCTCCCCAGTGAGTGTGAGTTGAGAGGGGCCACATCCAGCCTCGTCGTACATGTGCTGGGGCTCCCGCAGCCACTGGCATGGCCTGGCCTCTTCCTGCTGCCTGCCTTGGACACACTCCAGGCTTCAGAGCTCCCTAACTGCACTCCAAAGGCAGCAGTCTGGAAACAGGGAGCTCCTAACGATGGTTGCCACAGAACCGGAGCTGGTCTCACTTATCGAATCAACGAGAGTCACTGTGAACCTCCAGTGCCTGAGAGCTGCTGCCCTGCATGTGCCATGGGGTGGACGTCCCCAGAGCTCCAGTGCTGCCTTCAGGGGGTCACAGCACAGCTCTTCCCCTCCCTGCTGGAAGTGCCTGTGTAGAAGGGTGAGGAGCACAGAGGTTGTTTTCCTCCGTGGAAGCTGTCTCTGGTTACAAAGCCCAGGCTGACAGCTCTGTGTCTGGGAGAGCTGTCAGCCTTTGCACAGCAGTGTCTGGAGTCAGGGCCCCAGGCGCTGTGCTGGGTGACTAAATGCAAACCTCTTTGCTAATTAGAGAAGTCTGTCCTCTCCCATCCCCCCCCCATAAACGTTTCACCCATTTGTTGAGTTCTCAGCACACTCTCGGGGGTCCTGCCTGCTCGGCTGGCTGAGCCCGGTGTGAGCAGCCTCTCTGTGTGGCACAGCCCTGCTCACTCTCCCAAAATGCCGCCTGGAGCTTTCCAATTACAGCCTCCCCTGCCCCAGGAGCTCGCTGGAGGATTCTCCAGCTGACATTTGTCCTCAGGCCCCTCAGTCCTGGTGCTGACCAGCTCGCTGGCTCCCAGCTGAGGAGCAAAACACAGCAAGTGATTGTCAGTACTTGAAGTTTTTTAGCCTAGATCTTTCCAGGGAGATGATGAGTTTTCACCAGGGGTCCTTTCTGCGAGCAGGAGGGGCACATCCATGTGTCATGGACAGGAGTCACATTTTTTATCTCCAGAAGGGTCGTTTCCTTTCCATTTTTTTTTAACCTCCTTCCTTTTTTCAACTCACATCTGCCCTGGGCCATTTTTTGATGAGCTTCTGTCTCTGATCTGTCTGACATTGCAAATGCTCTTGCCTTTCACATCCATCTTTGTGCTGTTGCCAATCTGTTGTGTATAAAGTCGGTTCTTTCATAAGCTGGCTGAGATGAAATCTCTCTAATTATTTTTTGTGATTCTTTCCTGTTTTCAATGAGGGAAACCTCACTGGGCTCTGGTAAAAGCCAACTGATCCCTCTGTCATGTGAAAGGTAATGAATTTCTGCAGGTCTCCTGTGCTTTCTTCCCTCGCCTCCCAGGCTCCAGCTGGGGAAGGGAGCAGGTCCTGTCCGGCCGGGAGAGGCGTGTGCAGCCCTGGCTGCAGACACAGCCTCCCTGTTTGGCTCCTGGCAGGGTGGGTGCATGGGTTTTTCCCTGCCGTTTTTGTTTCTTGTGGAGCTGCCTTTTCAGGCGGTTACACCCTGCTATCCCAGGAAGCTGACTGGAATTCAAAGGCTCTGCCATTCCTTTGGCACTTTCCTTGTGCTGCAGGTTACAGGGACGGCTCCTGCAGCCCGGTGTCAACAGAGGGAAAGGTGTTCTCCCCTCCCAGACCAACCTGGGCACCGGGGTAATTATAGGGCTGGGTTAAATTACCTCAAAGCCCCTCTGGGCTGCTGCCTCTCCTCCCTGCGCTGAGCTGGCAGCAGCACCAGCTCCTACAGCAACAGATTTCTCTTGGCTGTGTTTTGCTGGGCTCTCAGCGCTCCCCTCACCCCACACCACATCCAAACACATCCCATTGGAAGGGGCTGGTGTTCCTGCTACAGCCTCACCAGGGCTGAGGGCTTGCTGGGACAGTGGCAGGCAGGACAGAGGCCTGACATCCTTTGTCTTGTCAGTGATGCCACCAAAATGTCACCATTTCAGGAGCTGGGCTCTTCCTGCTCCAGCTGGGCTGCCAAATCTTGGGTGCAGCCCCCGCTGTTCCCATCGATGTACTGGTGTTAGGTGGGTTGTTTTATGGCTTAATGACACCTTGGCACTGCAGTGCTGGGGCTGGAGGTGTCACCAGCTCAAACATCGGGACCCTTTGCTCCAGGCAGTGGAAACCAGTGTGGACCAGTGTGTTTTGTGCCAGGCTGGGGGCTCGCAGCGAGGGCTGGAGCCCTCGGGATTTCACAGCCTGCCCTCCTTGCAGGAGTTCAGCTGTGAAGCCCAGCGAAATGATTTGAATAATTTAATACCGGGCTGTGACCAAGCCTGGCGAAAGGGTAAAGGAAACAAAGAGGCCCCCAGCCCCGAGCAACAAAAGCTCCTGAAACGACAAGCCGAGGCATGTCCGCACTGCCGGAGGCAGAGAGCAGCCCGGGCAAATAGGCCAGTTGCATTCCTCACGTCTCCGCTTTGTTTCCCTGCAGAAGCTCCCGGTGAAATCTGCAGGTCTCAGGGCTTCTCCCTTTATCCTTGTTTTGTTCCTGTGTTCTGCGGAGCTGGTGGTGGATCAGCCGTGTCCCTCTGGTTCTGCCTGCTAAGGAAGGGGAGCGGGAAGGGGAGCGGGAAGGGGAGGTGGTGTGGGATGAGGCTGCCTGTCCCCTCTTGTGCATCCTGGTGCGGGTCCCCTCTGGCCATTGTCACCCCGGGAAAGGCTGTCCCTGTTCCCGGTAAGATCCTGCTGACCTGGGGCTGTTGCTGTCAGCAGGAAACAGTCAGAACCGCCTGCCGATCCCGGAGCTGGTTTGTTTTGATTCCAGCACCTCTGTCGAGGTCGTATCCTCATTCCCACGAGGCTTGGCAGAAGGTGCGGCTGCCGTCCGTCTGTCCGTCCACCTCGCTCCCTTACCCCCCGCCCTCCCTGGGCACGAGGCCCCAGAAGCAGGGAGAGGACTCTCCCCACTCCTTTCCCTGGGGCGAAACGCTCCACCTTAACTTCTTTAGAAGCCGGAGCGTCAGTTTTCTGTCCCTCCAAGTTTAAGTTAAATACAAGGCGGAGGGATGGAGCGGGAGTGCAGGCCAGGGAGAGGCTGGGGAAGAGGACAAGAGGCCTCTCCAAGCCCAGATGGGTTCAAGGAGTGACCCATCATAGGGGACAGGGAACATATCGCCTTCACAAAGGGAATTGCCCCGAGTGTCGCCTTTGTGTGAGACAAATGCCTGGCTGTGATGTTGAGTGCGGGGAGGGCTTTCCTTAGGGAGAGGGGAAAAGGAGGGATCTTTGTTTGCAGGGTCTGACACCTCCCAGCCGCCCTGCCGGCACAGCCAGCACCTTCTGATGGCTTTGTCAGCTCCTGGTTAATTAGCAGAGATGCTCTTCACTGAGGTTAGGGAAGAATAATTTTAAAAACATCAAAGAGAAGCAGTAAATAATGATAAAAGTCATCTGTTTCATGCCTGTCATCGGAGGCACAGGCTGTCTAAGCTTACAGGACTGATGTGTCCTGTCTTTGGTGGTGGAAACACCAGGAGTCCCGTCACCCCCCGGGATGCCAAGGGCCTTGTCCTTTTGGCCTGAACCTTGTCCCATAACTGTGTCCAGGGACAGTTTTTAGTCAGGGCCAGGTCACAGCATGTCAGGGACAGTGTCTGGGATAGTGCCTATCTCTTGTTGGAGGCAGCCTGGCTCCAGGGCATGCTGGCACATAGTGGCAGAACCAGCTGGACCATGTGTCTGCTGGTAGATCCTGCCCTTGGGGGGTCACAGCCCTGAGCAAACCTGGCTGGGGAGCACCTCAACCCCAGCTCGAGGTACCTGCTGCACACCAGTGCTCCCTGTACAGTTGCCCACTGTCACTTGGTTTTACATGTTGGGTGTCCAGGCTCGCTGAGAGCTGGTTAAAGTTTAGCTCAGTGCTCTCCACCACCCCAGCAGGCTGCCAGCTACTCACCTCCCTCAGAAAATCCCCTGCTGTGACTGTTCACACTCAATGTACACCAGCACAAGCTTCCCTGATATTTGGGAGCCAAAACCCCATCACAGCTCGGGCTGTGGCAGGACAACCTGCCACCCCTCAGGGTAACCACAGAAATCAGCCCCCCATCCCCTCCTTGGCAGCTCTGGCAGCGAGCAGGCAGGCTGCCTGCTTCCCCTCGGGCTGCTAGAGGGTTTTATTTTAAGCAGAGCCTCTCAGGGAGAAGGGTAACGTGAGCTCCTTGAGTGACAAGTGATAGAGCTCGACTTGCTCAGCGTGTCCCCCAGGAATCCCTCTCCTCTGCCATTTGCTAATTGAAAACTGCTAACATTTGGGTCTGGAGCAACTGCTGCCCTTAATGGGAAGCTGGCTGGAGCGAGCGTTGGTGGGACTAACACATGCTCACAGCCTGTCATCTGCTCAGCTCCATCTCTGGGGAAAGGGGCAAATACTCCCATATGCTGCTCTGGTTGCTGAAAGAGTGACGAGGGGGCTGGAGCCAGACAGATTTGCTTTTATTCTCCCTCCTCCAGGCTCTTGCTCGGTTACAAACCGTGGCTGGAGGGTTGCTGTTGGCTGCAGCCTGGGGCATGAGCTCCCAGCAAGACAAAGACACAGGAGCTTGTGTGCCCCCCCATGCCTGTAGTGTGGGGGGCTCAGGGCAGCCCCTCCATGTCCTGCTGTGGGTGGTGGCTGGGACACGAGTCACTCTCTGAGGCAGGAGTGTGTCTGGGAGCTGTGTATCTCACCTCCAGCCTTGCTCAGGGGCACAGCTGTGGCCCCGGGCTGCCTGCAGGAGCGTGAA
This sequence comes from Oxyruncus cristatus, assembly GCA_013399855.1. Taxonomy (NCBI): domain Eukaryota; kingdom Metazoa; phylum Chordata; class Aves; order Passeriformes; family Cotingidae; genus Oxyruncus; species Oxyruncus cristatus. The sequence continues at coordinate 330,333 of VXAY01006834.1, read as the reverse complement.
CCCCCTGGGGCACTCCCGAGTAAAGGAAGAGACACAGGGTTGGTGAGGACAGCACGGTGTGTGCTCCCAGAGCCCAGCCCTGGGCCAGGGGAGGCTGCAGCGATGGGGGGGCCTCTGCAGATCGTGCACAAGCCACCCCCGGGGGTGGCTGTCCCCAAGGCAGAGGGTCGCAGGCCCTTGAGACGACTGTTCCCAACGTGGTGGGTACCAACCCCGCCCGGAGGGGCTGTGCCCCGTGGGGTGCTCCCCAAGCCCCCAGGGTGGCTGTCCCCAGTGCCACGGTCCCCGAACCCCTCGGAGGGGCTCCTCCCGGTTGCGGCGGGGAGGCGGGGCGCGGGCGGGAGGCGGTGGCGGTGCCGTCCCCCGGCCCGGGGCGCGGGGCGGGCTCAGGCCGGTCCCACCGCCCCGTCCGGC
>VXAY01006834.1:286422-322228 GCA_013399855.1 Oxyruncus cristatus | reverse complement strand
TTATCTAACTTTTATATTATATACATTTTATTTATTTACATATATTTTATAAATTTTATTCATCTTCAATAACTATTCATAAACTTCAGTCTTGTATTTTGTATTTCTATTTCCATATTTCGTATTTATTTCGTATATTTTATTTATATATTTTTATTTGTGTGTGTATAGGCACATATCCACATATGCACACACAGAGTAAAGGGTCGCCCTGTCCCTCCTGCCAGGCCACCCACATACAGGGTGCTGGCAGCCCCTTGTGTCACACCACTTACCTTAAAATAAATAAAATTAAATAAAAATCCATGTATTATTTAGGAACTAAAAGTTCCAGCTGCTGTGGGAAGCAATGGTGGAGGAAGCCTGGGCAGCAACTCCTGGATTAGCTCAGGGAAAGCCCAGTGCCGGGAAGCCAAGGAGGACAAAACCAACCCCAGGAGCTCGGAGCTGGCCCCATCCCCACCTCACGGAACTACTTCCGACCCTCTGCTTTATTTTTGGGTTGATTTTTTTTCCCTTTCCCTTCCATCTCCAGCCGTAACTGTGGGATTTGCCGTTGGGTGCCGCTCTGGCAGTTCCGGCGCAGACAGCGGCGGGCACTGCACTCCAGCTCCACGTACCTGGGCACGTCTGGAAATGTCAGCCGGATCTTCGAGCACCTCTTAACCTTCACGTGTTCCCAGGGAATGGGGGAGCGAACCCCCGCCAAGGCCTGGGCTGCAGAGCGGGAGGAGGAGACGCTCTTAATGCTCAAGGAGGAGAGGAAGACAAATTGATCTGCTACTAAATTTAGCCTCACGCATCGAGTTCAAAATAAACTTCCTGGAAACTTGTTGGTTTGAAGGTTTGTTCGGAAGGTACTTCAAAAGATGCTCAAGCCAGAGATGAAAACCATATTAAATACCCCAAAAATCGAGGGACACGCCACCTGGAGGGCAGGGGCTGGACTTTTGGTTGTCTAAGACCCCAGCCACAGTGGAGATGCCCTTACATAATTAACCATCAAATCCTTTTGAAACCTTTGGGATGCAGACAGGGAGGATTTTTGGCAAAACCACTTCATCTGCTCGCACCGTAGAGCCCCGATTTGTGCTGATTCTTGAGGCCTCTTCACCAAGGCAACAAAACCAGACATTGATACTGTATAGGGAGAAAAATGTGAGTCAGATTTGCTTTGCACATCCTTTATTAAAGACCCGGCCAGGCCCCCTCCCTCCCCAGCCCTTTGCCCCCCCAGGACTGAGGGGTTTGAGGGCAGCAAAGGTTTACAAGGATTTACAGCAGTTTTTTGGTGTTACTTCACTTCAGTGTGAGTGCATTTCCCAGGCTTGCAGCCACCCCAGCAGAGTCAACGGGCTGTACCCAATTGCTTTGAAATTAACTTAAACTAAGCAGATAAAATACTCCAGTAATTTCACTGCAATTTGGCTCTGCTGAGCACTGAGGAGCATCCGAAAGGCGGCTCTTGCTGGAATACGTCCAACACGTGCTCCTCCATCTCAGACCTGAGGAGCTGACTGCAACATGCCCCTTTCCTTTGGCTCCTCCGCTCCGGGGACCCCCCAGGACACCACACTGAGCAGGACATTTTTTCCAGCTCCGATTTTTTGCAGCACCCACGGCGTTGTTCCTTTCCAAACAGCCTCATCACGAGATGACGGAGCTGTTGGTGTCCGCAGAGGACGTCGGGGCGTTGCCCACCTTGGGTCAAAATTTTTGGAAGAAAACCTTACTTGGCCCTAAAGGAGAAGTTTTAAAAGGCTGGATCTTACTAGAAGCCTCCAGCTCAGCTGTGGCTGTAGGTGAATCCTCAGCGGAAGCAGCAGCTGCTCACACCAAGTCCCTGCTGGCTCGTTGTCCACACTGGATCTTTGCTCCAGTCAACAGGTCCAACTGGCTGCAGAGATGATGAGAAAGTCTCCTAAAAGCTCCTTGCAGAAAAGATTCTTCCTGTTGGGGGGGCTGGATGAAGAACCCAGATCCCGAAGAGTCAAAGGAGAAGAGGATCCTGAAGCTCCAATGGATGGAGCAGCAGCAGAGGAATTTTGACACTCAGGTTTGCGGCAAGCGCAGCAGATGGGGTTTGAGGCGTGTCCTTCTGGGAGACAAAAGTGTAGATTAAACGAGATGTATGATCATGGGGAAGGGGAAAGAAAGCCCTCACAGCCTCTCTTCCAGAAGGGGTCTGCAAGTGCTACAAATCCCCTTTAAAATTTTGTATTTAGGATTATGTAAATAACGCGTTCGTTATACAAACTGTTCAGTCAGCACTTGGCAGGGCAGTCGCTTCTAGCCCAGCTTTTGGAGCAGCCACACAAGACCTTTCCCACCACCAAAAAAAAAGCAGAACTTCAGGGTGTGGGACACCCTCAGCCCTCACAGCCATCAAAAATAGCCAAACTCACCTTGTAAGGACTTAAAACCCCTCCTACAATTCTTTTCTTTCTCTATTTTAAATCATTATTTCAGCAACTTTCTGGCTCTGAGATTCTTTCACCTCTTCTGTTTTCCCAGACCTTCCTGATGCCTCTTATTAGATAGGGCATCAGGCTCTGCCTGTCGCATTCCTATCCCAGAAACCCTTGGAGATCCGTGCCTGGATTCCCTTTGGGACACTGTGGCTCCAAGGCAAGCCCCACACACTCCCACTGCATAAAACCAGCAGAAGGGGCAGAGGGACCAGGTCTTTCCCATATTTTTTTTATTCTGTGGACAAAATAATAATTAAAAAAATCCCAGTTGATACCCTTAGCACATAAGCAGCACCGTTTATCATCAGTCTGTGGTTTAATGAAACACAGCAGCAATTCCCAGTTCTCTCCAGCAAACATCTCTGTTTGGTTTCCACGGGAGCGGCCGAGGCCCCCGGAGACATCTCACATTGAAAGACTCAGAGAAAATTCACGAGTGTCCTTATAAAATGTTAACTTTGGTCTGTAACAAACTGGGCTTGAGAGTGAACAGCCTCGAAGCTTCTGCTCGAAACACAGGACCTGGTGGAGACGGCAGATTCCCTGTGGAAGGGTTCACACCACGTTCATGTTCATCCCTCCCAGGATCTATCCGATGTGCACCTCGGTGTTCTGAATCGGTGTGGGACCGAGGAGAGGTGTCAGTGCTGAGGGAGGGCGAGTATCTCAGGAAACACCTGAGCCTTACTCATTCCTCAGGGAGCAGAGCCACTGTCTGCAAGCACCCAGAATCCAGCAGGGAACAGAGCCTTGTGCTGGAGCCAGAGGCCGGGAAGGCACCCATGGATGGACAGACGGACAAGTGGAGCAGCACTGTGAGCCCCAGAAGGTGGTGACCAGCAGCATGGGGGTCCCGGGAGAGCCCAGGGGAGGGTGCAACCCTGGCCTTTTGGTTACTCTTTAGTTCTGCTCTGGGCACAGCATGAAATAAAACCACGGGAGGTTTCTCCACGTTTCCAGGAGAGCACAACACAGCTCCTACCACACGTGGCAGCACCGGCCTCTGCTCGTGCCTTCCTGACCCTGGTGAGCGCCAGTGACATGGGCAGACCCCCACACAGCGTATCCCCCTTTGCTCCCAATGCTGTACCCGGGAATGAGGCAGGTCAGTGTTTGTTTCTCCTCAGGGATGCAGTGGGGAAGGGGAAGGATGGAGAGTTCATCGGCAACAGGGGCTGCTGCAGAGGTGACAAGGGTTGGTTTAAAGAAAAATCTCACTCCCAGACCAACAGGAAAGGTTTCAGTATATTTTAATAGTAAAATGATTCTTATTTTTCAAGCAATGTCCCACCTGGATGAGTCTCAGCAGGATTTTTGCTTCCCGGTCCTGCTGCACCGGGGCAAAGCCTTGGAGGTCGTGGCTGTACCTGTGACTGCCCGTGCAGAACAGTCCCCAAAAACTCCCAACGTGCTGCCAACACCAACAAACACCTCCCGGGCACCACAACCACCACCACCACGGCACAGGACTCTGCTCAGGCTCTTGGGAGAAGAGCAGGAGTTAAAAATTAGCTTTTAATAACAGTCTGGGTTGAGATTTGGAGCAGGCTACGGAACAGAGGAGATGCCAAGGTTTTATTTAGTAAAAAGGTACGTACTCAGGTAGCAGAACACCTTACAGGGACTGACTGGGCAGGGAGGGGTGAGGTCAGAGCACAGCCCTCGCTGGGTTTGGGGAAGGGACGGGGAAGACGACGGGGGTGACTGTAAGGGAAGCAGCTTCAGACTCAAACTCTGGCTCCAACAGAATGGATTCAGAAAAATATTGCATGAAAAGCCTCAGGATTTTCTTTCTTTCATAGATGTATATTTACCAGTTTTCACAAAGACTGCAGGAATACGATTATAAACAATAAATTAGGACTTCATGTTGCTATCATTTGGCATAACACAATCAGGCAATTTTTCCTTTTTAAATATAAGGCAACACAAGCCAACACATAATTTAATCCGTCTTTAGTCAAATTGCTTAACTTTGCTAAGGAGTTACCACTAAAGAACGGGTTATAGTACACTTAAAAGAATTTAAATAATGACATGATATAAGTGTACTAACTTACGCAAGGAGTCAGAAACGTACTCTGCTAAGCTTTGAAACCTAAATATTTGTTACAGCCCAGGACTACACGTCTAAATTAAAAAAATACAAATAAATGTTTTCTAATTTTCCCATTTACGAAAAACTTTTAAGAATCTCTAGCCAACTATGACGTCACTTCAAAACTTGTTATTTTTTTTTTTAGATTTTTTTCTTTTTTTTTTTTAAATTTTGTATGATGTCTTTTTAAGATTTTTAAACCATGCTCGTTAAGGAAAGTTCAAGGAGCAAATACTTAAGGCTTTGTTTTTCCAAGGGCTGTGAGGGAGGCCAGTGGATGGCAGAGGCCAGTGGGTTCACCCATACACAATGCTACTCAAACCCACACTACCAGGCGACATTCATACAGAAATATTACACTTAAAAGTTACAGTGTAGAGCAATATTTTTAGCCAGTGTACATAGAAAGAATCAATGCAATTTTTTTTTTTTCTTTTTTAGCTTTTTCTTTTTTTGTTTTAATTTCCAAACTTGACTGTGATCATTATGTTCAAGTATTAGTCTCGTTAACAGAGATGAGGAATTTTCTACTTACAATAAATTCGGCTGTTAGAAAGGAAAGGGATGTTTTGGTACACTGAGGAGAACACAATGCTGAGGTTACCCAGTAGTTAGTGTCCTACAGTCACTCGACTAGCTGCTGGAAGTGACGTGGGAAAGGAACTGAAGGAGTTAGGCACCGAGACCCTGGGAAAAAGGGATGTTAAAAATAGCTTCGCTAATTCCCAGAGAGGAGAATTGTTCCATTAAATCCGCTGGGGTGTTCTGATGGAGAGGAACATGGGACTGTTGGTCCCACAGTGGCTCGTGAGAGGAGCTTTGCTTCAAAATCAATCACCTCTCATCCCGCTACCGCAACGGGGACAGGATGGAGCTGCATCTCCTCACCCTGACATTAATTCCAGCTCCCAGAGAAGTGGCTGAACCCTTTTTGGAGTTGTCAGCGGGTCTGGACTCCCTTCACATCAGGACAGCCAGACTCCTAGCAGCGAGGGGTTCAGACAAGGTTAGCTTTGACCCTGGAGAAGGGGAGTGGGGAGGGGAAACACGATGCAAAAAAAGGCAGCTCCCTGTGGCAGCCTTGCATCCTTAACTCATCGTCCCCCTCCTCCACACCCTGTCCAGAAAACAAAAGTGTCAGAAAAATCTGCCAGAGACTTTTGACTTTGGACAAAGTCTAAATGATAAACGTGGGCAAGAAACAGCTGGAAAGCTTCTTCCTATATTAATGCCTAAGTACATACCCCTAGCTGGCTCTTTTCAGACACAGTCTCTTTTTCAATTACACAGGCCTCTAGACAGTGCAAATGGTCAATGTTTAATGCATTAATGAAATGGGCTTTCGAGTTGAAAATAAGCCCTGCTCCCTGACAAAATTCTGTTGCTCTTAATCTTGGCGGAAATTGAGATGGAAATGGAAGCAGCTACACTACCTTGCTCTCACTGGAGCCGGTGAACAGATGCAACTGCGAAACCCTGCAGCAACTCAACCTCAGTCCAGCGAGGAGCTGCTCAGCAGAAGGCAAAAGCTGCACAAAGGGGATTCTGCAGTGAGGAAACAGCTGTGGCTTGAAGTAGTGTAATGAAATTCCTTGACACAAAAGGCATGTTAAATATTTGATGCATAAAGGAGAGAGAGAGAGATAACATGTAAGCAAAGCTCTTAAATATACAGTATGTCTTCTTCCAATGGTTACTATAATGATCACACAAGTTTGCAAGTTAAAAACGCCTTGCTTATTAATTAAAATTAAGACTAAAACCTATAATTTTTGTCTGTGAAAGTGACTGCAGCCTATCTATACCCTGGGTGTTGAATATGAAGATTTCGACTATCGGTTGGTTCAGGTGCTCGGTTCATGGGGGGCCGATGGACTTTTCCCAGCACGGCCATGCTCTGGTCTCGGAAGCAGGACTGCTGGAAGTCCCCGCTTAGGTAATCCATGGTCTGCATCACATTATTCTGGCTGGATGGGCCAGCTCCAGCTCTGTAATGAGTTCCTCCTGCACAATCCAGCGGCGCTCCCGCTGGCTGTCCCCCGTGGAAAGGCATGGCGAGGTCCTGGGACCCAGAGCTGTCACTGTTGGGCGTGGGCAGAATGTTATTCCAGATGGGCTGGAAATAGTGCCCATTGGTATATGGCAGTGGTCCCTGCAACCCGTTCACAGGCGGAGAAGGCGTAGGCTTCTCGATGGGAGGCTTCAAGCTGAAGGACTGGCCCATGCACAGTTCTTGAGGGTAGTTGGAAGTTTTGCCAGGAAAACTCTGCCCTGTGATCTCTCTCTGAGGGTGCTTCCCTGCGAGTCCAGCAGGCCCAGCAGCATCCCCACACATTTGCTGCAGATGTGCAAGCTGGTGCTGGTTCCACGCAACCGATTTGATTTCGTTCTGGTAGGCGGGCGGCACCCTGTTAATATTCACCATGGGCACATTAACAGAGGCAGGAGGAATAGCAGCAGCAGCATGATCGACAGGGTTTACTACACAGGAAGGCATGGGTGTAGGGACATTGTGAGTAGATACCCTGGTACTTGCATTGATAAGCAGGTTGCGACTTATAGGGCTGGGGTTTGCAATCTGTCCCTCACACACTGAGGTAGTGCTAATGCCAGCTCTGGCCTGGCAGAACTGGTTAATCTGGTGCACAATGCTGCTCAGGTCCGGTGGCTGGTTCTGCTGCAGAGTGGCAGCCATAGAGAGGGGAATGGTTGAGGTAGACACGGTCACATTCGGCGGCGCATCTGCATCCGGCATCTTTCTGCTTCCATGTAAACCCGGCTGCAGCAGAGGATTCGGGGGGTGCTGCAGAGTCTGGTGTGCCATGGTCTGAGGGTGCTGCAAGCCCTGCGGCTGCTGCATGTTCTGCGGGTGCGGCAGCGCCTGCGGGATCCCCTGAGGGTGCGGTAAGCTTTGTGGCTGTGGAATACCCTGAGGGTGCTGCGGGATGCCCTGGGGGTGCGGCAAAGTCTGTGCATGCTGGAGAGCCTGCTGGCGAGCAAGCGCCTGGGGGTGGGTTAAAGTGCTTGGTGCAACGTAGGGCGTGGAAGGGGGGTTCATCATCGCTTCCGGCAGCAGGCGCGTGCGTGTCCCGTCAAAGTCTTTGATAATTCCTTTTGCTGGAGATTTGACTATGGCCAGGAGGCCCGTTTTCGTGGTGGCCTGAGATGGGTAGGGACTGTACCTCTGGCCCGAAGTATCAAGTCCGTTCACAGTACGGCGTATGTGTTTCCTCTGGGGAACCTTGACGCTGTTTGGAAAAATTTTTATAGTCAGTGGATTGTTGGCGACCTTCTTAGCATAAGCATCCAATTCTGCTGGGGTAGGATACTGTGCAGATCTCATTTTCTGTGTAGTGTCCCCTGTGGAGAAAGAAAATTCGTCAATTCTGGTAAGCAAGGGATCAACCCCAGGGCAAGACAGTCACACAACAAGGGTAGAAAATCTCCAAGGAATCAAGAGGCAAGAAAACTTCATCTTCCCAGACCAGCAGGTCGTGTACCAGATACCTCATTCCCTTTATTACCTGGTGACCAACATGAGCTCCAGTTCAGCTTAAGGCAAGACCTGCCCAGGGGAGCAAAACAAAAACCAATGTTCTCATCAGAGTATGTGTACAGTTGGACAGAAACAGGTATGTGCTATCGACATCAGATTGTTTCCAGCTGAAACATTTCTCACAGCTTGTGGTGATGGGCTGGTTTCTACTCTCCTAATTTAAGGCTGCCTCCCCGCAGCTCTTCAAGCCATTCTCAGTATTTTTACCGTGTGATTCAAAATCAGAAAGTTATGAATTAAACATGGACCCCCTGTAATCCTGAGGTGAGAACCAGACTGTGGTTAGCTGACCCTGGCTGGGCACCAGGTGCCCCCCAAAGCTGTTCTTTCACTCCCTTCCTCAGCTGGGCAGGGAAGAGGAAACACAGCAAAAGGCTCATGGGTCAGGATAAAGACAGGGAGAGATCACTCAAAAACTACTGTCATGGGCAAAGCAGACTTGACTTGGGGAGAAATAGTTTAATTGATTACCAATCAAGTAAGAGTACGGTAATGAGAAACAAAACCCAATCCTAAAACGCCTTCTCTCCACCCCTCTCTTCTTCCTGGGCTCCACTTCACTCTCGACTTTCTCCATCTCCGTGGCGCAGGGAGACAGGGAATGGAGGCTCCAGCATGGGCTTCCCATGGTGTTACAGCCTCCTTCAGGCATCCACTACGCCAGCATGGGGCCTTCCATCGGCTGCAGATGGATCTCTGCTCCCCTGTGGACCTTTACGGGCTGCAGGGGCAGAGAGGCCTCACCACGGTCTTCCCCACAGGCTGCATGGGAATCTCGGCTCCTGCACCTGGAACATCTCCTCCCCCTCCTTCTTCAGTGCCCTGAGGGTCTGCAGAGCTGTTCCTCTCACATACTCTCATTTCCCTCTCCAGCTGCAGGTGTGCAAGTTTTTCTCCCTTCTTAAATCTGTTATCCCAGAGCCTTGGCCAGCAGCAGATCTGTTCTGGAGCCAGCTGGCATTGGCTCCATTGGACATGGGGGAATTTTCTAAGCAGCTTCTCACAGAAGCCACTCCTGTAGCCCCCCGTCACCAAAATCTTGCCCTGCAAACTCAACACACATCAAAGCTTCAGCTGAAGCCTCCATTTACACCCGAGTCCTTTCCTAGGTGCTGAAATCTGAAAGTACTTTTGAGTGTCTTGCTGTCCATTAGGAAGCCCTTGTTGGTCCAAGCTCAGCAAATGGAAGGAGGCTCATTATTTTACGGTTTGCAATTATTTCTTCAGCTGACTTTTCAGGGTGGCACCTTGCTAAGGACATGCCCCTATCACACGGCAAAATGTGATTACCTCACAAGATTAAACACATGCTACTCCCCAGACACAGACAAGAGGCTTCTGGAGACAGAGGTGTGGTTTCACTTCCTCTGATTTATCAGACACCTACCTGGCCCACAAGCTCAAACTGCTTCTGCAAAGAACTTCAGAAACCTAGGGAAAATGCTTGTGCCTTTTCTGCCATAATCACATTCCAAGCAGAGAGTTGGACTTTTTCTTACCACAGCTCCGCTGCCTAACCCCTATGGGACTACTGCTGATTTTGTAATTGTCAAATAATGGCTTGCAGCTTTGACAATCCCATTTTGCTTTTGCTTGACTTTTTTACCCCCTCACCTTGTAAACAATTTACTGGGAAAAAAACGCCCATCCTTTTTGCTACAATTTTCAGCATCCCCGTGGCATCTGCTGCTGTGTTGAGAGAACAGGGAACGTGGCAGCCAGCTCCTCCAGAGCCCAAGAGCACCCGAGCCCCCATCTAGCCCTCTGATCCAAGGAAATCTAATGCTCCAGCAAAGAGCTTGCTGCTCCCAGGCAAACAGCCTTTACTCTTGAAAATCCACCTCTCATTCTCATAAGCAAATTGCCTCCAAAAGACTCTTGGATACATGAGTACCAGCCACCTCTCACTTTGCATCCTGCAGCTTCCAGTCGTCACAGGTGAGGGAGAGCAGCTCTGCTCTAAGAGCTCTCACTTTCAGAAAGAAAAGGTCAGAAAATGGAAAATAGGATGGAAACCAGAAGGAAGGGTAATTATAGAAATATTAAAAATATCTTTTGTGAAATAAGAAGCTTTAAGAGCAGTTTGTCTTACGTCTCTAGCACAGCACGTACCACGGCGCTGACTATACTCGTACTCCCCGTGCTGTCCAGACACTGGCACATATCATCCCTTTCTCTTAATCAAAGGAAATATTAACCCAAATATCCTCTCTGTTCACATCCCCGTACCAGCCCCTGCAGGCAGGTGGTTCATATCTGCCCTTTTGAGGGAGCTGCTATGCTCCTAACGGAGAGAAGAGCCTCCAAATGGCATCTGCCAGCACTGCCTTACCTCAACAGCCAAGGCCTTCATGAACTCCCAACCTTTATTTTTAGCATTGCCCACACTCATCAAGGTCTGTTTCTTCCCCAAGAGATGACCCTGGCAACCCACCATGAACCAGAGAAGCAGCAAAGGACAAAGTAACCTGTCTGTGTTATGGTTTATATTACACTTCCAGACATTGTCACATTCTATTTTCAGACAAAAAATTAAGTAGATACTTTAGGACAGCTTGGCCATCAAAACCTCCCGTCCTGGTTTACGTTTCCATAGGCAAATCAGAAAATTAGGTGATAAATACAAATACTGAACAGGCTCACTAAATACTCTCTTATACAATCATCTGTTTTTCTACCGAAATTGTGACGGAAACTTTTAGGAAGCAGCGAAACACGGATGTTTGGACAGGCTGCACCTTTCAGTTAGACACACAGCACTTACCCCAAATTTGGAAGAACTCCTTCCTCTGATGAGAGAAAATAACCCCTCGGTTAAACTTAAACGACACCCCAACAACAAACCTGGCATCCAACCAAAGGCAAAACATCCTTTAAATCCCTTGGACGGGATCTCCTGAACCCAACCACCATTTCAAACAGTGCCTGCTTTGCATACAGGTGAGATGATGCTCCTTTTACTACAGACTAACTCAGCCGTGCTACTCAGGCCTGAAGGTGATGTATTTCTGAGTGCCCCAACGTGCTGCTTAAAATGTGCTTTGCTGGTAGTTTCACAGGCAAGATTCCATGACTTTAATAATTAAGGCAGTAAAATATTATAGGAGAAAGGCGTTATGGGGTGAGCAAGAGTCTGAATATCCCATATAAATATCCTACAAACCAGTTAAGAACAATTAGTTCTGGTGCATGGAAAACCTGCAAGAATAGCCCGAAAGAAAAATGCTGGTATTGGAATATCATCACTTTTGTGCAAGAATTCCAGATCAGGACATAATAAAATAATGAGGCGAAGGCGGATGAAGAAGCTTCATTAGGAAAAAGAATGGGATGAGCTCCGGGAAGCTCCCTAGTGGTGAATGCAAGGCAGAATACTTTTATTGAAAAGTAATTATTTCATGTTTGTTATACGACAAAGCTGTGCCTATGAGCAATTACCCTGATAAATTGGTGAGCTGCAAGTTCACACTCCCGCTAATCCCGTGGCAACCAATTCCTCTGGTCACATTCCTGCACGTCTCACCGCTGGAGCTATTTTGGTCATGGAATGAGACAGACTTCCCTGCCTCACCTCAGCACTAATGTAACCCCCTTGTAACATCTTTTAAGTGCATTTCACATTAAGGCTTAACCCACTGCTTTTAAAGCTGCCTATGGTTAAATTTTCATTAACGTTAAACAAAATACAAAGAGGCCTCCAGGATTCCTACCCTAATTGAGAGCACTAGGGTTGGGACAAGCTGAAAAACAGCTGTGTCCATCTTTTGCATAAAAATCTCAATTTCAGCAGTTTCTCTACAGGCTTTACAGAAAGAGCCCTCCCAAAACCCTCAATTTAGCTGAAGATCACGTGTTCAGTCCCAATCTGCTCTTCTCTGTCATGTTCCCCCCCAACAAAATGCTCTCCAAGAAGCTCCTTTTGCTTTATTTTGCACCACTGTGACAAAAAATGACCCTTTTCCTCCCAGACTATGTGGCACTGCCTCCGTATCCAACAGCAGCTGCAGACACAGCTCCAAAATTCCTGCCTCAAGTATCCCAACTGACTAGTCAGGTTAACACTGGAATCACCAGAAAGAAGGAAAAAAATATCGATATGGAGTCAGTGAGAAATCCCCTGGGTGGATAAGGATAAATTTCAGGGTTAGCGTGAATTCAGGCTGAAATTCAACAAAAAATACTGCAATTGGCAGTCCTGTAGCCATCAGTTTCTGAAGGAAAAAATATGTGCATATTGATCTACCAAACTCCTACTGCACAGGTCACCATTCAGAGAAAGCCCCTTCTCTGAGAATGAATATGGAAAAAGAAGGTAATTGAGCTAATGTGGATTTTTAAGCACTAATAAAAAGTCTGATCCAGAAAACTACACTTAAAAATTATTAATACAAACACTGTAAGTCTGAAGAAACGCGATCTTGTAGAGTTCTGTGCCTTTCATAAAAGCAATAGCACTATTATTACAGCCCGTTTCCACCCCCCATCGTAAGTCACAAGTCACTGTTCATTAAAAAATGCTCATTAACTCAGCTTTCCCCTGGCCAGGGGCTGGGCTACTCATGCATATAAGGCATGAGAGAAACACACCAATTAATCGTACCCACATCTGCAGCGGGGGTGAGCGAGGTCTGTACCAGCAGTTTCATCTTCCATCTAAATCAGAACAAACCCAACAGCTGAGCATTACCACTGCCAGCCCGTGCCTGCCAGCTACTTTATGTCCTAAATTCTTCTAAATGCAGTTCCCAGAGCTCTTCACTGAGCAGGACACAGCAGTGCTTCCAGCACGGGGATCGGCAGATCTCCGGAACAGCATCAGGTGAGGGAACTGCCCAACGCACCAGCATGTCGCCTTGTAAAGCTGTAATTAGCAAATACCTGATTTATGCACAGCTGCCCTCACATGAACCTCAATGATTTGCCTTCAGAAACAAGCTTTTCCAAAGAGACTTCTTGTAATGTACAGACCTGGGCACATTCTTATCCCACAGCCTTCGGAGCAGGCACGCCAGCAACGCTGACAACGCTGGAAATGGGGAAGAGAAAGGAGGGGGATGCCCAGTTTCATGCCATCGTCAGTCCTTTGGTGAGCAAAGAGTATTAATACTGCTGAGTGGCATTACCATTACAAGCCCATGGAGTCAGCAGAAGCGCTGTGCAAGTGCTGTAGGGGAGCACACGTGTACATGAACACTGTCAGTCACTTTTGGCAGGACCAGGAGCATGTCACCCTTAATTAATTGCAAAATTATCTTACCTATTTTCAGTAGCATTGCTATATGAGCAATTTAGTTACAACTGGACTGTAAATCACTTGGTTTTAAAGAGCAACGAGTCCATCTCTGAGGGTACAGAGATCTCCCAAAGCACATTTCAAGTGCAGGAGACAGGTCACAGCCCTAAGGACCAAGTACACAGATCGTGCGTTGAAACCTTGGTAATTCTGAATTTTTGGCTGAACAATCAAGGTGCAACTTCAGTGGTAAAGAGGACAGACAGAGTAAGAGTTAAAAAAATATCTAGCCTGTAAACTTACATTCCTAAGTGTAAGTTCTTAAGAACACCAGTACAACTATGAAAAAAATGACTGAAGTTACCAAAAAAGAATTATCAGAGCACTCTGCAGACGTATTTTCAGAGGCACCAAAGAGACATCAGAAAGAAGACGGAAACTTTGAACTTTAGTAATTTGGAATAGCTCACTAATATTTGTAGTATAAGCCCCAGGTATGTAGAGCAAGAGCTGCTGACCTCAAAAGCTTTGCATTAGACTGATCCAACTTTTATCAGTGCCTACGAATAATTACACGAAGGGAAGTGAAAAGGAGTGAGGAAAAAGTTGTGTTAAGAAGCAAATCAGCTGGCACACTTTTAGCACAATACATTTTCAGCAAAGGGGTACAAACCTCACAGGAACCTCACTTGCATTGCATCCTGCTGTGGTTAATATTAACCTTTATAGAGCCAGGAATAGGGGAGAGCTTGCTGCGCCTTCTCACACCTCCACAGCCATTTCTCAGAGCCATTACTGATGGATGCCTTGAAGGCATAACAAAAGAAAGACTCTACATTAAATAGTTTTTCCACTGTATCCTAAATGTTTATGTCACAGCTGTCCCAGAGCCAGATTTAACAGTTAACCACATCCTGCAGACAAAACGTCACTCACATTTCTGAAGTCCAGTGTTCATCTGCGTGTAAGAAAGAAGCTGAAAGGAGAGGTCGCCTGGTCCTGGCAGACAGGCCAGCATGGCAGACAGGCACTAACACAACATGGGGCATTCACTCCTCTGCACACTGCAACAACAGAGAGACAATTCAAAGTTATAACACAAGGAGGAACAGAGAAAAGAAAGTGGCAAAGAGCCATCCCTGGGTGAAGGCCTGACCAAGCACAGATGAAACTGCTGCTCCAGTCCTTACTGCATCTCGTAACGGCAATGGAAACACTTCAAGAAGTGGGTCATCTGCAGGGTTAAAACCAAAATAGCTGTCTTGCTCTCCTCTGCTGCTTGACACACAGAGAATAATCCATAACTCTGTCCTCAAATTTCAAAGGTGGTTATTATGAACGGTAAAAAAACCACCATCATTCATTTCACTATGCTGAAATGCACTGGCTGTCCACCAGGTATAGCCAAGGCAAGTCCTCTGGAGAAACCCTGTCAACTGCTCTTTTACATTTAATAAAAAGGCATGGCATGCATAAATTGAAGGCAAAGTATGCAGCACTCTGCCTTGTGGCAAGATTAAGCTGCATGCTACAGCTTGTAATTTCTGTGGTCCATTAGGTTGAAAGATGAATGGCTACAACTTCCTTCATTTCAGCAGAGACTCAATAACCCGCACGGCTCTGGGGCAGACAATGGCAAGATGTGCCTCCTGCACGAAGGGGCTGCAGAGGTGCCACCATCCTCTTCTGTTTGGTTCAGCATTTAGGAAATCAAACATCAAAATGAACACATGGAGCACTAAAGCTCTTTATACAGAAACGCTGCACAACTCCCTTCAAATCCCATCATCGCTGTACAAAGGGGGGATCCCAGCAACAAAGCTAACTGGGGCTCAAAGTGTCCCAACATTACTGGAATTATATAGAGAGATTTAAATTGGAACACGGCCTCTAGAGGCCACCTGGTCCAAACCCCTGCTCAAATCCCCCTGGCCTCAGCCAGCCACAACACTTCACAAAGTTCTGGGAAACGGGGTGGCAGAGCCAAGCTGGGCAAATCAGTTGATTCCTCCTCCTTGTCCTGATTTCCACAAGCATTAGTGCTGCTATACAGAGCAAAACACCCAAGGAGCATCTAGAAAGGTGCTGGGACTTGTTATAAATGATCTCCAAAACATGGGAAGAGTTGAGAGACTCAGAAGTTGTAAGCTGATTTAATTTCAGTCGTAGTTTCACAATTAAAGCACAGCTGGGGAGGCATTCAAAGATCTAAAGGGGCAAAGCAGAAAGCTCGAGCCTGACACGAGAAGCCACGGCTGCCAAAACCTCTCAGAGGCCACTTCTGAAAGAGTCCCACTGCCAAGGATGGCACAAACAATGAGAAGCCTTTGGATGACACTGACACAACACCATCAGCGCTGTGTCCTGGACAGCACCACCACCTTCGTGCTCCAGAAACCTCCAACAGCAAAGTTCTGCAGGGACATTTTAAAGACGTTAATTTGAAACCTCACCTCAGGCCACCACCACGAGTCAGCCCACGAGTCAGGAACACTTGGACCAACAGAGTGAACAGCGAGGACTTAAAGCTTTCCTGCAGCACAGCAATTACTCACTGTGTACAGTTCATTAGCTCCATGTTTATGCATCTCCTCGGTTCAACACGCAAAGGTTGATTAAACCAACAGCCAAGACATCTCATTCAAATATTAATTTATGAAAAGTTCTGCACCTTCACTGAGCGAGTGCTCTTAAAAGCCGACTGAGTGTGGCTGAGAGAGCCTCTTGGGTGCCACTGTGACTAACAAAAGTAGTCTTGGGCACTGAATGTCAGCTTGACAACTCCATGCTGTTGCCCATTCACCCTACCCACGCAGAATAACACCAGCTCAGTCCTGTGAGAAACTCACAACCACCTCACCAAGGTGCAGGGCCTGACAGTGCAACCACCAACAGAAAAACTTTGTATCATTCTCCACTTCACTCCTAGGAGACAGCAACAATCTGCACTGCCAGAAGTCCAAGATATGCAGTTGTAAAACCTTGTAAAATAAAATCTAAACCCAGATTTTTTTTTCTGTCCCTCTGAAGGAGTTGGAATTCTTGGAGTCTTTCAGAAGACGCTCAGAAACAATGACTGAAGACCTGTCACATACACAACACCAAGGAATTGCTTGAGGATCTGAAAAGTTGCTCGACCTTTATAGATGAGATTCATTTGTGAATGTATACAACATTCAGTGAAACTCTGCAAACAGCCCATGGGCAGCAGTTTCTCATCCCAAATCACGCCCAGCAAGACCAAAAAGACAAAACAAGAATCCAGCTCCTTTTAATCAGAAGACAAAACCACTGTGAGTTGTCAGAGCTTTACCTGAGTAAGCAACAGAAACGCCCACAGTCAGCAAGAAAAAAATTACTGTATTTTCCTTTTTTCCTCATTTCACCAACTTCAGAAGACTGGCAAAAACAAGACCTATTTCTCAGTGAAAAGCAGACAAACAAAATTAAAGAGCATTCACTGTAGACTGAAAAACAGATCACACTATTCCCATATTCACCTGAGCATCCACCTTTTACTCCAGCAACGTCTGACGCCAGCCCAGGATCACTTCCCGTCCCTGCACGAGCAAGGGAGGTCGGTGTCTAAGACGTTATGTGATTGATGGCAAGTTTGTGTGCAGCCCTGAAAGAGCACCGCTGCTCTCCGACTGCAGGAGCAGCATTTCTGACAGCAAGATGTGGGGAGGGTTTGCTCACCTGCTCCATCATTAACGCTCTTTAGAGCCTGAACACTGTGACGCTTTGAGAAAGCCTCTTGCTGAAGTGCCCCAGCGAGGCGCACACAGCAATAAACAGGATAATGGCACATTAGGAGAGAGAACAAGTGATTAAGAGTGGTCACAGCATTCACCTCAGAATAGCCAGGCTCCTGTTCTATGACAGCAGCGTTTCCTTGAAGGTCAAAACATGTATTTACAGAAGCTTTAGCTCCAATACTGAGAGCAATGTTTTAGAGAGAGCTATAAAGGCAAGTTGTTCCCACAGGCGGATAATCATTTTAGGTAATGCCAAAGGTTCGGTAAAAGACTGGGGTGGCACTAATAATTTCAAAGGAAATACTGGACTTAGGAAAATAATTTTAAGTAGAAGCATAAAACTGCTCTTTTAGCTTGATTTGCAATAACCAAATTGATGACATCTAGGTCACTGCTGAGCATTAAAAAAAAGAAATTCAGACTTATATAGAAGTGCTGACCATAACTCCATCGCTGAATTTCATATTATAATTAAAATCCTGCTTCAAATTTTGTTCTCTACGAAATCAATACAGGTTTCCAAAATTGAGATCTCAGTATTTGAAAACAAATGCATTTGAAACATATTCACAAGTTCCCTATTCATTTTCTTGGTTAGAAATTAATCAACATTTATTCCCTGAGATACTCGGCACCTGACTAACTGCTTTCTCACCTGACTCTTCCTGAGCACAAGCTGGCACAGAAAACTCCAATACTATCATCTCAACCATCAGCTGCAAACTGGAGAATGAGCTGACCAGTAGGCTGTGGCACTCAGCAATGGAAGGCTGTGAACTGTGAAAACCTTGAAGTTTTTAAACTGTATTTTAAACTGACTCTGTACACTGCCAAACACAGCACAACGAGCTCCGTCTTGAAAATATACATATACATATAAAAAGACAAAGTATATTTCCAGAGGAAAACAATAATTAGATAGGAATAAATAAATAAATACCCCTCTTTGAAGTGATTTTAATCTAATATGGCTGTAGGATATAATCTTAACTGCACACGTAGGACATTCTACAAAATAGCAGGTTTAGACATGTGAACAGATTTTTTTTCTCTGAAGATTTATTAATAATTAAATCAAAGCACGTTAAGCTTAAGAGGGATTTGCAGTGCTTGGGATTTGGGGGTAATTGGCACCTTCTCACAACGACTGTTACATTCAGCCTCACCTGCACATCAGGGTGTGTTTTTTCGGTCCTGGCAGCACAGTGTGTGACACCACAAGGCTCATCAGGTAGGATGGAACGACTCACCTCCACCCACTGCCCAGGGACACCCTCCCTGCAGAGCCAGGAATCAGCTCCAGTAAAACTTACCATGACACCGCCTTTCTGTACTTGAAAAAATATATCATTTTCTGGCTGATATTCAACACTTTAGTATTTACTGCCTCTGCCAGACCCAGTGCTTCTCCACTGCCAGGGGTCACTTTTATAACCTAGAGTAAAACCTAGGTGTAAAGCAACTCAGTACTACCAGGAAATTTCTAACACTCTAACATGGCTTTATCATTATATAAACAGCCCACATACGTAGTTATTGCCAAGTGTTTAGATACGCCAGCCTCTGAAGCTCCCAAGAGGCCTTACAGGGTGAGAACTCAAAGGAAACACTCCCCACAAACCACCCGTGGCCAATGAAATATGGGAAACTGAGCTGGTTTAGACGAAGGCAAGCTGGTGAAGTCTAAAGTTAGGTTCCTGAAAGTAAACAGGCATGTTTGAAATTCCACGATTAACTGCGGGGCTCCTTCACAAAGCCTGAGGCCAGGAGGAAGCGGGAGCATCCACCCGCACACAAAAGAAAAAGCTCCAAACCATTCCAAGTTTCCAGCACCCTGGGGTCCCCCTAAGCCGTGGGAGGGTTGTTAAAGGCTTGTGGTTGGTTGATACGCTTCGCTTCTCCCCTGCTCCTTGTCCCACGGTAGTCCCGTGAAGTTCCATAGCCACAGCTCCATCGCCACCGGCAGGGTTTACGGCAACCCCCCCGCCCCTCCCCTTGGCAGCACATGCCAAGTTCAGCACTTATAAACGCTGCAAGCAACAACAAAAACTAACTCGGGGTTGTGAAGTTTCTTCGGTACAAATGTCTGCAAGAGCTTGCCAGGAAACATAATTGAATCCGGGCCAATTTTCATGCTCCGAGGGAAACTCAGTGTCTCATTTACCCCCCCGGCAGGCTGCTCGACACCAAGGAGGCTCATTCCTTTTCCTTCTCCCAAAGTAACCTGAAATCTAGGGGTTTCAAAGATTTGTTCGTGTCCGCTGCAGACACTGAACCCTCCTGCCAACCTCAGCATTCAATACAACTCCTTCCAGTCAGCCATGCCTTGCTTGACAGCGTCTAGACTGATCCTGCAGGCTTCCTGCCTTTTTCCAGCCCTAAAACTCCCCTTTATTCTTGGGCACTTACCAGAATGGCCCTTTCCCAGGACTGCTGAGGAGCCAGAGATAAATCTTACCGTTTCCTGGAAGAAAATTACCAAACTAGCACTGTATTCATCACCAGCTGGTATCACATCCTCTTAATGCTTTATAAATGGAAAACTGCAAAATAGTGGGCAGAGAGCTTGTCCTCTGAAATGGCAATAAATCACAACAGCATCGAGTGTACTTGGGGATAAATAAATAGGAAACTGAACAATAGAAAGTCGCCTTTTGTAGCACGGGGAGTGCACCGTCAGCACCTGCCAGCACAGGACCTTTGGCTTCCTGCATTCAGGTGGACCTTTTGTAGAGCCCTGCAACAGTTTCGATCAAAATCAATTTTTGCTTCTTGCCGATTAATTAACTATGATTTTGCTTGTACACCACGTCACCTTTTACGCTGACCTCCATTTATAATGTTACTCAGGCAACAAAATTAGTTTGGTGGGGAAGGCAGAGAGAATTTAAATGCAGCTCTGCTCCTCTCTCCAAGCTGGGATGGCAACACTCAACAGGGAAGAACACGAAGCAGCTTTGGGATAACAGCACTTAAATGGAATATTGTTCACATCACACTCCTGAAGCCCAAGGGCTACCACTAAAGGCTTCTAGGTGAGCAATTTGGAACGGGATGCACTGTAGTAAAAAAAGGCAAGGTGGTGGCTCTCAGCTCCAGGTATTGCCACGTGTGCCATCAGCTCCATCAAATTCACTCTTCAGATAAAGCAGCAGCGAGCTCAAGGTTATGATCCGAAGAGTTTAGAAAGCCTTTTTTTAGGTCTGTCCCAAGAGATTATTTTAAAACACAGTACTATGCATCTGCTGAAGAGTAGAACAGTTGGCTTTAATCGTAAGATGGATTTTTACATAGCTTCTGACCTTTCATCTAATTGAGGCCTGGAGAAGAAAAAAAGGAGGAAAAGCTACACGTCACTTCAGTTATTAAAATCCATCAAGCTCAGACTTTAGCCTTGGGATAACCACAGCCAAAAAATTGACTTGCTAGTAATTATCACTGCTATCTGCAATAAAAGTTAATTGGACATAATTGAACTAAAGCCCTAATCTGAATGAAGCTGTTGCTGGCAAGAAGCCTGCTCCTGCCTGCACTCTGCAAATGGAACGGCTAGCAGGAAAATGGACAAACACGAGGCTGCTTTACAGTCTGCCCACTGCAAATCAGAGTAGTTCTGCAAACAGCTCGTTAGCTGGGCCAAGATAAAGCCGTTAACAGGGCCTGTCCTCACCAAACACACCCTTCGACTATACCCAAACAGGGCGATGGTGCAGTTTTATAAAACAAGTTTCAGTTTTACTGACCTCTTAATTACAGGGACTGAAACATAAGACTCACGTCACGAGGCGCCGGTTTCATCAGCGCTGTCAATACCAGTACAAATAACGTACTTTTTGAGCACGGAAAGACACCGACTCAAAAGGTTTTCAGTGATGATAATTTACCACCTTCATGCAGTTCAATAGCCTTTCCTGTTGTAGGACCAGCTTCTTTCATCTCCGCAGCAGAGTAGACAATTAGCTGCTTTCTGTGCTCAGTCCATGCAGGTGGCTGGGGGAAGGGAGCGTTCAACTCAATTCCTGCTGATTCGTCCATTTATATTTTGCATTTTTGTTAACTAACAGACCAGAAAGCAGTTGTCATCCCCCATGCTACTTTACAACTTCTTTACAATTTTAATTATTAACACTCTGTCCTTCACCAAAGCATATCAAAGCACTTAACAAACATTACTGAAGCCACACAACCACTCTGCAGCAGGCAAAAAATTGCACACAACTCCCTTCACAGCGGCTTAAGGTTTTTTTGACCAGAGTTATGTTAGAACAGTGGTCTCCTGACGACGGACTAGTCTATGACAGAAGAGATGGAGGGAAGTATCCGGCTCACCACAGGTTCCTGATGTAATTTTGGATGAAGCATTTAATCACCCGATGCCGCGGTCGCTCTTTGTTTAAAGGACAGCAGCGGGTGACAGTTTTCTACCACTGAAGACTGCGAAGACAAACGAAACTGCACAGCATTCAATACCACCTTGACTTCTCTCATCAGGCTTACAAGGTCATGGTCTGGGCAGCCTCCTGGGGAGAACTGGAGCCAGACCACCCTTCCCTGTCCTAAGCACCGCTTTGCTCACCACTGCACCTCTGCATTTTCGCGGCTCAGAACTGAACTTCGCAGCTCAAGAAAGCTGCAACGGAGAACCAGTGACATCAATTCCCTTTCATGACCCAAATCAGTGGCTTACTTTACTTTGCTCAAAGCCCTCACCTCTTTTTAAGCGTATTTTTAGATTTAACTCTGTATTCTGCAACGAGGCAGGAGCTGACAGACAATACAGGAGTAAGTAGGTCTTGCCAGGTGTTGCAGGCCACTTCAGAGGTGAAGGAAAGATGGAGAAAAGACAAGTCAGGACGATTGCAGGGCCTGGCCAAAGCTTCTAAGGAGGATTTCTGGCTGTGCTTGAAACACATATACCAGTGGTCAGCTATGAGACTGAAGAGATACTACTTTTACCACGGGAACACGTGCAAAAAATAGGAAAATCGACCTGCCTGAAGTCAAAAGCAATTTGAATAACTTTGTACCTGCCTCCTCTCAATTTTCACTACACTAAAGCACTCTGACCTTTAATTAATTTTCCTTCTCCTTTTATATGGTAACTTCCAACTTCAAATTTTTAATGCTATACTGGTGGGAAAAAAGGATAAAGAAGCAGCCTGCCATGTATCTTAGCTGTGTTTCAGAGTGCATATGGTTCCACAGATATTTTGGGAGGGGAGCAAACGATGCTACAGACGAAAAACAGCAGTTAAAAGCACTGGCCAGGTAAACACAATGTTGTCATTAAAATCATAACTTGCCCAGGATATCAGGCTTACATTTCTATTTTCAGAATGCAAAACAGACTCCCTACCCACCACTGTAACATTCACAAAAGATCCCGTTTTCCTCAACAAGATACTGTCAGGCACAAACAAATATTCCTCCCTCCCAAGCATCCATTATCCTCGGGGCAAACTAAACCAAATTTCTTCCTACATGCTCGAGCAACATCTATAACATCACAGCAGCTGCTATAAAATATGGAACAGACTTACAGACACGAGTGTGCATGTTCTCATGTGAACATGACGGAAAATTAAGGTTAGCTGAGATGACTCGCATCCAAGGCAAACCCAGAACAGCCCAGCCTCTACCAAACTACAGGATGCTGCTCACATATACCCCAATGGAGGCACCACACACTCCCACCAACAGACATTCTCCATCCTCCTGTGCAACTTCCTTCTGCCTTCAAGTGATAAGAAACCAAAATACACACTGACCCCTTTCCCATAGCAGAGAGCCTGCAGTTATAACCTCAACATCCTCAGCGGGAACGGGGTTATGTGCAGCTTTCCTACATGTTCGATGTGTGGGAGAAGCTCGAGGTTGTAATTCCGGGCTTTACTTTACCACAAAGGACATGCAGGAGTGGTGAGCTTCCCCATGCCACTCTTGGGCAGAATTCCTCCCTCTCGGCTGTCCTGCCTTCCCAGATCTGAAAAGGAAGTTTTTCTTAGGTAAACAGCTGCCAAGGCGAAGGGGAAAGGAAACGTGAAACAGTTCCCTCTCCTGTGGCTGCTTCACAGAGATCACCATTTTCATTATCTTCTCTCATTCCACACTTACCCTGTAAAAGCCCAGAATTAAAGTCTTAATCATGCCTTACAGAAATCCTGTGGCTGCACATGACAGAAGGATGACAAGTTTTTCCTTCTAAAATATCGTTAGAAGTTACAGATTACGACAGTTCCCCAGTAGGAAAGCAGCTATCTTCCCCTGTTTATTACAAGCTGATTATAAAAAAAAAAAAAAAAATTCAGACCTAACTTTGAACAAATTTTACCTCTATTCAACAGACAAACAACAAACCAGACATTTGTTAGATACTGAAAAATATGTTCTGAGTCCTGTTTTAAAAATAGATTCACTTGAAAATGAGCAATATTTGCAAATAAGATGAGGCAGAATGCATTAGACTTCACATAAGACAAGAACTGAACTTGTGTATTAAGGAATAAAAATCATAAGTGACTCACTTTTGGACCAGGTGCACCACTGGTGTGTGAACATGGGCTCATGGGTGTTTATTCTGGTCATGCATCTGAACTACTTTGACCTGTACAATCACACTGACAGTCTGGTTTAGTATTTAGCTCTCTAGATACTGAATTACGGTCCCACCTATGGTGAAATTTTAACAGCCCATTGACAAAGCAAGGGGTGAAAAACAGATTTAAGATCCAAAACTGGAGATCCGTCTGATTGTGCACAGTGCCAGAACTTCCTGCTGGACCACATCAGCTCTTGGATATACATTTTACCTTTTGTAAGGGCAGGATAAGACCTCCTTCTGTAGCTGGAGATACAGTGCAGCCAGCTGCAAAGATGAAAAGCATTTTAAGAACCTCAAGCAGAAGCTGCAACACACGTACAAATCACCCACCAGCTGAAAATAGAAGCCATCGGGTGAATACCAAAGAGCTGGACCAGACACTTGGGGTGGCGTTTTCCTGTCAACCTTCATAACGAGGTGCTGGTGACCCACTGGCTTGTCCTGACACAGACCTAGTGTCCTTATCAATCTCCCAGGACACTCAAAGGCTACCTCGTAACAGCTCAACAGAAGAAAGGACAAGAAATACGTTAGTATTAGCTACTCTAAAAAGTCTCTGCTATTCTCAGGGCTTTCCTGAGAAGCATGAAAAACAGCCAGTTTCCCAGCTGCCTGTTCAAAACAGCCACAAGGGAAGCAACATGAGTGTGCAAGATGCCTTCAAAACCTCTGCACACCACAAGCACCACAGTTTTTTGTCTGCAGACCTGACAAAACACTTCAGCACTATCTCACCTGACTCCTCCAGCAGCTGCCAACACATCACCTTCACCCAAAGTTTACACTCACAAAGGATTTCTTTTTTCATGATTAAGTTTTACTGACTACAGGTGAGCAAGACATTTTTGTCTGCTTTCGTGAATCTTTCCTCCTCTGCACTTGCGTTTTTCTTTAAAAAAAAAAATAAATAAGCTAACACACAGAGAGCAATAAACAAATTGTATGGGCAGCACACAGAGGCAGCTGTAACTGTACCACAGGCAGTGAGACATCCCTCTGCATGGCAAACACAACGTGGTTGCGTGGGTGAAAAGAACAAACACTGCTACTGCAGCCTGTACTTCAACAGCAGACACAGCACAAACCTGCCAGCATGAACACCGAGCTCCCAGTAACCCAACCTCTAACAGCCCTGACCTCCACTGAGCAGCTCCCGCTAGAAGTATCCCCTGATTTTCATCTCCAATTTGTCTTTCCAGTCACGGAATTGCTACAGTCAACAAATTCAAAAAGGTAAATTTTTCCACCTTCAATTAACTGCATTAGTAGTGTTTATAACTACGTGATTGATAAATGCTCTACAGAAGCTGTAATTAATGTATTTTTTCCTTGGAACACACACCGAACCCCTTGGCGCTCAGACACTTAATGAAAAGCAATTTATCAACTTGCTTTGAACAGCTGAATCTGACTCCTTAATGCAGAGAGAAAACACACTCTGCTTTAAGCGCGGCTCCCCTGAAAAAGGAACGCGCACCGCGACATTCCGGATGCCATCAGACGCGGCCGGGATTTTGATCGGGACGACAGCGGCCAGAGCGCTCGTCTCGCTGGGTATGATTCAGCGTGGCTTAACTGGGATCTTCTCCCCTGGGATGCAGTCGAGCAGGAGATCTGCAGATGTGCTTTCGCAGGACGGAGGTCAGGAGTGCCTCTTCAGGACGCCGGACAAAGTTCCAGATTCTCCCACGCCTGCGTGGCCGGGAGCTCCTCGTGCCGGGCGGCGCTGGCACGCGCGCCGGGAAGCAGCAGCTCAGCGTATTTCAGCCTGGACATGTGTTCAGCTGCTCACAAAGCGGACAAAAATAAAGTGCTTACAGAGGGTTTGAATGCTAATTTCTCAAATTGAGCATTGCTTTGTATAGTTGACATATGCAAAAAAAAAGGGGGGGGGGGGAAGAAAGAAAGCAAGCATTTGGGAGGAAAAGTTTGACATCAGAGAACATTTTATGTCGGTATTAACCACTGGAGGGGATTAACCAGCCTTCAAAGTCTAAAATCTAAACTCACATTGCTGGGAGTATAGGCTGCAGATTTCCAGTACAGAAACTGGTCTGTACTCCATGTGGTAGACTGAACGTAAGGATTACATATTTCCATTGCACATGTAAGTCTGTTTCCCATTCCTGCAGGGTCTTGCTCTCTTCCATTTGTCTTTTGATGCAGATAAAAGCTAATGCAGATTGCAACTGCTGATACAGAGAAAGGCACAAGACAGAGTGAGCCTTTGGACTAAGGAAGAAAAAGAACTCGGGTCCAGACTGCTCGAGCATGTCAAGGGATTGTCTTTGAAACTATAAAACTAGAAATGAAAGCGCTGCGTTTTTGTTTGATTTGATCAAAGAGACTAGAAAGGAAGGGGGGGAAATCACATCTTACAGATGGAGGGTAAAATTTAACTACTTCACACACGATGTGGGACCAGCTGATCCCATACAGACATAAATAGAGAGAGAAAACAAAGAGGTAAAGTCACTCCTGCTCTGCAGACACTGCCCCCACAGATCACTGCTTCAGGCTCTGCAGAGAGCAACAGGAACCTGTTTCAAAGCCAGAAAGCTGGAGGAAGAAGCATCCAGCACTCCCCATGGGCACAGGTCTCCAGTCTCCAGCAAAGAGGAGTGAGCTCCTGTCAAATCACAGAAAACAGACTCCAAATGTAATGGCTACTTGAATAAATAACTGATTACTCCCTGCGAGACACTGTTCCAACGCTCTGACTGCAGGATACTTGCAAACTGTGGCAATCTTCCCAAGGAGGGCTTTGGACTGCAAAGGGACAAGACCATAATTCTTGACCAGAGCATCTGCTCCAGCACCTGCTCGGCACCGGGAGAACGAGGCTCTGCAGAAGTACAAATGGCACTACAGGTAGCAGACCTGCAGATCCCAAACTGCAGCATGGTAGAAACAGGTACCTATTGCTGCCACATTCCCAAAGAGAACAGCTTTTACGTATCTGCTGGACAGGCTCATGGAAATTTCTAACTGCAGAAGGAGAACCATTTAGACTGCCTCTGGGCTGAAACCATCTAGGTCTTTGCCTTTCACTAAAAATTAGGCAGAAGTCATTTTAACGAGTGAGGCAGACAACAGTCTTGCACATGAGATCAAAAAGCTCTCCAGATGTTTATTTTAAATGAAATTCAGAAGCCAGTATAAACCAGATTGTAAACAGTGAATAATCCTTACCGTAATTTGCATGAGAAACACAGGCAAAAGGTTCCATCCTACCGCTCTGAAACTCTCCGGGAACGTGCAGGGTTAGATTTTGTTCCTAGACTCTTCAGATAAGAATCTGAAATATGAACAGCCCCACTCTGCAATCCAATGGCTGTTAAGAATGCCTCTTCCCTGTGCTATACACTCTGATTGATGCCAAAAACACACATACAGGGGCATCCCACGTGAAGAAAGTCTCTGACCTTCCTTACCAAGACTGTTCAAGATTATGGATTGAAAATGTCAGTCCTAAATCTTAAACTTCTTCTCCTCTTGCTGCTTCACTGAATGGCTCCTGATTGTGCAAAAGCAGAGTATTCAGGCGTCAATCTGAGTAGCTTGGGTGTTATGCTGACAACGTCTCTGGAGAGAGGAAGAGAAGAGAGGACAGATTTCCAATAGCTCAGACACTCCCCTGTAAGTAAAGCTGCTACACAGCAAAGGAGATAAATAAAGAGGGAAAGTAACACGCCGGAGAACTTTCACCAAGGTCACGTCAGGATGCTGAGCGCTACCCATGTGCAGGGGAAGATGTAGGTGCCTATTCCACCACACATATCCATTCACTTGTTGGCAACAACAGTCCTCATTAAACCAAGCTGGTTCTCACCGTGAAAGGAGGACATCGGGAACACGATATCAGCTAACGAATACAAAAGGAAAGCCAGCAGAGGCAGTCAGTCCTGGATGGGTGCCCTCTGCAGCAAAACACAGCTCCACATGCTCCTGCGTGACCCAGGAACAGCCAAAAGGATGGACAGCTCTGCTCTGACCAATGCTAACAGCTCCTGGCTTGCAGCAGAGAGGAGATTCCAGACCCATTCGCCAAGAGCAGAACCAGGATCCCATCAGGAATGGGTGTGTTCATAACTTTGCTGATACTCAGAGTCACCTACAGGTTGCAGTTCCTCCTTGCTTTGACTGTGGACACGTGGCAGATCACTGCAGGCAGACCATACCACGAAACAAGAGCCCTGCACCCCCTAATATTGTATCAGCTACTGCTGTGCCCTTAACAAGAGTGTTTCTTGCCCGTTTCAGCAATCTGAAAGACACGCTGGGCAAAATTTCAAGCTATGACAAAGTGATCTTATCACTTCTGTGCTGTTCTCGCTACACAAGCCCCTGATTCAGCAGCATGTAATAAAATCTTCATTTGCATGAAAAGCACTCTCTGATCACAAAGTCTTCTGTTCGACAGCCCTCTTCCCATCCACAGCGTAAAGTTGCAGGCACCACTGCCATTTTGCTGGTGACTAAGGTGGAATATTTTATTTATGGTTTATTTGGAGAGGCTCTCAATGTTTCAATGTTTCCCAAAAAACAGTATTTTTGAACTAACACAAAAGCTGCACACATCCCAACTATGCAAGCACTGCAAAGTTCACACACTGGGCTTACACCTGTACTTTTAATAACCGTGTCAAGTGAAGGACATTTCACATCAGCACACGGTGACCACGAACAGTTCTAAAATGTCTTTTGCATTCAACACCACGAACAGTTCTAAAATGTCTTTTGCATTCAACAAGTCCAGTCCTTTTCAGTTTGCCTTTACAGTGTTTGGTGTCATGACACGCAGCACTCAGAGGATGTATTTCAAAGGAAAGGAAGGTGTAGCCATGCAAAGAACAATGCACTGCCCGCAACAAGATTAATCGCTGTCATGGGAAACCAATAAAAACAAGTATCTTGTTATCTTTCTTTACAAAGAAACTGTTAAAGCTTAACTATGTTAGGAAACTTTTTCCTTTGGATTAAACCATGAGCCTAATGTATGTGGGCATCACACATGCCAGCATATGCAATTAATTGGCTCTTGCCTGATGCTGCGGGAGAAAGTCCAATGTTCCAGAGGCAGGATAAAACCTTCACACAATCAGCCCATGCTCTCTCCTGCTGACAGCTCTCTCACCAAGGCCAGCCCCAGCTCCCTGTCCCGTGCCAGGTAACACCCCCTCCCCATTTCCACCTGTTAATCATGTCCCACATATACACCCCAAAATCACACCCGGCTCTGAGCAAACTCAGCCAAAGCAGAAATACCTTTCATCACGTCAGCAGTGCAGTCCCCATTTAGAAACGTTTTCTTTCACGTTAATCCAGTGCCAAAACGTGGTGGTGTGGGCTGTGCTGATCCAGAAAGGGTGCTAAGGATGCTGCTGCCTCCTGTCTATCACTGAACGCCTCATCTCGCGCATGGCCAGGCAGCGACGGCCCTGCGACAACAGGCACTTTAAATTGGGCAGCTCAGCAACACATGTACGCTGAATTTTTGAACAAGCTATTCTAAGCTGCTTTGCTAGCAATTTCTGCCCTGTGCAGTTTGAAAGCGCACGGTTCTGGCCCTCACAAAGAGCAGACCTGTAAATGACATCTTGAGGATTAAGCTGATTGAGATGCAATTTGCCTAGCAACCATTCATTAAGCAGAGTTCAGAAACAGGCCAGCAATCTATTCCACCTCCTTATCTGAGCAGTAAACAGATAACAGTCTCTACTGTGTCCTCTATCCTCCAGTTCAGACACATTGTAAACAGATTTTTCAGAAGTTTAAACTCCTACGGTAAATCTCGGAGAACAATCCCGCTCTCCAAACTCGAGGGATTCGGTTTCACCAAATGCCTTACAAGCGTGAAACAGCTCTGGAAGGAGGGTAATGCAAATCAAATTGTGAATGCATTTGCAGTTCCTGTGCCTCCAATATTTTCTCACGTCAAGCACTAAGAGCCCATCCTAGTCGTTAAAATATTTAAAAAAATCTTAATCACACAGGCATTTGGCATTGCTATTCTGATCACTGAAAAAAACTCAATAAAAATCTTATTCCCTTCCTTCATCTTCTGCAAAGAATCGATTGACACTTCCAAAGTCTCTGACAGAGGCTCCCCCCCTTCAGTGAAGAAAACAAAAGTCACGTCCTCCCTCCCATTAAGCATTTTTTTCCTCATAAAATAAGCAAGACAACGTAAACGTCAACAGTGAAAAAATCAAACCAGCTATTTCAGCTTGAAAACTTCAGCTGAAAAGATTAAGCCAAATCATGTTTTTGCATAATTGTTTCCCTGCAAGAAACATCTGATAATATCCCATTCTGCTCCAAAATTAAACAACAAAGATTAGCACAGGCGTATTTAAGACTATATACCTGAATGGTTTTCCTTTGGTGTACAGTTCTTCTGGGAAATCACTGTGACATACAGCATGCCATTACAATTAAATATGCAAGAAAGAAGAATTAAACTGACTATGAATAATTAATACCCTACAATACTACTTCATAAGGAAAGTCTGGCTGAATATTCCCGCAGATGAGATATACCCAAACACGAGGCACAGCAGAGCTGGCAGCTTTACTTTTATGGTGGGGTCTAAACCACTGAGTAACTTCATGGCTGCTACCCAATTCTAGAGAAGGTGCCAGCCATCCAGGCCTTCTCCTACTGGATTCCCATCCAGCTCCAGAAAAAGGAGAGAAATGCAAGCCTTGCAATAGTTGCTGCACTGCTCATCTACATGCCAGAGGTAAGAGGCGTCCCAAACACTTTCCATTAAAAGGTATAAAGCAATTATCTGACTTCCCAGCAGAGAGAATAAAGCAAATATGATGCAACAATTACTTAGGTGATAAGATCAGGCTAAGGTTGTGAGAAAAAACAATTAAAAGGGGTTGCAAGAGCTAAGGAATGCAGCTTACTTTCCCAGAACCTCTCTTAATGACAAAGATACCATCAGCTTGCAGAGCCGACCTTCCTGTTTCGAGTTTACTGTTGTAGAGGCTGCAGAACATCAACTGTAGCAAAGGCACGGTTGGGTGGTTGGGTATGAGCTCTCCATCCCCAGCACAACTCTCTTCTATCAGCTCCTAGTCAAGATGGCGATTAAAAACATGCTTTATTTGCACAACAGAACCCCTAAATCACTTAAATTAATATTTACTGAAGTCCTTGTAAAATTGGCATTCAACTGTTGGCATTTTCCACCAGACTCCGGTTGGGTCACACAAATACACCTGTTGCAGACTTTTAGCTGGAACTCCCCAGTTCCTCTCCGTTTCTCCAAGCAGCACGGGCACATCAACACCCCTTCTGGAGACAGGCATTTGAAACCCAACCAACACTTGTGATCACTGGGGTGGAACAGGGCACTGCTACTGTGCTTGCTGAAGGTGACAGCCCTACAAAGACGCGTCCCTCGCTCTAGGCCCCACATTGCCCCCGGAAGGTCTCGCTCCTGCAGGATCCAACGCTCTTTTCTCTCCAAAGCAAACACAAATCGAGGGTCCTTCTGCGCACAGGCGAAGTCATGTTCGAAGTATGCTGGCTTAATATTCATTTCCCATTAAAAATTAATAGGATTAAATGAAGCTCACAAGCCGGCAGGCACCAAGACACTTATTTTGCCGATGCACTCGTTGCTCAGAGGAGTGGCACGTGAGGGATGGGCTGCAGTGCTCCTGCAGGATGGTGGCCACGGGATCCATGTGCCTCGGAGAGGTTGCAGGGGGCTCTTCCCCACATCCCCAGCGGGATGCCATTCCATCAGCGTCACGTCGCTGGGACTGGTGGGAAAGGTGGAGCCCCTGAAGAGATCCTGGTGAAAATCCCAGCATCTTCCCACCTGAGATCCAGTCTTCTGGACACCGGCTCCAACCCTCACCCATATGCACGTGTGCCCCTTTCCTGCTTCCAGAATGAATCCCCTTGCCCACGAGCATCCTGCAGATACCCAGAGTTTACGTAAGCCAAGTTTAACCTTCAGTCCCCATTAATGTTAACGGAATAGGAAAAAATTAACCACGGTGCAAGAAAAAAGCCTGTATCCGCATTTCTAATTATACAACAAAACACACCACGTGGCAATATTTCCAAGCACCTTGCTGGGAATATAATAGCCAACGGATACAGCTTCCATTTTGAGCAGTGGATGCAGGAGCAACTGGCACTGGGGTTGTCAGACTGAAGGGATGAGGACATGAGAATTAAGGGAAGTGAAGTGACATATGTAAACGATGATAACAAAAATGTTAATAATTAGAAAAACAGTCACCTTAAAAATTTAAAATTTCATGATCTCTCCTACTTTTTAATGGTTTAGCCTACTTTTTCCAACCCAATTTGCATGATCAAAATAGGCCTCCTGCCAGGAAGCATTAAAATGGCAGCCCCCCATCGAGACAAAACTCCCTTCACCATACGAGACTGAAGGACTAATAACTATTCCCAAAAACATTTTAAATCCATTAATGTTGTTTAGCAAACACTTATTTAGAATTAGTGCCACTGTCAGGATTTGATGGCGCTCTACTAAAGTGTTTTATAAAAGCCTTTGAGGGAGGAGCAGGTACCTCCCAAACACCTGCGCCATCTCCAACCCTCTCCAAAGAGTTGAGCACCCTCACGCTCCTGCTCTGCACTGCTCTGAACACTTTTCCATCCCAAAACCCCAAAGCATTCTCCAGTATCAACCAGACAATTCCCAACCTCTTTGGGGTGAAGCTGGAAGCACCCCACCAAGATGCAGGGAGCCACCAAACTAGAGTGCACCAAGCCCACCAACCTCTACATGCAGCAATTAATTCTAAGGCAAATAAAACCCAAAGCTAGGACGATAATATAAATCTCAATATTACTGATGTACTGAAGATTTGGATTGTGGTGTTTTATACAAATTTGTCGAAGCTATGTGTTATCCTTTCAATGCCATCTGCACAAAAACAGAGTTTTATCTAAGCACTGGATACTAAAATAAATCATTTTCTCTGTATCTGTGATCTTGTCAGAGACAGACGCCACAAACCTGAGAGCTGGCTAGTGCAGGCTTGTCTAGTCCCAAATAAAATTAGATCCCCATCAATATGATTTATTTTTAATAAAAAACAAGGCAAACCAGACTCCTCATATAGAAATAGCCTCTGCCAGGACTCTCCCAGCCCACAGAAGACATAATGTATGGTGTGCCATTGTCAAAATAAAACTGGGATTGGCACTGCCATTACCCCTAAGAAGAAATACCACTATCAAGAGACACGTTTTAATTGCCACACATAATAAAGAGTACCTGCTCACTCTCCACTTGGTGTATTTATTGCTAACAAAATACAGGAGTGTAAGGCTTGGCAGGGTATTTTCGGGTGCTTTTCAGCACGTCCACGCCCCAGCAGATCTTTTAAGAGCGGACTTGGCTCCCCAATACCACGCAACAAATGACCCATCTCTGTCCGTCACGCATGAACGAGGTCCTTGGGCTGCACTTCTCAAAGCACCTCATCCTGAGCGTCCCCTGTGAGCGGGGACCTCGCACTAATTAGCACAATCTGACACGGCAAACTCAACTAATATTAACGCCGAGCCCTCAAGACAGAACAGCCCACGATTTGAGAAACATCCGTCCCAGAAGGCCTTTTGTTTCTACCTTTTGAAGTCACCAAAGGCTGGTAAATAAATTCTATTCTCCAACCCGCTGCAAACAAGGGAAATTTCTTTCTTCTGGATGGATACATTCTCCAACCAGCAGCCACGACCAAAGGTTTATACAGGATCACGGAAAACACCAAACCTGTTTTATTTCCTTATACAGAGCAACTTCTAACATCTGCACTCACTGCTGTGAGATTGCAACGGATTTCATTTGGCAAATCAAGCTGTCAAAAGCACAGATTATAAAAAATAAACACTAACCATTTTTAGACCTAACTTTCCTCCACAGACTGCATTTTATGCCCTTTCACTGGAAATGTTACATCAGAATAAAATCAGATTTAATTGGCTCTTAAATAACTGAACAGCCACTTTAATTTTATTTCAATAGCAATAATTCATAAATCAAGCAGCTGAAATTCTAGCACAGAGTGACAAGTAAATAGAGCAGAACACACTGAAGGAGAGCACGAACACCACACAGCGAAAGGTGATTTTTCTTAAACTTCAGGCGTCGCCATTTTATGGACATCGCAAAGGTACCGCCACATAAATACCTGGAACTAAAACCTGTCAGCCCTGGGATGCCACACAGTTTATCAGCAGTAACTGCTTAACAAAGACCAATGGATGAGATGATCCTTGCCCGACTGGAACTGCCAGCAGAGAATACCTGGGATTTTAACCGTGGATGCAATTTCCCCCATGCACACTAGATGGAAGTATGGAAAAATCTTAATTCTTGCCTGTCTCGATGTAAAGTTGCAACTAAAAAGACACCCCGAAATATTAAACTAAACTGTGTTGGAAATTCACAGTAAATACAAGAGAACATACAGCAGAAATATTAAAGATATTATTCAGGCTAATTTCTGAAGTACACACGTTCCACTTCTGGAGTGTTTAAATAACAATCACTTATGAAATGCTTCAGAGACACTGAAGTCACAGTTTTTAAATGTTCAAGGCTATTTTAACAAACATCACCTTGTTAATGACTAGAAACAGGGAACTGAGAAGGTATAAAAGGTATAAATGCTGCTGAAGTTTTGACTGGGAAAAAAACCCAACAGATTTGTAGAAAATAGTGGGAGAGGTACAGGGAGAGAGAGAAGGTGAAGTCTGGTGGAACAAGCAGATCAGAGCAGCAAACCTGAATGGGATTAAATTACACACAAATCTCCTGGAAACGATCTTAAAAGTGACTTGTTCCAAAACAATCCATTTCTATATTTAAACACTGAGGAGTTCACAGACACAAAAACTAAATCAGGCGATGGTGTGACCAGGAAAAAGGTGCTGGAAGAGCTGTTTTCCCTCCCCTGCTCCAGCCTTTTCACATATTGATTTTCCTCCACGCTCATTCACAAACGCTCAGCAGAGTTGTGAACAATTTAAAGTCAAAGGACGCACGAATTACTGGCTCCAGGAACACATCACCCATTCCAGGCAAAAGCTGAGGGCTTTGCTGCAGCTGAAGAAATAAAACCAACCCAGAATCAGAATGGACTAATGAGCTGGAAGAGAAGGGCAAGCAAATCCCTAATTTTCCCTGTCCACAACAAAGCCAAAGCACACGACATTCCTCAAGCTTCTAAAACAAAAAATTGAGAAAAACAGTGCCTGAAGAGAAGGATGAACATAGAGCAGTGCTGGATAAAAGAATAATAAAGTAGGCAAGAAGGGCACCCCTTTCCAGATGTTAAGAATACATGCTTTTTTCATCCCAGGTTTAAAAAAGGATTAGCAGAGGAGGAAGTTTACTTTGGAGAGTGGGAGCAACTGCATAATTTTTTTTGAAAAAGGTTCATACAATGCTATTTCCATCCAACAATTTTTATATATATATGTATAGAAAATATACATATATATAAAACATACATATATACAGTATTGGTTCAAGACAGTCACTGTATGTCATTTTTCAGAGCATTTTGTGTGCGGGAAGTGCCAACGGAGAAGGAATTCAATGAGTGGCAAGGGAAAGCCACAGGAAAGGGCAGGACTGTGAGACGCACATCC
Source organism: Oxyruncus cristatus (assembly GCA_013399855.1). Classification (NCBI taxonomy): domain Eukaryota; kingdom Metazoa; phylum Chordata; class Aves; order Passeriformes; family Cotingidae; genus Oxyruncus; species Oxyruncus cristatus. The sequence continues at coordinate 286,849 of VXAY01006834.1, read as the reverse complement.
TCACATCCTCCACCATGCACACTCCAAGTTTAACATCAAGGCAAGGAGAGGGACAGCAGGATACAGCAAAGGATACACTGGGGTCAGGAAATGAAAGAAGAATCCACAGCACTCAACACTGACTTACGTGATGTTTTACCAATAAAAACAGGTAGGAATTTTTTTTTCTCCGGGGCTCCATCTTAGCCAGGCCAGGGAGATTGTCCCAGTATGAGAAGTGAAATTAGAGAGCACAACTGGATGCTGGATCCACTCTGAAGAGCAGAGCGTGGCGTTTCACCTATTTCCACTTGCTCTCGCGTGGTTCCCAAATTAGAAACAATCAGAATCCTGCTGGAAACAATATACGGCACCTTAATTGGGTTGGCTGCACTACAGACGTCAGCAATGTATCACTTAGTAGATCATTTTTTGACTGCCTTTCTTT
>VXAY01006834.1:249270-272658 GCA_013399855.1 Oxyruncus cristatus | reverse complement strand
CTCCCAAAGGCCTCTGCCACCCCAGCACCCCCCTACTCCCTCATTATCCCTCCCAATCCCACCACCCCAGAGCAGGATGGAGGCTCTCAGTGGTTTCCCCACCCAGGCATGCCCCATACACCCTCCTTGTTCCCCCACTCCCACCACCCTGGAGAAGAGCAGGGGCTCCCAACAGCCTCTTGATCCCAACAATCCCCTATCCCACCTCTGCCCTCCAGTCCCACTGTTCCAGAATGGGGTGAAGGCTCCCAATTGCATCCCCACTCCAGCATTCCCCTAACCCCTCCTGGGGTATCCCAAATCCCGTAACTCCAGAGCAGGAGAGCAGCTCCCCAGGTAGTGGCACCTACCTATAGGGGTGGCACTGGGGCTTTGTGGGGTGCTGGGTCTGCACCCGCCTTATAAAACCTGCTCTGCCTCATCTGCATATCTCACATCTGCACTGCACAGCTGGACGGGGCCCTTAACCCCTTCCTGCCCAGGGGGGCACAGCCCCAAGTAGTTCCTGCCAGCCTGGCATTGCCCACAGGGGGGTTGGGAATGGGGGCTTGCTGGGGGGTCACCCCCTGTGCATCCAGCATATGGGGGCGGCCCCCACAAATCCCCCGCCCTCCTGCCTTGACCCCTGTGGTCACCAGGATTATCCCTTCCCACGGCTGTGGGGACCCCAAATGGGGAGCTACCCATTGCAAACCAGCTCCCAGCTGCTGGACAGTGGTGTTGGACAGGGCAGGGTGGCTGTCCATGGGGATGGGGCCTGGGATGGTGGTGGTGGGACATGTGGGTTCAGAGCACTCCCAGGTGAGGAGCCTGTGTCCCCCTGGAGTAGGTGGCCTCCAAAGTGCTGTGTCCCCTGGCCATATATGCTCCCCTGAGGGACATTGCCCCATGCAGTGTGTCCCCCTAAAAGAGATGTGCCCCCCAGGCCGCAGGAACAAGTTCCTTGGGAGTTCATGTCCCCTATGTGAGTGCACCCTCCTCCCAGTGGGATGTGTCCCATGCAGAGAGGCATCCCCAGCTGCGTGTCCCCAGGGACATGCCCCCGACCACATGTGTCCCCAGGAGGGCTGAGTCCCCTCATTTTGCATGACCCTGGCCACGTAATCCCAAGTGGCTGCACCCCCTGACCATAACCATCACCTGGCTGTGCATGACCCTGGCCATTTGTGTCCCCCAGCCCTGTCTGTCCCCAGGGGGTCACATCCTGCAGCAGGTGCTGTGCCGCTGTGCCGGGTTGTTTGTGCCGGGACATGCTGGCGTTCCTGGAAGTCGGCTGTGGGGAGGTGATAACCCCCTGCCGGGACTGTCTGCGTGGGGGTCCCGATAAGCAGCAGCGTCCGGCTATTGGGAATCCTGCCCTGCCACGCAAGGTGTCCCCAGACCTGCTGTCACCTCTGGGTGACAGGAACAGAGGCAGCAGCACCCACAGTCCCCCCAGCCTGGCCAGACCCTGGCAGGAGGTGGCACAAGGTCAAGCCTTGGTGCCACCCTGGCACCAGACATGAGGATGTGGGGGACTCGGGGACTGCAAGGGACCGTCCCCTCCTGGGTTTGGCCCCTGCGGTGACCCAGAGGAGTCCTGGAGCCTGTAGTGCTCCCCAAAGTGTGGCACAGGCACCCCAGCACGTAGAGCAGCAACATAGGCAAAGTGTCCCTAAGTTCCTCAAGCCCTGCCAGCTCCAGGTGAGCCCCACGGCATTGTCCCCATCCCAGCCAGTGTCTGCCAGCCCCACTCCCCACTCTGCACACACACAGCGCTCGAGGGCAGCCCTGCCCTGTGGCCTTGTGCTCTTCAGGACAGAGTGGGCCCAAGTGTCCCCCAGGCTGGTACTACAGAGATGGCGAGGGGACCCCGGGTGCCACAGGAGACCCCCGTGTGCCACAGCCCTCCCACCAGCCGTGCTGGCCCAGGGCAGGGTGTCTGGCTCCAGATAAGGATGTGCTGGGGGCTGCCAAGCTGTCCCCACCCAGCCTATCTGCAGGGCCACCCTGCAGGACACATAGGACAGGGCCTGTAGTCCTGCCCTGTGTCTGGGGGGGACATGGAAGGTCAGGAGGGCATGAGAAACCCTGGGAGATCACTGCAGCAAAGTCCCCCACGGCAACTCCATCCTGGCTGGCACTGCTCCTGCTCATAGGGTGACCCCAAGCAGGACAGGTACCCCCAGAGCCATCCAGCTGGCCCCCAGCACAGGGAAGGGTGTTTGGGGCTGGGAGAGGGTTCCTGCAGCATGACAGGGGAAGATGAGCTGCTGCCACCAACCTGGCTGCTGGGACAGACAGAGCCTTCCATCCACGTCAGCCCTGCTCCAAACCCTGGGGGGCCAATCTTTTGGGGTGCCCCCACAGTGCTCAGCACCCCAAGGTAACAGGGGCCATGCAGTGGAGCTCATCAGCCACCCTCGATGGCTCCCGGCTGCACGTTCATCCCTGCGGGAGCAGGACAACGCTGTACCCCCCCAGAGTTCTGGGGCAGGGAGCCCGTGGGGGCACAGTGACCGTGGGGAGGTCACCAGTTCCCGGGGTTGGAGGAGCACCGTGAGCTGGGACCTCACCTCCGCACACCCACTATTCCCCCATCCCAGCGGGAACACCCGCCCGGGAACACCAGCAGCCCCCGGCCAGCCCAATCCTGGGGGTGTTGGGGCAGGAGAGACGGGCGCGAGGCACGACACAGAGCCCAGGCGGGAGGTGACACGGGTTTATTATCTCACAGCAGCGGGCGGCGGGCGCAGGCACACGCAGATACAGGGCCCGGCCCGGCACGCCCGCTGCCCAGCGCCAGATCTGCGCCCGCTGCCCGCGGGCCGGCACCAGCCGGGGGCCGATAACGCCGGTCCCCCCGCCCCGGCCGCAGGGAGGGGATGGGGGGCCCAGCAGCACCCACCCCCCTGCGGTGGGTCACTCCCAGCAAAGGGACTGGCCGTCCCCCGGGGCACTGCTGGGACGGCGGGGAGGGACCGTCCCCCACCCTATGGCAACCAGCACCGAGCTGGGGGTGCAGGAGCCAGTGGAGGGATCCCCAAAACCCCACCACGGCACAGGCTGACCTCACACACGGGTCTGGCTGTAACAGCCACACAGAGCACAGGCATCGAGACGGGCAGGGAAGGGACATGGGCCAGTGCAGGGCCGTGGTGGCACTGCAGGGAGGATGGACACACACAGGGGACAACCCCTTTCACATTGTCACAAGGCAGCAAAGCCACTTGCCATAGGAGGCAGGGGGAGGGAGTGAGGTAGGGGTTCCTGGCCAGCACCCAGGGCCGCAGCCCCAGACACAGGGCCAGTGGTCCCCTGGCAGCTGTACAGGAGGAGCCTGTCCCCACTCAGTGTCCTGCTGGTTGCCCACCCACCTCTGACCCCCAGTTTGAGTGGTTGTGGGGTTAGGATGTACCACAGCACTCAGGGCAAGCAGTGGCCTGGCCAGCGGTGGCTTCCCTGCCCTCTCAGGGGACAGGTGTCTTTGGCACAGCACTACTTTTTGGTATTCCTGGTGGTGGATCTCACCAGGGCTGAGCTGGGCTCCCTCTGCCCCTCAGAGCTTTCCCCGCTCCAGATCCCACGAGGAAACTTCCTCAACGGGAAGCAGCATGGGAGTGGGCAGCAGCACTGGCAGTGCTGGATTGTCACTCTCCCGGGGGGCGACTGCCACCTCCGGGAAGCCCAGCCCATCCAGGCACTGCAGGGCCCTGGGCGTGAGACACTGGGACAGGGAGAGCCAGCCACAGGGCCAGCTCTGGGAGACAGGGCTGGGGCAGTGCCCAGGAGGGTCACTGAGGGACAGCAGGGGGCTCCTGGCTGTTCTCTTCCTACAGCTCCACATCCCACCAAGGCTCTGCCCCGAGCTCTGGGCGCTCACCTGAGGGCAGAGAACAGCAAGGCACCGGGACTGCAACACCAGACAAGCTGCCAGTCGTATCTGGGCAGGGATTGGCCTGAGACAATACATAGTTAATTACAAAATAAATCCCCTCCCACCCTTGGAATAAAAAGAGCAGCAGACAGGACATGCATCTTTCTGGCCCTACAAAGTAAGGCACCAGTTACAAATGAAAAACGGATTGTCTCTGATATAAAAGGAATTCCCACGTGTCGAAGGCAGTTGATGTCTGAGTGCATAACAGGGAGTGATCTTCACTAGTTTTGGGTTGGCCAACCTCATTCCTTGGCCTCGGTGGCTCTCTGGAACAGGGGAAGCTGCAGGAGGTGAAGAGAGAAGCTGTTAGGGCTGGAGGAGAGGGAGGCAGGGAGCTGCCTGCACTCTGCAGTGGGCAGGGCTGGGGAAGAAGAGGCTCCCTGAGAGGCTGAAAGCTTCCAGGCAAGTCCCTGTGCCCTAGGAGCTGTTGGCATTGCCAGCTGCCGGAGCCCAGCTCACCTTTGTGAGATCCACACCAGTGAGGGCATGCACGGAGGCGGGAATCTCAGCCAGCAGACGGTTCACCTAGGACATGGTGTTGTTATCGCCTCCGCTGAGAATAACAGTCTCATCCACTTTGGAGAGGGGAGCAGACACTTTGGCAGTGATCTGGGGCAGCAGGGAAGGAGGGTGGAATGAGCAGAGTGTCAAGCAACTGCTCAGCAGCCCACTGGGCAAGATCCCCACGCACCACACAGGGCCTTGTAGTGCCCATGGGAGACCCAGCCCAGCCTGGGAGCTCCCCAGCGCTCGCCCAGGGCAGGGGAAAGCTGCTCCCTCCTCACCTTAGGCAGTGCATCCAGCACTAGAGCCAGCCTGGCAGCTTCTCCATACTGCTGGAGCGCTTCTGCTTTCAGCTTCAGCCCCTCAGCCTCTGCCATCCCAATGGCCTCGATCACAAAAGCCTCTGCTTCTCCCATCTTTTTCTTGGATCTTTTCTGCCTCTGCCTGAGCAGCGAGGATTTGCTTCACCCTGGAAAGGGAAATCCAGCACTGCAGCAGCCCAGATCTCTGCAGAGAGCCCACGAGCTGGGGTAGCACTGTGCTCCCAGCTCAGGTCACGGGCTCACTCACTTCTCCCCCTCGGCGATCTGCTGGATGCGATAGGCCTCGGCCTCGGCCGGCTGCCTCACAGTGGCCATCAGCTCCTTCTCCACCCGGATCACCTCTTTCTCCTCCACCTCGATCTGCTTCTTGCACTGCACCACCTCGATTTCAGTTTCCTCCTGACGGATCTTCTGCTGCTCCCGGGCACTCTGGAGCTTGTAGGTGAGCTGGGCCTCCGCTGTCTGCACAGGGGGGAGAGGAGAAGAGGGGTCTGGGCCACGAGCTCCTGTGCGCAGACATAAGGACTCTCGGCAGGACCTAAAACCAGACACGGCTCCCGCTACTGAACCTCTTCCCAGGGGTGACATCCCAATTCTCAGTGCTCTCCTTCTCTGTGCACTTTTCTCACACCACTTGAGCCCAACCAGCTCCAGGTTCAGCCTGGATGACCCTCCCCACCCTTTCCTCTCCTCCTAGTCCCACCAAATCTCTGCAAACAGGAGAGGAATCTGCTGCAAGAGCTCATACAGTGACACACAGTCCTGGGTTCTCCACTTCCAACTCTCCTAAGAGATGCGGGAGAAGGAAGCTGACAAGCCCCAGAGCTACCAACACCATCACAAACCTTCCAGGGAACTGTGCTGGGCTGTGGGACGTTCTCACCTTAATGTTGACCTCCTCAGTGAAGGCAGCTTTCTGCAATGCAAAAGCCCGTTTGGAATCTGCTATTTTGGTATCTGCCATGAACTTGACATCCAGCATTTCTTTCTTGCACTCTGCCTCCTGCAGAGAGGGAAAAGAAAGCAGAGCTTCAGGGTGTGCAGCTGGGGCTAAGCAGGCTGCTCTAAGGAAGGCCGGGCTCACATCTCCGGACTCACCTGAATGCCAGCATCCCGCTCAGCTTCTGCCACTCCAATGTCTGCATCCCTTTGGACAGCTGCAGTCTGAGTCTTCCCCAGGGAGCTCAGGTAATCCACTTTATCATAGACATCCTGGGGAGTGGAGATCAGTCACAACCACTTCAAATGAGCGGCTCCATCTTGCCCCCTCCCTGCTGAAGCTCTGGGCAGCCACTCACGCGGTCAGGCCGAGGTCAGAACGCGCCATGTCGGCTGCTCCAAACAAACAGGGAGGGCAGGGAGAGGCGGGCTCTCCCGACATCTTCCCTCGACTCCCTGGAGGCTGGGTTATCAGCCAGCTCTCTCCACGAGCCTGTTTACAGAGGCAGCTAACCCGGTGCTCTTGGCCCAGCTGCCTGGATACAGGACATGCTGCGGCGGCTGTCATGGAAACTCCCGGAGGGCTGGGGCAGGCTGTCAGCTGGAGCCTCCCAGCCGGCGGCGGCAGAGGAGCCGGAGCCAGGCTCTGCCCTGCTGCTCCTACAGCTCTGCCCATAGTGCAGTGCCCGATGTCTGGGTGTACCTTGATGGTGAAACTCAGGACTCGATCCCCATGTGACCCACGTCAGGGGCTGCCACCTCCTGCACCAGCTTGGCAAACTGGTCCCTGTCCTGGCAGATCTGCTCCACTGTCAGGGTCCCTGAAGGGGGAAGGAAAGGTGAAGCACTTTGTTTGGAACAGGTAACGCACAACGACGTGGGTCTAAGCTCAGCAACATCCTTGTTGTCCCTTATCTCTTGAGGCCTGGGCACAAGGCCGTGATCCTCTGCCCCTGCAGTGGCACCAACATCTCAGCGTCACAAGCGCAACCACCACCCACACACGCACTACCTGTAACCCCTGAGGGACTCAGACATCTCTTACTGCAGGCACCGAAAAGCCATTTATCACAACGCGCAGCAGGAGCTGCTGGAGGGGAGATGCCACCTCTGCAGTCGGCGGAGGCAGGTCCCGCGTGGCAGCTGCGGTGGCAGCGATACCGCTGGGACCTGCCAGCTGAGGAGGGACAAAGCCACTCGAGATGCCTTCAGGGGACGAGCGCCTCCGCACCTAGGATGGAGCACAGGTGTCCCTCCAGCGTCTGAAGGACCACGTTCTTCACATCCTGCACATTCTTCCCCAAGAACTGCTCACAGGCCACAGCCAGGAGCTCCTTCTCAGTCATTATCTTCACCTAGAGACAGGAGACAAAACTGAAGGGACTGAAGGTGCCTGTCCAGGCATCCCACAGCAGCAGCAGCAGAAGCAGCAGTACGACCACCAGGCTGCCAGGCCCCTGTGCTACTGATGCTTCAAGGGACCACGCTGAGCTGCCACCACACTGAGCCAGGCCACTGGAGCAGCCAGCGAGCCCCTGCTCGCTGCTGCAGGGGACAGCCCTGCTGCAGGCACACACCAGCGGCCAGGGCACACACCTCTCCAAACCCTGATGGCATCTCAGAGTGGAGAGGTGCTTCCTGTAGACATCTGTCCCACAGCAGTGGGGACAGAGCCTGGCCCTACCTGTTCCATCTGATGGAAACCCTACCAAGAGCCCTGAACTACCAGTTCAGCCACTGCACCAACACCAGAGCCAGGAGAGGGCTTGCTATTACCAACCCTGGCCAAAGCCCATTTTATTACCTTCATTACCCTCTTCCTCCTCCTTCACTAGAATTAATTTTTCTGAGCCAGGAAAGGCAGAGAACAAGAAAGAGTCTGATGTGTGCAAGGAGCAGCTTGGGAACAGGGGCTCCACTCAGTGTTCCCTGGAAGGAGAGATGAGACAATATGGCCACAGCACACAGGTTTGTCCTGCCTGCGGCAAGGAGCTCCTGGCTGTCCTTTGAGGTGTCCCCAGTGTGTCATGGCCAGGACTTGGCTGTTCTGCTCCATATGGTCAGTCTGGTGACGACCCCCAGAGATGGGACACAGCCACCTCTTTCACCTCCCACAGTCAGAGCCAGGTGTAAAAGCATCCCCATTCCAGACAAGCCAGGGTCCTGCTTGTCATGGGGGGCTGCTTTTTAAGGGCAACATGGGTTACAAATCCCTGTGGGGCGTGTTAGGCCACGGAGATCTGTGCTCACAGAGCTCTACAGCACACAACTACGAGTAGCTACAACCCACCAAGGTGACAGTTCCTGGTGGCCATGTCCAGCGTGAGGGCTCAGGCAAAGCCTGGACACAGAGGTGTCCCTGTGCCTGGCAACACCAGAGAAGTGTCACTGCAGCCACAGAGATCTCCAAGTCCCACAGCACCCTCTCATGGAAACAGCTGGGCTGGGCAGTGCTTCCTGTCCCACGAAGGGCTGGTGGCACTCCATGTCCTGCCCCAAAGGCCCTGGCTCGACCTGGCTCAGAGACTTCCGAAGCCTCAGGTGCACCACAGGGGCCCTCCGAGGGTCCCAGTGCATACTCTTGAGGGGTTCACAGCCTACAGACCTCATCCTGACACCTACAAGAGCACTTACAGCTGGCAAAAGCAACACAGCTATTTCTTGAGAAAGCCTTGTTTGACAGCCCACACACCCAAAATGATCCCTCTGGAGCCAAACAGCAGCACCTGGCCCCCACACTGTCAGAGAGCAGGACAACTGGGACTGACCATCACCTTCTAAGGGGACAGGAGGTGGACCTTATTTGATGTGGTGAGCTGGCCAAGACTCACCTGCCACAACCCTGTCCCTCATAACACGAAGAAACATCGACCCTATTTCCTAATGCTGCTTCTCAGGTGGGAGCTCTTGGTCAAAATGCCAGACTGAATCACGGCCAAGCGTGGCAATCCTCTTCCGCATTGTCCCAAAACCTCTGGGATCCTTTTGGGGTCAAGCCCCAGTGGTTTCTTGTCCCTGCAGCCAGCAGTGTGCCCTTCTCACACAAGGGGGAGTTGGGAGAGCTGCTGTGGAGCTGCACCCGGGAGTACGAGCCCTCCACAAGGTTCTTGAGAGTATCAAAACCAATTAGACTCAGCAGCAACATTTATGGTTTGCATCTGCCAGCAATTCCACCTCTCTAAACAATCCCCACCCCTCAGCTGCGGGGAGGACAGATCACGGAGCGGGATGTTCGTTAGGAGAATCCCTGCGGTACTTAGGAGCAGGAATGGTTTAGGCTCTGAATAAAGCCAGCCAGCCTACACCGTTGAGCCCTGGACAGCTCAGAGCCTGGCTCTGCGCGGAATACAGACACCAACCTCCACAGCAAAGGCTGAACAAAAGAAACCAGAGTTGAGCAATTTGTGCTCAGCGTGTTCGCAGGATTTCAGGCAGAGCACTGCAACGCTCGGCGCTTCTTCAAATGTCATTCCCATCAGAGGGAGAGGACTCAGCTGGCAGGGAATCAGAGCCTCCATCCAAGAATCCGGTGTGGAGGATCGATACCACCGCACCCCGCTCCAGCTCCAGCCAGCTGCACTCGCAGTGAGGGGCCAGTCGAGACAATCCAATTAGCCGGAGGCTCAGGAAAATGGTACAAAAGGATGTGGAGCCCAGCGTTGGCCTAAGGCAGCAGCATCCCAGCACATCCCAGCACCCAGCCAACACAGGAAGGAGGCTACTGGTGAGCACTCATTACATCCCTCTTCAAGAAAAGAACAGCATCCTTATGCACATTAAGCACTTCTGTCATTACAGCAAACACTCTAAAAGCTCTTTCTCCAGAAATAGCTCGTTTTCCTTTTTTGCTCAAGCTCTAAAAAGAAAAACCGTTTGCCTCAAAAGTACTTCTGCAAAATTAAGGTAACTTGTGCCATGCACGTCCCCAACAGCCTGCTTTCTGTGTGGCAGTTCCTTGCCTCTCACCTTTAAGATTAACTGACAGTGAAAAAAAGAATAAACAGTGGGAAGAGAGAGTAACATGAATGAGACGAACTGAGAGTTGCATTTTTGAATCAAGGCACCTGGTGATCAAGCTCTCTGCTACCACACACCACCCAGCCTAGGCAGGCAAAGGAAGGATGTCCTAAAACTAGGATAAAAGGGAATGCCGCCTTCACAGAAACAGAAGGAAAAGCCTACAGATTTAGGGAATGAGCGTGGAGGGAGACATGGGTGCACATATTTTGCCAACCATGCAAAGACCACTGGGGTTATGTGACACCTTAGCAGCTAAATGGATATAAAGAATGGGAAAAGAACTGAAAGGTGGATATACAGTACTGATAAGATGAAACCAAGGATGCTGGCTCACATCATCGGTGCCAGGACGTGCCCAAGATGCCGGCTCCCATGCTGGTGCTCTTGCACATATCCCTGTTTCCCAATAGCAGGAGGATGATGGATTATCTGCTGTTGAGTCACGGTCATGCCCAGCCCTTCTGTCACGTGTGACAATCCAGAAACTGCTCCTGGCTGAATCCAAACCCTCACATACATACAAACCCAGCTCCCCTGCAGCATCAGCTCAGAGCAAACCAATGAAGCCAGGAGGAACCTGCTGCTCTGGGAACGCTGGGGGAAATCTGTCAAGCGCTCGGTCTCAAAAGGGCTGCAGCAGCACCATAGTGGTCTCCCCTGGGGGAGCCTTCTGAGCCACGAGGGATTTTGGTCACATCACTGTGTCACTCAGCACCTGCCCCCAGCTCCAGAGCTCCCCACAGGGAATGTGGCAGGCAACTCTCCTGCGATAACACACCTGGACATGCCTTGGACACACAGTGACCCCAGCCCTGTGTGCACTGAGAGCCACTCTTGGTTTATACACCCAGAACCAGGAGAAATTCAGGAGAAATTCTTAATCGAAGCATCCAGCTGCCTATTCATGGAGCCAAATTCCCTCAAAAGTTAACAATTCCCTCCCAGCATCTTCCCCCGGGCAGGACCTGGGCACAAGGACAGACTGTACCACGGCAGCAGACCTCAGACTCCCAGAAGAGCAGGGTTCAGTGCGCTGTCACAAGCAGCAAGAGCTGGTTCTTACATTTGAAGAAGGCTGGAGAGAATCAAAATTCAACTCAAGCCAGAAATTTCACACACAAATCTTAGTGCCTGAAGGGACTAAGTTATTTTTTTTTAAGCTTTAACTCACTGTGAAGAATTACAAGGTCCACGTGCTAACAATAACAATCCAAAGCAATATAACGCTCAGTGCCACTTCTGGAGGGAACAGCTCAGTCCTGTGGGGTCACACACAGCTCCAAGGGCACTGTGGCACATCAGCGTTCAACAAACACATCAAGTCACCCCCACACACCTCATTTGCCACAGGGGCAAATGATATATCAGAAAAAAATTATTATGGGGAGAGAAGGAGAGGTCACAACCCCCTTCACCACACGAGACATGCTGGAGTGTGTTTGAACCAACAAGGGCAGCGTGGTTTTGCACGAGGATTTGTTTCAGAGCAGTTGGCTTCTCTGCCTGGACAACAGCAACCTCTTAAGGGGCAAAACCAGAGGCAAGTTAGAGACACGCATTCCTGAAATGACGTTTTGGAGTTACTGTACCTGTGCCACACCTGTGACAGTTATAGCTACCCCCTCCGCCGTCTCTACGTCCTCACACCTGGGCTGTAACGTCATTATCTCTAGGGAAATCCTGCCAATAAACATAAAATATTTGCATGTTTCCATGTTACACACACTCAACTCTTCCCTTTGCATCTCCTGTCCGGGGCTACCTGCCACACTCATCGCAGGTAATGCAAGACAGGCACAGAATGCAGCTGAGGGAGCACATCTGTGACTGCAGACGGACACGGCACTTTGGCCAAGAAACAAATTTTCAGATAATGCTTAAAGGTAATTTATCAGCAAAGGCTGGAAATGACCCTGTGACCCTTTGTCTCCTGCCGGGCTGGTGAGGGGCCAGAAGCTGGCAGCTTTGGGATTCCAAAGGGCCCTCAGTCAGAGGCTCGCTGTGCCATAGTGCCCAACGCCGCAGCAGTGCAGGATGGTGTCACTGGTTTAAAAGCACAGCACAGAACTGGGATGCTCCCTCTCGCTGCACAGGAGCCCTGTGCTTGGCAGAACCTGGCACTGATGCTGCGAGAAGCAGCCCTGGATTAGCGCTACCACAGACCTACCCCCTGACCTAGTTCACCTTTCCCTCTATTCTTCCAGCGTCCCGTGACCCAAAGGCAAATGGAAATGAGTCTCCAGCTCTTTAAGGCCAGGCCTGTAGAGCATCAGGCACCCAGGAACAGATGCTGCAGCTCCAGAGCCTTCTCAGTCACCCAAGGTGGGCATGAGGTACTTGGGTCAGACCCAGCAGCCTGCAGGTCCCAATCTGTAAGAACAAGAGACACGCCTGGCTATGGCAGGCTCTGTTTAAGGAAGCTCCCGTGTCAGCCATAACAAGCCGGAAAGGTGCTGGGAGTCAGGACAGGGAGCCACAGGGCAGAGAGCCTGTGTCAGTGAACATCAGGTCAAACATCTGAACCATGAAGGGGCTGCCCTGGGCTGCTGCGTGCAAGCTGAGTCGCTCCAGGATTGGCTGGAAGTGCCGAAACCTATCCCTGCAAGTTCATGCCTGCCTTGGCCACTGTCCTAATTAAACTGGCACGCAAACCGGGAGCTGATAGAACAGATCCCACTGCCCAGGACGTGCACAGGCATTTTTTGCCATGTGCATTCAGAGCTTTAATCAGATACTGGGGGGGATTTCAGCCTTCTGAAAACCTAATCTACACTTCGAATTTGATTTCCAAGCTGTGCTGCTGCTTAGCTGGCAGTTCACAGGGATGTTGGGTCATTGCCGGCTCATAACTGCTCACAGTGCCAATGCCAGTCCTGTGTGCTGCCACTCATCCGAGGTCTCTGTGCTGTACTTTCAAACATGACAACATCCAAAATGGACACTGCCTCCACGTGGAGGAAGAAGGGCTGAGTGGAAATCCATAGCCAAAACTGCAGAGCCAGGTATAGTTGCAATTTTCCTACATGTGTACAAGTTTCCTTTTGAAACGGCACAAAGCCTGCCTTCCCACCTGTCCCAAATCCTGTACAGAATCCAAACTGGCCTGCCCGTGCCTCCACACAAAAGCAGATGCCCTTCTACTCTGTACCAAGCACACACTGGGAACAGTGCTGGCAAGGAAAGGGTTACAGCAGGAGCAAATGTTAGGTACAGCACTGCTGAATTTGGAATTTGCCAAGGATGCACCTGTATGCATTACCTATAAACTGTGGAGTGCCTCAGGTCAACTGCTGGAGAAGGGGAAGGAGAGGAGGGTATTGAGATTTCTGTCCCGTTAGAAAACCAGTAGGTTTTATGTTATCCTGCTGCTGCTGCTGCTGCTCAAAACAGAGGGACAAACAGTTAGACAGGGTGTTAGGAAGCTGGTGGATTATTACCTGTGCAACCCCTGTTACACAGTGGGACCCCCTCCGATGTCTCAACACTCTCACAGCAACAGAGGATGGTCATAACCTCCAAAGACACCCTGAGCAGCGAGGAATAAGGGGAGGACAGCAAATACACAAAGCAGTTACCAGAGAGTAAGACATTCATTGTAAAGGACAGACAAGACTTTCAGGTTTCAGCTTTTCCCTGCTCAGTTTGCCTTTCTCCCGCTGCCCACTCCCAGGGCTCCATAATGATGGGCCAGATCAGCTTCCCCAGTTCTGGTGGGGAGTTTACACCATCCAGTCGCTTCTTTTAATGAGGATAGGCAGGCTGGGGTCTCATCTCCACCCTGCACATGGAACTGAACCACCTATCCCACCTGGACAGCCAGCCTGGAGTCAGCTGGAATTCTCTGTTGAAGTAATCTTTGCACACAGAAAATTCCTTTTCGTAATAATTTAGACGCTTCTGTGTCAATATTTAGGAGAGGCCAGAAAAAATTAAAGTGGCAGGGACCTGGCTACTCACCCCTGGCTAAGGTATTGATGAGAGAAGCTGCTTCCAAGTGCTGTCCTGGGAAGCTGAATTAACACCATTTGGCTCCCCCAGAGGCATATTAGACCACACTGTCTCTCTCCCTGCTTTTATTTCTGATCCCTAAACAAGGACAGCATTTTGTTTTCCCTGTTTTTTCCCCAGTGCTCAAGGTTGCAGCAGGATAAGTGCCCAGCACCCTGCCAGCTCTAACTGTTCCTTTTGTTCCCAGGTTAGTGCTACCTGGCGGGACGCCGCTGACAGCAACACAATTGCTGCTGTCTCTCTTGCTCGCAGCGCTGGCAGTTCCAGAAAAAATGTCCTAATTTCAGAGGAAATCTGCCTCACTCTTCATGTTAATGCAGTGGGCTCCATCTGGGGCACAGCTTATGGCATTTGGGAAAGGCTCTGTTTTTGAAGGGAGAATTAAGCCCCATATCCCGTGGTGTGAACCGGGGGTATAGATTTTAAAGTAAAAGATTTGTCTGGGTGCTGGAATTCCTGCCAAGAGCCCCATTTGCTAAATAATGCCCAGATCTTTCCCACATAACAGCTCACTCCTGGCAAGCAGTTCTGGCCCTGGATTCAGCCTATCCTTAACTTAATAAATCATCCTCCCAAATACATCTGTTTCCTCCTGCACTCAGCAGGTCAAGGTCCCTCATCGTTTCTCTGCACTTCTCACGTAGGAAGAGTAGGAGCAGGAACCATTTGTTCAATTAACAGCTCTCCCAACAAGATGTCTCACAAAAATTTGGGAATTAAGCATGTCTGGATTAAACACAGCAGCAGCCAGGACCCCTTGGAGCAAAGGAAGGTGCATCCAGGTGAGCGGTGTATCATCTGAAGAGTGAAGGCAGCTAAATGCTCAGTTGTCTGCTGGTGGCAACACACGAACAGGGAAAAGAAGTTGGAAGACCAAGCAGTAAGGGTTAACTACAACCTCTGCCCATCACTCAGTGCAAAACCCAAAAGTCACATCTTTATCCTTTGCCCTGTTATTTTTTTTTACACAGATGGAGGAAGCCTGTATTGGTGAGCATGAGGGATGTGTTGGGAGAGAGTTAGGATTCCTACAGATCCCAGAGACAAAGAGCTGTATTAGCAGGACAAGAGCACTACCACAGCATGTTAGCTCAGAGGCCACACTGTAAGCAGCAGCAAGCAAAATCCACGACTGAGAAAAGGGACAGAAAGGCAGTCCCACGGTTTTAAATAGGAACAATCTGCTCCCAAGGTGAGAGCAGTCAGCAGATCTTCAGAAAGAGAGACTTGAGGAGCAGGAGGGGGCACTGCAGGCCACAAACAGGTTTGTTACTGGGTGAGGGGTTGGGCCATACTGGGCAGAACTTGGCTCTTCTTGTGAACTCATGGATGAGCCAACCCAGTGCCCTTGCCAGCACCTCTGCCAGAGCCTCAGAGCTGGGAAGGTCAGCAGAGCTCTTTCCCTCTTCAGCACTCACTGCTCCAGCACAGGAAGAAACACACTGACCATTTAGGCTATGGCTCTCTCAGGTGGATGGGGTTTATGTAAAAAAAAAAAGCAAACAACTAAAAAGGAAAAAAAACAACAACAACAACAACAAACAAACATGATTGCCCTGGGTTTGAGGAGAGATGTGGACAGAGAGGCCATTTGAAAAGTACTTCAGCTGAAAGCATGGGATTTCTTTTTCTGTGTCTTTTGCACTGTGTACACACAGCTGTCCCCATGCAAACAGTCAGCAAAGAACTCTGGATGATGCTCATCCGTGGTTTCATATCCAGTCCCATGTTCCTAAAGATACTGCTGACAGCCCTCCGGGGGTGGCTTTGCCTAATTCCTACTCCAAAACCCCACAAATAACAGGGGTCTCCTTACCTTTGGGTGTCAGTAATGCACCACCAAGCCCAAGCCCAGCCTCCATACACATACTGCTTCTCATCAGAGCCACAGCAGCCACCTGCAGCACAGCAGAGAGCACAGAGACGCTGGGATTACACACGTGCACGGCGCTCTTGGGCAGGGAAAAACTGCAGCCAGAATGAGTCATGAGCAGAATAACTTCACAACAAGCCTTCCCACCTGGGAACCCAGTGCTCTTCCTCACCTCCGCGGGCTTCACACGGCCGTTTTCCCAAGGCAACCTTTTTTGGAATTGTCTTATAAAATGGGAAAATAGTACTTGTAATAATGCAGTATGAAGAAGAGTAACACACAGAAACTGGCTGTATTTCAAACCAGGATTTTATTTTAGTTTTGTTAAGCAGTTTAAGCACTTTTAGCAGTCAGAATCGATTTAAGCCTCTTCAATTGTGCTGTCAACTGTTATGGAAAGCCACATAGGAAATCTACCTCCTTTCCCTCACTCCACACTGCAAACCACCCTTAATTTCCCAGAGAAGCTCCCAGCACTGGAGGAGGAAGGAACCCTTGAGCTCCCCCAAAACATCTCCTAGTTCTGGCTTGTGCAAGTAACTGCACAGTGCCTGATGCTTTGATGGTCCATCTCAGAGCTGGCTGTGCCCAGGGTTCAGGCAGCCTCCAGAACTCCTCTGACACATTTAAGATTGATCCCAGTGATGCTGGAAGATGCTGTCTGGGTTTTCATATCTTTGATTTAAGGAAGAAGACACCTGCTGCCTTTCAAGTGAGCACCCTGCCAGTGACCCACCCCAGGTTTCATGCCTGGGAAGGGAGGAGCTCCACAGCTCCCCGGTTAGGACACAGGCTGGGAGGATCAAGCCAGAATTCCCTCCCTTGTCGGCTATCCATAATCACACTTACTACAGCAGTGCCCGAGGGCCTCTGTACCAACAGAGCAACAGACAGATCCAGCCCCGTTGGATGGATCTAGGCAGGCGAGACAGAGCTGGCGCAGGGGAAGAGCAGGAACACGGAAAACAGCGTTGGGTCGTGGGAGGGGAAACCCAGGAGGAAGCCCGCAGCCCTTTCAAGAGAAGTGCAATTGCTGCAATATGTCACAATGAAGAAGGAATGGCAGCACACATCCAGGCCAGCGTGCCAGCAGGAGGGGACTGCTCTCCACATTCTCCTCTTCCTCCCCATCTTCCATCTGTCCATCTTCTGCTGTCAGCCAGATATTGCCTGCCTCCAGATATTGCCTGCTTCCAGATACTGCCTGCTTCCAGATATTGCCTGCCTCCAGATGCTGCCTGCTTCCAGATATTGCCTGCCTCCAGATGCTGCCTGCTTCACTGGCTTCCATGGGATGGTTGACAAACCAGCAGATCAGCCCCTTCTCCACCCTTCTTTTTCAGCAGGAATTAAACACCAAATGGGAAAACGATTTACAGACTTTTTCAGATCTCCTGTTCTCCACAGCCTAGAGGAATATTCTCTCCTGTCACCTCTGAGCCAGCCTTTGCATGGCTTCTTCCAGTAGCCGGAAGGCTATTTCAGCCAGACAAGTGTTACAGTAGCAGATGACACAACATCCTGCAGCAACCACAAGCCCTTTAACATTTCTTGGAGGATGTCAGCCCTCCAAGTTAGCTCAGCCTTTCAGCCAGGCCCTTGTTTTCCAAGAACAGGAAGGGAGGTGTTCCTGGCAGTCAGGAAAAGCAGCTCCACACAGAAAGGTATTTTATTTCACAGGGTCTACGTGGTCTTTACCGAACTCAGTTAATCATTTCTTAATAATCTGAGAAAGCTCTGCACCCTAAACCCACCATTGTTACAGGAACATGCCTCTCCACACAGATGTTCTTTTTCTTCTGCAGGAAATGCAAGGAATACCTTATTTAGTATCACACCCAAAGCGAGCTCCACATTTGCTTCCCGGCGCTACACGGTCTGCTGAGCTGGATTATACGTCAAAAAGTGAGCAAAGCATAAGAAAAACAGGGAAATCTGACACATTAAGGAGGAGCCGGATGCCAGCTGGTTGCTTTCATGCATGCTGGACATCTAAACAAACAAGAGCTCCGTCCTGGAAAGGCAAGGAGCTGAGGGCTCATTTTCCACGGCAGCCCTGCCACCTCTTTCTCAGTTCTCAGAGAGCAAGTGAAAAAGGAATCGACAAAGCGAAATCTTTGCAAGGCTAAAGAATAAACCCTCTTGCACAATGAGATTTGGCAGAGAAATTGCCTCTTCCAGCTATAATATGCCCACTGTTCCAGCAGCCTCAGTCGCTTGGCCACTTCCACAAACATCCACCGTGCTCTTCCGGGGCAGTGTTGTGGAGCCACAAACGGTGGATTCATAGCCAGGGAGCTGCCAGCCAGCTTGGCCTCTTCCCAAAGGGGTTCCATGTTCAAGCAAGAATTCCCAGAGCCAGGAGAAAGTATGTCGTCTGTTCGTCTGTTTTGTTTGTTTTTTTTTTTTTAATGAAATAAGATTAATTGCTTGGGAGTTGGTGCACAAAAGGAGCTCTCAGCAGATGCAGGAAGCTGCTGCCCCGATGGACGGCGGGCAAGGAAGAACATGAGCCCCAACAGTCACAGGGACACAGGGCTCAAAACATCCAAGCTGAGACAATCTAAACAAGCTCTGTGTTGTTTGCTCTCCCCAGGTAACCTGGGCACTGAGTTACCTCTCTGGCAGGAAGTGGTGAGCATTCCGAAACCAGGGGCATGGTAAACAGGCTGCTTAGTGCAGACAAAACAAGGAAAAAACCAGTAACTGGAAACAGTTACTGACAAAAGAGATAACGCAGAGAGAGAGGAAAGCAAAGGCATACATGAAGAAAATCATGTCCTAAAGCAGGGCCCAGACTAAAGTCACTGTCTGGCTCTTAGGCCACGCTGTGCATATAAATTAGGCTTTGTTCACATGCAGAAATGGTACAAGGTTAACAAAAATTAATTTAGAAAGATGCAGGGTTCTGAGTTGAATCCATAAAAGCTTTTGATGGTCACTGCAGCAGATGAAAGCAGATTACCCTGGTTATCTTGTTTTGGATGCAATCTATATCAAAATGACTAAATGAGCGTCAGTGCTACAGAGTGAGTTTAAAAACACATTTAGCAACTTATCTTGTAAACAGAAACTCAGAGAACACAAACCACATGAAGCTGCAAAACAATACCAAAGATACTACCCCAGAATTCCTCTTGGAAACTAGAAGGAAAGGCCTGAGGCTATTGTCCACCTCCCTGTCCTGCTGTGCTTTCCAAAGAGTAATTTGCAAGTCTTGGAGACTTAACAAGTACCTGAGAAGGAAACCTTGAGCTCCACCCCGTGCAAAAAGGTGAAGAATTACCCCCTGAGAAAGAATCATCACAAAGGAGCTTCGTAGGGGCCCTTAGGAGCACTGGTAACCTCATGACTTGAGACCAGCTGTGATGCTGCACTCTGTCAGCAACCACTGAGCATCACAAGCAGTGAGAAACCGACTGTGGGGAAAGATTTTTGGCTTGCTAAAATGACAAACTGAAACCTGCAGGAGCACTCAGTTAAACCTGCCAGAAAACCATCTCTAGTGCCACTACAAGTTTCCTGCACACAGCTTGCCTGGTGCAAGAGGTAGAACACCTCAAGCTCAACCCTGAGGGACAGTTTGAACTGAAGGGATGAACACAGACAGGGCAAAACCTCACAGGAGACCCAGCTGAAGCTGCCTGCTCCTTCCCACAAACTCCTACTATTTTTGAGCCTGAAGAACTGGAACTGCACCAGTGTTAGGGCTCAGGTGGCTCTTGCTGCTCACCTCATCTTTCCACAGGACATGGCCTGGACCTTCTCATTCCATTTTCATGCAATCGACTGTTCTCACCTCAGTGTAATCTCCGCATTTCTCCTTACTGAACTGCATCGGATTTCGTTCAGCCCATTGGGTCAATCCGCTGAGTTTGTTTTGACTCTAATCCAGCTCTTCAAAGCTCTCAAACCCATTCCCAGCTCAGTACTCTCTGCAAATTCAATAAGCACATTCTCGATTCCCTTATCCAAGCCAAAACAAGGGACTTACTTGATAAATTCTTTCAGCTGAACAGTGAGCTACTGTCAAGTTCCCTGGCAATGGTTTTCCAGGCAGTTTCATATTTACTTTATAGTATCTGAGAAACCTGTTCCTCCTCGCACTGTGGACTGTAGGTTTCTTGAAGGATGGGATTGCAAAGCCTCAAGAAATCTTTATTTCAGGCTTTCAACTTAGAGCAGTACCATGAAAATACCAGTCTCAAAATCACGATCAGTTCTTGCACGGATAAGAGGGATGAGGCACCAGAATGAGAGAGAGCTTAGAGTGGCTCTGGAAAGGCTGACTACCCCTGACTGCTGGGGTGCAGCAGGAAATGCCTACACAAAACTAGAATTAACTGCTAGTTCTTTTTTTACTTTGACAGACACCAAGGAGCCCCAAAGAGTGCACACTAAAGTCAAGTTTGAGAAACTGGGCTGGAGTGTATTTCTCAGGCTGACTTCTGCTCACACAAGGGGGAATCAGATTAGCTGGACACGGCAAATATGTGTAGTTGTGTTCTTCTAGGTGTTATGAGCAACATATTTGTTGCAGTGTTCTCCTAAGAAATACAGCTGGGTTAGCTGGGTTGCATTCCCCTGATCTTTTTCCTTCTTTCACACCCTGAATTTTTGCTGAAGCAGTAGTTTTTTCTCACGCAGGAACACAGAGGGCTGGGCCAACCTTTCCCTATCACCTATCTCCAGGTGTTCCCCTCAGAGCTCCTCTGCTGCTGGACTGCTCCAGCACGGTGCCACCCTGCAGCCCACCACAGCCAGAAGGAAAGTGCCCCAACTGCAGAGATTTGGGCAACACTGTTTGGTAACTGTAAGATGAACATGGCCATTATAAATCATATTGCCTTATTAGGAGACTCTGGAAATATCACAGCGTTGTATTTCAAAATCAGCAGATTGATCCACGAGAGCTGCATTCAACCAGACTGGAACCCAAAACCAGCATTTCACAGCCTATTTGGCTGGTGGGAACATTTGGGTATTAGGATGAAGAGGTACCTCGTGTATCACCCTGAAAACTCACCTGGCTCCAGCTGTGTTTGCAGCGGGCTCATTAATGCGCCAGGCGCCTGCCAATGCCTCCTCAGAGCTTCCACCAAACCTCACCCAGCGAAGTTAGACCCAAAATTTGGGAAGACCATCATTGCCTCCAAAGGGCTCTGAGGGGCATCCTTACAAAGCCTGGGCTCCACAATTCACCAGTGGATCACTTAGCTGAGTGCAGTTTCTTAGAAGGAGGCGGATGTTGCTCAACAGGGGAAGGCCGTGAGTGCCAGCGGAGAGAGCTGAGCCCTGCTTGGGAAGCAGCTTCCCAAATAAAGCTACGAAGCTCCACTTTCCCAAGGCACAGCTGGCTGCTCCTTGAACACTGGAGGAACTCAAATATCTCAGAAGAAAGTGAAAAGAAAGAACATCCCTCCCCAGAAAACACCCATATGCCAGGGGAGGCCCAGGACTAAAGACCAAGAGGCACAGGCTTAAATTTACAATAAAGAACTTTCAACTAGCTTCATGATTTGGAGGTGCCCTCCCACAAAGTGAGGACTTTCAAATGACAACTGTATGGCAATTCAAGACTGCAAGCCAAAAGCCTATTTTTAATAATATTTGATTTAAATTAATTAGAATGTATTTAATATTACTTTGGTTTATTGGTAATTATTATTGGGTTCTTCTTCCCTTCTCCTCTCTCCTCAAATCCAGCTTAGTATCACACAAATTAATGCTGGCCCTCGAGGTCCTCTCTGTTTTCCTCGGAGGAAGATGACTCAAGTTCCTGGAACTACAACTGCTTGTAGCAACACCCTCCCACTAATGCCCTGGCAGTCACTCAGCACATGATCACAGAGGAGCTGCAGAGCTCCCACAACCTCTCAAGTGCTCCTGAAGCTCCCAGCTGGTGCCCTCAGGAGACAGCAAGTGTCTGCAGACCAAGCTGTGCAGGAGCAGAGGAAAGCCACATCTGGTGGCAGCTCCAAACCTCATTCTGACTGGCAGAGCCTGAGGTGATCTCTGCTCCCTTCCCAGAACACGGCTGTACGTCCAGGAGTACGTCCTTGGCTCGCTGCTCCGGGCTTTGGGAATGCACAATACTTGGAACTGCCAGCAGATGCCACAAATTCCTGCTGGCTCATCCTGCGAGACGTGTTTTGTAAACTCCAGAACTGAACAGAAGCAAACCCAAGCTTTATGACTTGAGGGCACACCTGGAGCACACTCATCCTGCAAATGTGGCATTTCACCAAGCAGTGCCAGTTTTGATGGGTGTCTCTTTGGAGGGAAGCACAGCATCAGTTCTAGATTCCACTGGGAACTGCAGAGATGTGCATGAGACCAGGAAACCGCAAGGAATACCGCTGCTCCGGGAATCTGGCAGGTGTGGTTTGCAATATGCCCACAGCGGGAGTACTTGTTTCCAGGACTGCAGCCTGCTCCCGGCATCTCCTCAGGAATTCCCGTAACAGGTCTATTATCTGAGAGAGACGAACTGATAACATACTACCCACAGTCCACTGGAGGCTTTGGCTCCAAAAACACAACAGTGTCGTTCCACAGGCGCAGCAGAGCCATGACTGAAGCACATCCTTGATGTTCACATGCGTGAGTTTAGGTCTGAGCGTCACAGCACTCGCCCCAAAGCTGGGCCACTGCTGACAAAGGGGATGTGACATGATGGAGGACACCTGAAGTGATCAGCATCTATATCTAAGCTGGTTATTACCTTGCAGTTGGCCCCAGTCTGTCACAGAGTGAAGCTCCCAGCCCTTACATCACCTAAGAATAACTAATTAACCTAACAATAATTAATTAAGTCCTGTCCACCCGCAGCCTGGTCCATGCCAAAGTGCAGTTGGGAGCTTCGGCAGTGTTGGAGCAGCTACAGGTTGATCAGACACCGGGGATTTCACTTGGGGTTTATTTAACCCCAACCTCAACCACCAGCCCAGCTGCTGGTAACATTCCACACATCTGACGGGCATCACCTGCACCCAGTGTCAGCACCACCAAGAGTCCAGGCGACGTGCTGGTAAGGAAGCAGCAGCAGGACGTGGTGGATGAGACGGGCACCCCAGGGACAAGCCCCAGCGGGGTGCTCACACCCAGCTCCCCTTCCCCAGCAAAGCCAACTTGCTGTTGGCAGGGGGCCCAGAGCTTTGCCGGTGCCACTGCCCGACATCATCCAAAATCAGCAGCATCGGGGGGGTTCCTGGTACCAGACCTCGCCCACTGCTCTGCGCCGTAGGGACCCCACTGCGGAGCCCCGGGGTCCATGCAGGGAACTTCTGCCCCAGAGCCCGGGGGCCCACACAGAAGGAGCTGCCCCCTGGCCCCGCTCCACAGGGACACCCCCAGCACCTCAGTGCCCAGCACACAGCAGGATACCCCTGGAACAACAACACCACGAGGTCCCCTCATGACAGGGACCTCTTGAACCACTGAGACTCCCCTCACAGTCAGGACCTTCCAATTCCCACCAGGGACCCTCCTAGCAGACCCCATTACAGAGATGCCCCCAATTCCATTACAGATACCCCCATAATTCCCTCAGGTTCCCCCCACGACAGGGATCCCTCAAACCCCTGACAGTCCCATGACAGCCAAGGCCCCCCCAATTCCCTGCTCCCAGCAGACCCCACTATAGAGACTTCCCCGATTCCTTCAGGTCCCACCACGACACAGACCCCCAAACCTCATGACAGGGACCCTTCGAACCCCTCACAGCCAGGACCCCCAACTCCCTCCGTGCTTCCCCCCCCCCCGACACGGACCCCCCAGCCCCCCCCCCCCCCCCCACCCCG
>VXAY01006834.1:223391-248790 GCA_013399855.1 Oxyruncus cristatus | reverse complement strand
TAAGAGTGGGTGACACTGCACGGGTGTGCAGGGCGTGTATGTATGTGTGTGTGTGTGAGAGACTGCAATAGGTGTGCGAGGGGTTAGGGTTAGAGGGGAGTTTGACTTCATGGCTGTTCAAGGGGGTGTGAGAGAGTCGCTGCGTGGCTGTGCAAGGGGGTTGTGAGACTGCATGGCTGTGCAAGGGAGGGTGTGTGTTACTGCAGGTTTGTGCAGGGAGCGTGTGAGAGTCACTGCATGGATGTGCAAGAGACTGCAGTGGGCATGCAAGGAGGGTGGGAGATGCTGTGCAAGGGGGGAGTGTGACACTGGGTGTGAAAGGGGGAGAAGGGTGTGTGACTGCACGGGTGTGCAGGGGTTCGGGGGGGTGTGCGTGCTGCAGTGTGTGCACAAATGTACAAGGTGGGATGTGTGCCCTGCTCTGTGTGTGTGTGCAGCATACCCACCCCTACCTTACACCCCCGTGCACACACTGCAGTGCACCCCCCCCCCCTTTGCACACTCATTTTGTGTCACACACACTCCCCCAGGCAGAGCAGGGCCTGGTGAGTGCTTGTCAAGGGCCTGTGCCCCTCATGTGCCCACCTGCCCCCGTGGTGCCACGGCCCCTCGTGCCATCCCCATTTCACCCCCACACAGGACCCGACGGGCTCCCCCGTCACCACCATCACTTTTATTGTGCGGGAGCAGCGGGGATGTCTGCAGAGGGTCCCACCTCACACCCCCCCAGCCCCACCAGGCGCTCGCTGCCCTCCCAGAGCGCCCGCGCCAGCCGGTCATCGCGCCCCCGTGGCCACGGCTGCTGGGGGCCACTGTCGGTGAAGTAGCGGCCACTGAGGGGCTCAAGGCCGTCCCGTGTGGCACAGTCCAGCACCACCTGCGCGCCCTCAGACGGGTCCAGGAACAGGAGCCAGGCCAGCGGCAGCAGCAGCGGCTTCAGCCACAGCGGTGCGTGCCGGAACAGCGCCGTGTTGACGAACCCTGCACGGGGGACAGCAGACGTGGAGCATCCCCACAGCACGTGGGGGAGATGGCCATGGTGGCCTTGGCGTGGGCAGTGTGGCTGTGAATGTCTGCTGGCACTGCCACACCTGCCCTGCCCGTGCAAAGGGGTTTATGGGGGGCGGTCAGTGGTGCACAGTCTGTGAAAGGATACTTGTGTAAGGGGACACACCATGAAAAGGGACACGCTGTGTACAGGAACGTGTATGCACAGGGACACATTGTATAAAGGGATACCTGTGCAAAGAGACACTGCAAAGGGACACACACTCTCTAAAGGGACACTGTGAAAAAGGACATGGTATGGAAAGGGACACACCGTGAAAAGGGACACTGCAAAGGGACACACCACATAAGGGGATACGCCATGCAAAGACACATTGTATAAAGGGATATGCTTTGCAAAGGGACACACTGTATAGAAGGGACTCTCCATGCAGAGGGACATGGAGTGCAAAGGGACACGCTGTGCAAAGAGTAACAACCATGCAAGGGGACAATGCTCCACGGGCAGGAATTCCCTGTGCAAAGGCTGCACCGTGCAAAACACTCCCTGTGCAACAGCAGCCCTGTGCACGTGACTTCACCGTGCAAAGCACAAGGTTGGGTGGGACACACAGGGACACAAAGGTGTGCAGAGCACACCCCAGACAGACGCCGATGGTGAGCCCGCCCAGCGCCGGGTCCTACCTGGGTGCACGGCGTAGCAGGTGACCTGTGTGTCCTGCTCCCGCGTGGCCAGCTCGCGGGCGTGCAGCACGTTGGCCAGCTTGCTGTCACAGTAGTCCTGGAAGGCGGAGAACAGCCCCGGGGGCGGGCGGCCCAGGGACTCGGGGCGCAGGCGGCCGGCGCAGTGGGCGCTGGAGGCGACGATGACCACCCGGCTGGGCCCGCAGCTCCGCAGCCGCTCCAGCAGCAGCTGGGTCAGCAGGAAGTGGCCCAGGTGGTTCACCTGGAAGGGGAGGCTGAAGCCGTCCTCTGTCGTGCCCCCGGCGCTCACCCCTGCGGAGAAGGCAATGGCAGCCCACGGCGGGTGCCCCAAGGGTGCAGGGGGGATTTGAGGTCCCGGCACTCACCCGCGTTGTTGATGAGGAGGTGCAGGTGGGGCTCCTGGCGCAGGAAGGTGCTGGCAAAGGCTCTCACTGAGCGTAGGCTGGCGAGGTCCAGGTGCATGAACTGCACCTCTTCATTCCCTGTCTCCTGTGGGCACAGCAGGGCCTGGGGCAAGGCTGGGGGGCAGCCTGGGGTGGGGGTACCCTGCCCTGGGTGGGGGTACCCTGACTAGGGTGGGGGTGGATCCAGCTGGTGACAGGGAGAATGCTTTGGGGGCTGTTTCTGGCCCAGGGTGAAAGGGCTGCAGGATGCCCGGGGGGCTGCAATGTGCTGGGACCCCCCAGCACGAAGGGAGTGCCCCTGCAGCTCCCCCCATGGTACAGGGTACCCATGCCTTGGGTGTTTCTGTGTGCCTGGGGATATCTGTTAAGGTGTCCCTGGGGTGTGCTACGGGGTTCTCCTGGGAGGGCCTTAGTTTTCCTGGTGTACCCATGGGAGTGTTTAGGGAGTTGCTCATGTGATGCCCAGAGATGTCCCCTTGGGTGTCCTGGTGGTGCCTAAGGGTTTCTGGGGAGTCTCCTGGGGGCACCTGTGGGTTTCTCGGGGGTAACGTTGGTGGGCTGAGGGAACGCCATGGCAGCGTTCTCAGGGTGCCCATGGGGGATGTCTGGGCGTGTCCATGGAATATCCAGGGATGTCCCACCCTGAGGTGCCAGGAGAGGTGTACACGGGGGGTATCCTGGGTGTCTCCTGGAGTTGCCCGTGGGGTGCCAGGAGTGTCCTGGGGGTGCCATGGGGGTGTCTGGGGATGCCCGCGTGCTGCCTTGGGACGTCACATGGATGGGAGTGCCCAGGGGGGTGCCCGGAGGTCCCCCGGGGCGGGGGGTGCCGGTGCGGGCGCTCACCGTGCGGATGCGGCTGGCGGCGGCCTCTCCCCGCAGGGCGTTGCGGGTCGCCAGGATCACTCGGGCCCCGCACCGGGCGAGCTCCAGCGCCGTGGCCGCCCCGATGCCGCTGCTTCCCCCTGCGGAGAGGAGGTGAGCGGGGGTGAGCAGGGGCCGGGCCTGCCCCGGGTCCCTCCCGGCCCCTCCCGGCGCTCACCGGTGACGATGGCGGTGCGGCCGCGCAGCGCGGGGCGGGCGCGGAGGCGCGGGGCGCTGCGCAGCCCATGCCGGAGCAGCGTGTACAGCGCCAGGAGCAGCCCCGCGCCCAGCAGCGCCCACCCCATCCCGCAGCCGCCGCTACGGGGTAGATCCCTTTCCACCCCCACCCCGGCACCTCCCGGTCCCGCCCCGCCGCGCTGGAGCCGCCCCGCAATCGCTCCCGCCTCCCCGCGGCGGCGGGACGGACCGACGGACGGACGGGACAAGGTACGCGCGGCTCGAGGGAAGGGTGAGCGAGGTCGAGTCGTGGTCCCGAGGAGAGGGTGAGTGCGGGTCAGCGCGGGTCAGCGCAACCCCCGGCCCCCGATCCATGCCCCGGGGCACAGGGCAAGGGGCACCCGCTGCCCCCCCACGAGCCAGACCCCACCGCTCCTGCCCCGAGGCGTGGGAGATCACAGAATCACAGGATGGTTCAAGGGAAGGGACCACACCAGAGGTCATCTAGTCCAGCCCCTGGAGCGCACTTGGGACTGTGACCAAACAGTTTGGGAATATCTCCAGGGAACGGGAGTCCATCGCTCCCCACGGAGCCTGTTGCAGTGCTGAGTTACCTGCACAGTAAAGAAATTCCTTTTCACGTTGAGGTGAAACTTCCCCTGTTCCCATTTCTGCCCACTGCCTCTCGCTCTATTGCTCAGTACCCCTGAGAAGAGCCTGGCTCCATCCTCTGACATAATCCCTTCAGCTTCTCAAATACACGGGTAAGATCCCCTCAGTCTGCTCTTCTCAAAGGCTAAATAGGCCTAACTCCCTCAGCTTTCCCTTGTAAACTACATTCTTCAGTCCCCTCATCTTCCAGGTTGCTTCCAGCCACTTCGTATCTCTCCTGTTCTGAGGAGCCCAGAACTGGATGTGCCACATCCCTGGAAACATTTGAGGTGAGGTTGGACCTGACTGAGTTGAAGACTTCCCTGCTCACTGCAGGGGGTTGAACTAGATGACCTTCAAAAGTCCCTTCCACCTCAACTGGGTTTTGGTGATTTTATCACCTTGCAGTCCTCACCCTCTTCCCTCCCATCACATCCCCCTTACAGGACATCAGGCTCATCCCATCCCACCCCATCCCATCCCAGCCTTGTCCTCCACCTCAGGCTCCTCCTCTGTGGTCAGACACTCAGGGGGGGAAGCTCCAGGTTGTGGTGACACGAGTGAAGACAGACAGTCGAGAAAACAGAATGTGAAGTATTTTTTTTTATATACAGAATACAGGAAAGTTTCTGTAAAGTCTAAAACGTTACAATTACTATGTACAGTGGAACTAGCTGTTCTGCTGCGGGGAGGTGGCAGAGAAACAAAAGAGACAGACAGGTTACGACAAACGATCTGCTACAATAGACAATTTGAGGAACGTCATACCACATGTAGCACTGTACACAGCTTTAAAACATTGAAAAATGCCATCACTGATGTATTTACACAGAATCCAACACTTTTCCTTATTTGAAATAAAAAATAGGATGGACACCAGGAAAAGAACTCATTTCTCACTGCCCATAATACACAGTAGCTACTTGTAGTGCAACCATAGCAGGGAGGGATGGGAAAAAATAACTGTGGGAAGAAGAGCGCTTCTTTACATTAAATAAAACAATGATATTGTATAGATTTGCTGTATGAAAACTGTATTTCTCTTTTAATATAAAACTATTGTCACTGGCACAAAATAGAACAAGTTTCTGATTATTTTACAACTGCATGGGAACTATCTGTCAGAGAGAGTCCTCGAGTCAGACAGCGGTCACGCCTCGCTCTGACACGTCCTGCTCTCACTGCAGTTTTCCTTTTAAAATGAAATGTATAGTACAAATATATGTGCAAATGCCCCTAAAACTTGAGCAAAAAAGAAAAATTAAAAAAAGTTAAACGTTCTTCATTTCATGCAAACGGCGTGTGAACAGTCTCTGGGCCGACACAGAAAAATCCCACCTCGGTTTGTACATTTTTGCATTGCAAGAGTCTGAGGGCGTTTTCCTTAATCCAAAAGCTCTCTTCCTAAAAATTCCTAGGGAACTGAGTTGGACCGCAGCACGGGCACCTGGTGGGGTTTCAGAGAAAGCTTCTCCTCCAAGTCCATGTCTTGTACTAAGGCAGTGTCCCCCTTGGGCTGTTTGGTCGCAAATTCGGTGATGCTGAAAACGAACTGCAGGCAGCCCAGCTTGATGTAACTGCCGTGGTGGAGCAGGGCCGTCCCCTCCCAGCCAGCCCCGCTGCCCCCGATCAGACTGGAGCTGCTGGCTTTGCAGTTACAAGGTTTCCGATGCTGCCCTTGTGCCTGTGAATTCATCACAGCAGCTTCTTCATGTGGTTCCTCTTCTTGTTTTCTGCTTTTATGTCGTTCTGCAAAAAGAATGAAAAAAAAATGGTGAGATTTAGGCAGGTCGGCGGCAGCTTGTTTTCATCAACAGGGGTTGCTGCTGAGGTGCCTCAGGTAAAATCCTTCAGCCATGAGGTATTTCAGTTTGCAGTGAGCAGCTGATCTAAGGGAAACGGGAATCTCCTCACAGTTCCCAGAGAGTTAGAGGCATTTACATATCTATTTTGGCAGCCCAAAAAGAGGAAGCTGATCAGGTGGAGAACAGGAGTGAGCCACATGGGGACAGGATGCCTACAGGACAGCCCAGATCTTCTCACAGCCTGGGAAGGGAGAACACGCATGGGGAAAGGCCTCAGGGTTGGACCTGGAGCTTGGCAACTCCAGCACTGGAGGCTGGAGTGCTGTTAACAGCAGAGCAGAGAGCGCCCCAGGCTGCAGAGGAAGGTCTTGTGTGACCCCACAAGACCTGTGGTGAGGCTCCCCTTTTTGCAAAGGGTGCACCAGCCACTGTGGAACAATGGGCACCAACAAAGAATTGACTTCCACCTGCTCCCATCCCTCTCCGAAAACTCCCTGTGGTGGTACACGGGGCTGGCTCTGCCTCAACACTCACTTATCACACTCTGCACTTTGGCAACAATACTGCTGGGAGGAGTGGGCGTCATCTTCTCCGAGAAGTCACACGAATACAGAACATTGTCCACGGTCGTCCCATGCTCACTGTAGTTCAACAGCTCGTAATGCTTCGTATTCTGAAAAAAAGGGAAGAGGAGGGAATCAAGACATTGAGTCAAGAATGGTTTGGGTTGAATGGGACCTTAAAGCTCATCTTCATTTAGCCCCCTGCCATGGGCAGGGACACCTTTCACCAGCCCAGGTTGCTCCAAGCTCTGTCCAACCTGGCTTTGGACACTCCCAGGGATGGGGCAGCCACAGCTTCTCTGGGCAACCTGTGCCAGGGCTTCACCACCCTCACTGGGAAGCATTTCTTCCTAATATCCAATCTAAACCTGCCCTCTGTCAGTCAGAAGGGCTTTTGCCCATGCACCCCTTTTTGAGCACTGAATCACAACCCCTCTGTTGACGGTTAAATGAGAGCTGTGAAATATCCTCCAGCTTCAGCGACCACCAACCCGACCCCCGTGCATGGCTCATGCTCACACAACAATCAGCTTTTCCTCTGCTTCCTGGCAGGGAAGGAGGGCCGAAGGGAAGTGGGTTTTCCCTACTGTGCTTGGACCGACACATCTTTTGGAAACTGGCTATTCCAGCTGATGCTCCCAGAGCGAGCACATCACTTTACGGGCGCACCTGATGCAAACTTGGCCCAATACCTGTGCCTGGCAGGAAGAGATGTGCTTTGGAAAGCAGGCACAAGCTGGCAAAGGGGACGCCACGTGCTGCAGCAGCCACAGGATAGAGGCAGTCTGGGGTTTATAGATGCTGAAATGCCAGGAGACATTACGGTGACACGCAGCGTTACACAAGCAGCGTCACGCTCAGCTGAGCTTTGCAGGGAATGTTGACAGAGCGGAGGAGATTTCAGGTGAGCTCACAGGAATCATCTGAGAGCTGAAGACCTCGTCCTCCAGGGACCACAGAGCTTTAATCAAGTTACAAAAACTCCCCATGCACAGGGGAGTAAGTTTTGAAGGAAGCTGCTAGACTGCAGAAGGAGAACCAGCAGACAGGAGCTCAAGGAAGGGGAATTCTCCCTTTCCAGAGATACCACAACCCTAGAAAACCTGCTGGAGCAGGCCTGCTCATCTGTTTACTTCAAGAACAAACTAATCTCTGGGCTGTAGTTAGGGAGAAACTGTAGACTTCTGTTTATGCTGTGAGCTTCACCAAAATTTTAGCTAAATAAATAATTTATACAGAGTACTACAGATGGTATGAACTCTTTGCTCCCCATCACACCTGAAAACAAGGGACTTAGAGCAATTCCTTCATTTGTTGCAGCTGAGGTTCAATGCTGACATGTAAAGCTGAGCTTTTATTAACAACACATCTGCATCAAAAAGTATCAGACCATTCCTATGACTTTTTCTTTCCCTAGGCACCAGCAGTGACAGTGCTGACTTGTGGTCAGCCTTTGCCCACGGGCAGTTAGCTCAGAGAAATCGTGCTGGCAGAGCTCTGTGCTTCAGAAAAAGGTTTGACAGAAAACGCTGACACAGCCTCCACTGGAGTTGAAACACACTGAGCCCTGGCTCTTACTTGGCAGTCCACAAAGGAGCACCACACAAAGACAACCTGCTGCCTGCACCTCCAGCTCCCACTGCCATGCACACCAAATAATAAAAATAATAATAAAAAAACCCCTCAGGCAGGCACTCACCTCATCATAGAATATGCAGGCATGTTTGCCAGACACATAGTTACAGTGACCATAGCTTGTAAGGCACACATCCATATCAGCTCCTGTCATGGGAGAGGACAAAACAGGCTCAGTTGCTTTGGGGGAAAAAAAAAAACCTGTCAGGCAGCAGAGAACAACAGACAGAATTAAACTTCAATTAGCAAAACAACAGGGGAGCAACTGCCTTTGTCCTGCTCCCAGGACTGCATGAATAATGCTGCGATAAGCCACCAAACAAAGTTTCAGTGGGGGAAGGGAGAGAGCAGTTCCATGAAGAGCATTTCACTACTAGTGGGTCTACCCAGAGCACCAGAAGAATCTAAGCAGCCAGAATCGAAACCTGCAAGCAAACCATAACTCTTCTGTCCATCAGTCAGGCACTGAATCTCCAGGACAGCTGTTCTAGTTTTGACTACGGTTACAAAGGTGCCACCCCACACAGGTTCGAGCAGACGGGGGATTTCCAGGTTTCTTGGAAGCGCAGAATCCCAGGACAAGCAGCCACAATGAGTCTGTTTCCTTTGACTCCCACTTGGCAAACACCTTAGGGAGGGCCAGGGAGAACCACCCTGATTCTGAAGGGTCAGGGCAGGAAAAAGCCACTCACCTGTCCCAATGTAGAGGGTTCGATAGCACATGTTGACTGCACCCCCCAAGCCCATCAGAGGATAGAACACCGCCCGGGCTTGCACTTCCTTTCTCTGCGCTGCAAGATAAAAAGAAATTACTTGAACAATGTTATCAGCTGGGAAAGCTGCTTGACCTCAGCTTCCCCAGCCCAGAAAGCACAGATCCTGAGGAGGACGCTGTCAGCTTTGGCCTAAACGCCAATTCCCAACCCTCTAGGAATGTTTGTGCATTAAACATCATTTTGCCAGTCAGAGAAAATTGCTCTCTCCAATAACCCACAGAAGCCATGCAAATGGGAGAGCATTAACACAATGGAGCCACGCTGAGGAACACACAAGCCTCCTACCACTGGCTTCTTGCTTAATCTCTTCCACTCTGGGTTATCAAAGAGCTCAGTCTTTCCTGTCAAAGTGCCACTTAAAAAAAATTGGTGCTGGTGAACGTCACCAGCTTAACAGCTGTGATTTCACTTCTACTGAAGCTGCAGGAAAAACACACTGGTTGAACTGGGCTTGGCCAGCTCCCAGGACAGGATGACTTACTGAGTGTACTCCTGTACCCTCAGGTTGGTCCCTATGGCTCACTGGACAACAGCTGGTCTGGGGCTGAGCCCCCCTGAGCAGCTCCAAGCTCAAATCACACACTCTCATGCCCATGTTAACTGGACAGAAAATCTTCTGTGGAACAGACATTGAACTCCAGTGGGCCACACAGGCCTAGCCAGGATCTCAGCACTGTCTTTTGGAGGTAAAGCCCTTATACACTGTGTTTAGGCCTCTCCTGACACACATCTGCAGGACAGTGTTACACCAAGAGCGTGATGTCAAAGAACAGAAGATGAGGATTATGAAGGACTGTTTGCAGAGGCACCTACGTTGAGAACAGCGGCCACACCGAGTGGCATCGCTGGACATGCAGGTTCCACCTCTGCCCAGCTGCCCTGAGTCCTTTCAGCTGTCTGGCTCTGCAGGGCTCACTAAAGGCTTTGGGTCTAACATTTCATCAGCAATGCTAAACAGTCAGCTGGATGCATCATTCCTGCCCAAAAAGGGTGATGGGTTAAGACAGCACCAATCTGCCTCGAGAAAGGCAGACTGCTGAAGAATTCCAGACCAGGAAGGCAGCTCATACCACAGCCTGCTGCTGTGTCCTACAGCAGATCACAAGAAGATTGACAAGCATTTAGGGAATGCTGTGATGCTACAGCAGGCAAGCACAGAGCTTCACAAAAAGATTACTGACTGACTTCCAAAGATCTTATCTGGGATATTTACCCCCAGGCATAGCAGAGGGGGAGCAGAGAATTGCTTCCACAGCAAGGCTGTCCAGTTAGTGCTTGAAAGCAGATTAAACTGACTGGCTGCATGCAGAGGAACACGAAGTCATGTTTGCCCTGCAGTTTTAGGTGATATCAGTGATCATAAACGAAGCCAAAGCTGAATTCAGGAATCTGGAGATTTCCAACAGACACACAAGTCGTTTTCCATTATTTGTATTAGTCATATTTAGAGGTTTCAGCTTGACAGTGACGTTATTCTGAACAGGCAATGGCAATGTCACACACATATTCTGTGCCCCGGTTCCTACTGTTCTTGTGCTTGTCTCACTTTTCCAGAAAGACAGAGCAGGAATTCACAGATTGCTCTTGCCCATCTCAAAGGTGAGGACAAAAAAACCCTGCAAAGCTCCTCAGCTGAACCTTCCCATTTCTTACTAATTCTAAGATGAATAAAATACAACTTCACTAAAGATTTCCAGGAGAAAATCTGAAGCTACAGAAACAGAAAATCTGAAAGTATTCCCATTGCTGAAAGTTGTAAACAATTAAGGAGTGGAACCTGAAGGAGTTTCTGGCCAGTGGATATCCAGAGTGGGGGTGATGAGGGGAAAGAAAAGTGAAAGGCAGCATCAGACAGATACCAGAAGAAGAGGGAGATCTCCTTCGAGGAATAGGCAAGGGAGTATCAAAAAGCTATGGCTCAACATAACCCAACTATTCTAGGGCTGCTCTTACCTTCAATGTGGTTTCCCACAGGAGATTGCTGATGGGAATTGACACTGCTCGCTAGAGACTGAGCTTTGGGAGGAAAGAGCTGATGTATTCTCTGCAAGGCCAGAAACTTGATCAGCTGCTCATCCAGCATATTTATCTCAATCTCTGTTAATAAACAAAAAGCAATTAGTAAGTTATTCATGGAAAGGGTGCAATCTGAGCCGCGGTGGATTTAACTTTTAAACTTGCCATTTGCTTCAACAGCAAAGACTTGACCAATTCTGCAGTATCAAGACTCTTATACATAGGTTGAGCTATTACTTCACGTATCTGCTGTGAGCAGAGTGCCAGCCATGGCTGGAGAGCTACAAGTGAGGCAGCAGGCAGAGGTTTGGGGGGAACAAGGACTGATTAAAACTGAAAATCTGCTGTTTTGGCTCAGAATCAACAGGTCTGCAGAGGTGGCCATTGCACCCCTTCGGGCAGCAAGTTGGGTCCTTCCTGTGAAGCCCTGTTATCTGTCAGAAAGTCCAGCTCTGCACCCCAGCAGAGAGCTGTAACCACCTTTGAAGCTGCTACAGGCTCATGCTCGAGGCACCCACTCATAGCAGGGTCAGTTAAACCAACCAGGGCAATTCAGACAATATTATTAATGAGCTTTAAAGCAGATCTTCTGATAGCTCTGAAGTATTCATATCTGTAAAGCCCTACAGAGGTCTGTTTTCCTGCAGCAAGGAGGCTGGGTAACCTCTTCTTCCAAGAGCATTCTCCATGTCAGCGACAGTTAAAATGGCAAGGAGAGGAGGAAGAGCTGTAACAGCCTTTCCCAATAGCAGAGAGGAAAGTCTGGGCAGTGGGGTTCACCCAAGAAAAGAGGGTCACACTGGCAATGCCAGAAAGGCTGTTCTTCAGATGTAGGAGTCATCTCTGGCAACAGCCTCGCTGTTCTACTGATGTTTGCTGCTCAGCAGTCTCCTCCTGAAGGCACTTTGCTAACGTTTGGCATGTCTTGCCAAGTGCAACAAAAGGAAATAAAACCCAGGCCAGTCTAGGAGACTGACAGAAGCAGAAATAAATCAGAAATTAACGGACCCATTAGAGCATCACCACTCAGGTGACTGCTCCACTACAAGATCTATTGCCTCTGGACTTGACACCCGCTGGGAACAGCTCTGGATTGCAGTGAGCACCACAACATGGCAGGGCTGCAGGTTTCCGCATGTGAATTCCACCTGGAAAGCAGCCCAGTTGTGATCCTTCCCCAGAAAAGCTTCAGGCAGAAACACTTCATTGGCCTTGCTGCCTTGGCAACACTATGAGCAGGGAAGCATGTGACATATTTAAGGTAATGTACACCCAGCCCCTCCCTCACCTGACTGCAACCCTTTATCTCTGGGACTTTTCCTCAAGCAGGGATGGAATGCTTTAGGGAAGCAAACACACAGGGCTAGTAGAGGCTGATAATGAATTAAATACTCACCGCCATCCATAAACGCTTTCAGGGAACTGGTGAAGTCCAACATAGCTGCGGAGTTTGAAGTGAGTGATGAGGGTAAAGCGCTTCCTATGGATAAGGTGCTGGGACTGACCTTACCATCTACAGGGAGAGATGGTGTAGAGAAGATATGTCACTGTGACGTTCGCCAGACATGCACCCAGCCCTCGGGCTGCCCTTGGCTGCCAAGCTGCTCAGAATGACTCATTTTGCTCATAGTCATGCTTTGAAAAAGGCCTGAACTTGCAGCCAGGAGCTTTCTTCTGCTCACAGGAGGGCTTGTGTGTGCCTCCAACACAGAGCCAACTTCAGCTTCTGCCCCACCTCCAACTGCTAGAGGAATTCTAGACCTATACATTTAAGCTCCTACTCCCTGTGATGTCCTACAGACACTGGAAAGATGAGCACCAATTCCCCAGGAGCCTGAAGGACTTATTAAACCTAAGAGACATCTGCCAAGTAGCTTGACAAGGTGTGAACATGCACGAAAAGTACAACTGCCCTATTTTTATTCCTACGCTAAAGTCTGGGGTGCACATCATTGTCCAGAAGGAATGTGACAGTCACAAGCAGATTTTATTATTTACAAAATAAAATAATAAATAAAATAAAATCAATAAAATAAAATCCTTCTGCTTTGGCAGTTGCCACGCAGCTGAAAGAAGCAATGGAAAACACCAGGAAATAGAATCCCTTTCATGTGTTGCTGATACCAGATCTTCTTGACTTGGTTTGCTTATAACTACCATAAACCTGAAATTTATGGTAAAAAAAGAGTCAGGAATGATTTGAACTTCTGTACTTGGCAACAAAATTTGCACACCATAATTTTTGTTGTAAACATGTATATGCATCATGTTAGATGGAAAACCTACATATCTACACCTTTCCCAAGAGACACTGCACCAAGTAATGAATTTAACCTGCATTTTGTAGAACACAAGCTTTGCACCAAAGGCAATTATTTAACATATTAAGTAACTGCAAAATTATGTAGGGTTTGCAGAGCTCTTCAAGCCACAGGGAAGAAGTGTTCCGTAATATGGTCTAATTTCCTCTACCAGAACTTCTCCCAGCCTTGCATTTCTAAGCAGGGCATGGTCAATTCAGCAGCCTCAGAGTAACCAAGTTTATTCAGCAATAAGCGAGGAGGCCAAGTACCCTGGGGACTGCTTGCAAACATGAGGCAAAGCTCAGAAATTACCCATTGAGGAATTTTAGGCAGAACTATAAAAACACGTTGCCTCTGTCGCTTTGCGATCACCAGATCTGAGCCACTCCACACTGAGCAGCTTGGAACTGCACGAGAAGTGGCAGACAGCTCTGTTGCATGTTTTTCAGCGACTTTTTCCACCCAACCTGCACAAAGGGTTTGCCAGTTTGAGTGTTAAGTGTTTACCTGGGGAAAGGGCAGAGGAGGAGAATGCTGCAAGTGAAAGCTTCTTCTAGCAAAATCTGAGCTATGGGCAGTTACTCTGACTTCAACATCTATCGACATCTTTGACTTAATGTTTTCGCACTGAAAAATGTGTAGTTACACTTCATTATGTACCTTGCTATTATTTAGGAAGGTTTTTGAGTACAACTCAGGATCTCTGGCATTATCCAAGTCCATAACTACCCTGTATCAGACCAACAGACCCCAAGGCCACATTTTTCCAACAAAAAGGCTGTGCAGCTGAAGACTCCAACTACACCTGTATTAGGGGACACAACCACCGCCTGAACTCTGGATTAGATCCCAGAGAGCTGCTCTTGTAAGGACTGACTACCTTGCAATCCAAGTGGCCATTTGAAACAAATCAGTAGTTTTACAGCAGCACTGGGGTTTTAAAGCAGCCGTTGTTGAAATAGCGAGGCAGCAGCCAAATGATTTAAAGTTATTGTTGCTTTCCAGAATTAAACTGACCTACTATCCTGCTTCTCAGGACAGAGTTCCCCTCTCAGGTATAGGCAGCCAGCAAAAATACATCCTGTGGCTCCCATAAAAGGGACCTAAGACAGAGAAGAGCTGATAAACTTCTGGCTCTCCAGAGAAAGCCTGCTTCCCAGTTAAACAAGAACACACTGCTACAGCCTTGAGGTTCTGAATGAGGCTTAGCCCGAACATTTCTCACCCCGGGGCCGAGGTCAGCGGTTGAGCACGTACCTGAAGGTGGTGCTGGTGAACAGAATCTGTTTGTGGACCCAACGGCCGAGATCCCATCTCCTGCAGCCTGGGGAGGGGTGAGAGCCCGGGTGGCGGTGAGCGGGGAGCCCCCGGCCCGCAGCTCTGCCGACAGCGGCGGCCCGATCTGCGTCTGCACATTCTTCCTTTGCAAAGTGCTGGTGGTCTCCAGGCTGGCACAGGAGCTCGATATGGACGTAGGCAAACTCGTTACCGGCGCAGAACCCCTTTGTGCACAGGAAACGGGCCCTGCTACGTTCTCCGTTTTGACAATGGTTCCAATGGTGTGATTCAGAAGTCCGCAACTCGCCGGGGGTGTGAGGGGCCGAGGCCACGTTTGCCGATGAGACAAAACAGGTATTGTGTTCCCAGATCCCATTAGCCTCTGGGAGTCAGTCAACTGTGCTGAAGATTCGGACGAAACACCATAGAAATGAGGCCCGTTCACTTTAATGTCAGAGGCTGTTGGCCCATTCGAAGTCCCGCAAGAAGACACCTTCTTGGATTTATCTATACAAGAGCTGCAGTTGACATCTTCCTGTGACAAAGTCTGCTGGGATTGCGAGGAGCTCAAGGAATTCTGGGTGGTAATCCCTGAGGTGCAGGATGACATGGAATAGAGGGAAGGTGTGGGTGCCTTGTCAGCTGCCTGGTAAGGGTTGGCGAGTGAGCCGTCTGCCACAATAACAGGCTTAATATCAGCCTTCTCTGTTTGTTCAGAGTCCCAAAGCGAAGTCATCTGCTTAGCAGATAAATGTTTCAATATGCTGCACTGGAGCGCAACAACACTACAGAGCCACTGGAAGGAAGGAAAAAAGTGCAGGTTAGCTCAGGAGGCAGCAGTGCTCCAAACCTCAACAGTTACTTCATCATTCACCCAGCTCGAGGAAATCAGTTGCCTCAATGTGCTGCTGACTGCTCAGATACAGCCTGGAACTGCTCTGGTGCTCATCTACAATCAGGAGAAAGTTTTGTCCACAGGTACAAAAGTGCAACCAAAATTATGTACTGTTTATCTCCGTGCTGAGGACAGGACAGAGAGGGGCTGAAATCTACTTCCTCGCTCCCAAACTCCTCCTCCTCCTCTTCACTTGTTAAGTGCTGCAACTCTTCAGCTAGTTACAAACACATCTTTCACTAATCTGGGCTTCTATCCAAACACAATCCTCCAACTTATTCTGCAGCATGCTGGAAAGAAAACCGCTCTACCTCAGGTATAGGGAGTGACCTGCCAAAGCTGGGGTGGAGAGAACCTTTGCTTTTACACAAGGTGGAAGGAGAGCAAAAGATTTATTCAAAGTTTTAAGCTCCACAGTAGATGTGCACCTGCCACACAGAAGAATCCTATCTGGGCTAACAGAAGGGCTTCATCACTGATTGCAATACAACATGCCTTCACACTGTGGAATCTGGCCAAAAGTTTCATACAAGATTTAAACACTCATTTGACCTTGATTTACATGTCCAATTCCATCCACAATAAAAAGCAGCACGGAAACGTGACGTTAACATATAAATAAATGTGCCAGAGAGCAGCCTTACATAATCAAAGTGAAAAGTATTTCCCCTCAAACAGGAAATAAAGATGACATCTAGACAGAAAACCCTCAACTCTACTCTTAAGGCCAGAAGACTATTTCACCACTTCCCTGAAGTGTCAAATGAGGAGTTTTACATCTCACCTGGAAAGCCAAAGTGAAGTTTTAATGGGCAAGGGTGTCAGAGAGAAGACAAGCTATCACCTTCAGACATGAGTTTGAGACTGGTTTCCTAGACAACTGCTCCATCATGACTGAAATGGAAGAGGATCTTTGTACCGAAGCAGCTACAAACACAAGAGTCCAAGCATTTGACTTCATTTACCTCCTGTTGTTCTGTCTGGCTGGCTAAGTGCTCAGTGTTCAAAAGGTGCTTCTGCAAGGGTTCCTCGGGGATCCCGTTACAGATCAGCTCGCCATCTCGGATTGCTGCAGGCGCAAGTAACGGGGGTGGAAGCCGGTATTGGGACTTTATAGCATCAGGAACCTACATTGCAGAGAAAGAAGATCATACATGAGAACCATTACTCAAGAATGATGACTTAAAACGAAATGCCTTATCAGCATTACGCTTCGTGTTTGCTGCTTTCTCACCCAAAGGAACCCTGCAGACAGTACATTAGAAGTATCAAGGACTGAGTGCTTTAAATTGATGTAGCCATGCTGAAATTAATAGGTTTTATTCCCTTAGGTCAGGCATGACTGCAGTACAACATGGTGACCGCAGCATAAGAGAAGCCATGCAAAAAAAGCCAAGTAAGAAGGGAAGCCTGTATGGCAGTTTTCAGGCACCCTGGTAGCAAAGAGAGCAGCCCAAATCTCACTGTAGGGCCACCTTTGGGAGGTTTAGTGTTGTACCTTCTATGCTTTTGCTAGATTTAAAGGCTTACTTGTAGTAGTTGAGCCTTATTTTTGAAGGAAAAAGAGCTTCTTAAATCCTACAGGTAGTGAAACGGAACTGCTGCCTCCCGGATCTCTCAAAAACACATTCATTCGG
This sequence comes from Oxyruncus cristatus, assembly GCA_013399855.1. Taxonomy (NCBI): domain Eukaryota; kingdom Metazoa; phylum Chordata; class Aves; order Passeriformes; family Cotingidae; genus Oxyruncus; species Oxyruncus cristatus. Next base: position 232,076 of record VXAY01006834.1, on the reverse strand, counting down.
ACCCCACCCTCTTCCTCCTTCCCCAAGGGGTTATCCCTAAGGGGTGTGCTGGTTTCCCTTCCAAACCAGAATATATACACAGGGATTTTCACCAAGAACTACTCGTTTACACGTACCTTCAAACCTTTTCTCTTCACCGACTGAAGAACTCTGCGATTCGGAGGATGTTTCTTATGGATTCGGTTTAAGAAATCCACTTTGACAACGTGCTGAGATATGGTGTCCTGGAACCGGTCAAATACTCGGCACCGATTACTCAGGGTCAAGTTCTTCTGGTTCAGCTGGGTGATCAGATAATGCCACAGGAGTTAGGGATCTGCAGGTCACTCTAACGTACCCTAAGACTTTCATAACGCCTCGTAGCACTGGCAGTACAGCATCAGCTCAGCTTTAGACTATTTGTTTCCTGCAGCACTAACCATTTCTGTTAAAGGGCACATTGCTGGAGATGAATACAAAAGCATTTAGAGGCCGGCTAAGCAGCATCAATGCTCTCAAGAAGCAGTTTGTCTGGGCACAAGCCCTTTGTTTCAGCCCCCTGTTTCCTGAGTATTTAAGTCTCAAGTACACTGCTTTTCCACAAATGAAAACGCCCTCTTGGAATGGAAGTTTTTTGGGTTAAGCATGCAAAGAATTACTTCCCCTATTTGTAGCACTGTGCTGCTTTGTATCCCAGTTCTGGAAGCTCATCTAGATCTTAAGGAGTCCAGTCAAAAACTAAACAAGCTGTCAGTGAGCCACAATCTGAGCTGTGAGCTTCAGTAACAGGAAGGAGTTCCCCCATCTTTATATCTTATTGCAGAGAGCAGCATCATATTCCTTTGGCGAGTGCGTTGCTTGCAGCAGGAGCTTTACAAGCGTTACAGGGAGCAATAAGAGCTCAGAAGCTGTTTTACATTTGTTGTACTTTGTCCTTTAATGGACCTGCCAGGTTCCACTCCAGCATCCGGTTACCATACTGCAATCATAGTCCTGCTTACCACCACGTGTTCTATGTGATTTGGGCACATCCATCTACCCAGAGGCATGGCAGTAAGCGGTGGCTCCAGACAATCCATGTGGAACAGGAGTGGGCAATAATCACACTGGATTAGAGGCGCCACTCTGCAACTCCTGCAAAGAGAGAGCCAAATCTTATTCTCTATATGCAATATAGAGTATAAACCAGAACATTCAGCCAAGCTTGGCTAACCACTTCAGCTTATCTCTCCCCACCAAGTACCCTACACTGCTGCTCGCACCAAAAATTAGGACTCTGATTCGTAACTTGATCTATGTGGACCTTCTGCAAGACCAAGTCAAGGCAAAAGCATTCATTTAGAGCAAAACAGCGAAATTCAGAGATCAAAAGGAATCTTAAATCTAAGTTATTACAAGTTTCCTCATGTGTAAAGCTGGGACATGCACTTCAACAAGATATTCTCCAAACGAGTCTCAAACTCCAGAAAACAACTATATCTGAATCCTCAGGCTTTAAATAAGTCTTTGCTCTACGACAAAGTTCTCAGTCGTTCTCCACAGAAGGCCACCTGAGTCTCCATCCCACTTCGAGAAACTCACCCTGAGTTCCTGAAATAGAGGTTTCATTTTCACTGACATTTTGAATTGGGATTGATGTGTGCATTTTTTTATGCAGCTATAAAAACCATCACTATTTTGTACTGTTTTTCAGATTTACAATTTCAGCACAGTATTCCTATTTGCCTTGGGCTTATAAATCTCTCAGTAGATTTCTATTTCCTAAAGGTCACCTCCTCACATACTTCCTTCACGAACCGTAAACAAACATCTCCATTTACTAAATTATCATCATTTTAGAACTTTTTCTTAATAGAAAAATACTGAAGACAAGATGGTTCAATCTTGTCAGTCTTCAGGCTACATTTTAAAACATGCAGGGCTGCAGAAGCCACGCACCCACACCTGACATGGTTAAACACCTGTTATTTAGCAAAGATGCTTATTCCCCCATTTGTTTGGAGGATGGTAAGCAAGTAATGAAGGAGAATGGAAAAAGGAACAAGTCATCTACTTTTTGCAGCAAGAACTTTGCTCTTGTGAAGGCTGCAGCTACACCAAACAGATTCCCTGGAAGAGTCAAGTACCTGTTGCATGTGAAGCAGACTTTCACCGGCAAGGGAACCAAACCATTGTGGTCTAACTCATGTTGTGCTTTCTTGACATTCTTTCCTGTGGTTTCTTCCTTTCTCCTCCTCTTACTAGTACCTGAAAGTAAATTTTAAAAGGCTTTGGGTTATCCACATAGCAGAGATTTGATTTCTGGTAGATACACATAATAATCTTGGGCAGAGGCAAACTGAAAAGGCAAAGATTGCTGCTTAAGGAACCTTTATCAACCACTAAATCTAGCCTTAAGTGACAGAGACTCTCTTTAAAGACAGGTATATTTTAACTTAATAATTTCAGTGACATCCTATATACTTAGTCACTACTTTGCTACTGTATTATTGCATCACAAATCAAGTATTTTGACAACTGCATTTTTTCTTTCAGATCGATGACCTAGACCACGGTAACAACAAGAAGCATCTATCAAGTGCTGATGGAGGTGGTGTGTAGTAGCAGTGTCCCCACAGCTCACATTTGAAGGGCACCTGCTGTTGGACAGATGCAGGGGAGCCAGGGGTACTTCTGTACCCTCTGCTTTAACCAGCGAGCATCTCTGGAGCCACAGCTACCATGGGACCGAGAGGGAAATGAGGCCAGATGGCAGCAGGACACAACTGCAGACATCTCCACCAACACTAGACAAGGCACCGCTCACCTGGAAGTGCTGTGGTGCAGGTCAGTTCATTCGGCAACTGGAACTGCGTTGGGTTCCTTTCCATGGCAGCAGCAATAAGAAGCTCAAAGGGTCGCTTCAGCTGGGGCTGCCCACAGTCCATTTCTGCAATGGCAGAGTCATCATCCACGTCAATTATGTCCTCATCGACATCATTCTGTTCTGAGTTGGGGGTCTCGGTGCTGGCATTGGATGTGGGAGTGCCAGGCCGGCTTGCTCTCCTTTCCAAGATCCTGGCATGCGCATTAGCCCTGATGCTGCTGCTAGACCTGTCCAACAGGTCTGCGTCACTGGTGGGGGAGGTGGTCCTTTTCCCAGATTTGTCCACCAATCCATTTACCTGCCCCAGCTCTTTCTTCTGTTCTCGCTTCTGCACGACATGAATAGGCAGGCTTATCATGGAGGCCACAAACAAAGCACATCAACCTTGACAAATATGTGACTGAAGACAAACAGCATCTGAAAAGTGACTTCACTACAACTGAAGTCATTCAAGCCTTGACCTAGCAAGAACAGTTTCATTGCAGCTAAGGTACAGGTGACAGAACAGCTGAAGAGGAACCAAGCATGGGAAAGAACGTTAGCATGTGTCACTCCTTTTGGGATAGCCACGTTTGAGTCCAGGTCAGGACAACACTTCACAGCATCTAGTCCTGAATGCTTGACAAATCAGACAACTGTTGACTTTGCTACCAACACTGAGAAACTCCACAGCAGACTGTTCATTGTTGATGCAGTCTATTAACCCTGGCACTGCAGTCAAACCCATTATGGACCGAGAAGGTCAGCTTGAGAATACAAGGACAATATACAAACATTCTGCCATCTCCTGACGACAGCAATCTTGGACAAGGTGGGCAGGGACAGCTGCAGCAGAGGAAAACTGTACACTGCCATCACCACGAGATCCATTTTGCAACAGGAGGGGAAGCTGCATGGCCCAGGATGGGCAACTGTACACTGCTCCAGTGCCTGACAGCATCACCCATGTGGAGGAACCAATCTACTCCATCACTAACACAGTCTACAAAAGGAGCAAAGTGTTGACAGGCAATTTTTAATACAGAAAAGTTGGGGATTTTTTTCTTTTACCTCTCTTTTATTATTTGGTTTTTGATTTGTGACCTTCATTTTTAGTGCTGGCAGATGGCTGAACAGTACCCTAGAAACATAACAAGGCAATCGCTTCAGGAACAAAAGGCTGAGCACACAGTTTTCTTCCAATCTGTTTTGGGTGTCACTTCAAGGGAACAACAGTTGCTAGAGAGCTTGGTGCAGTTTCTAAACCCTCTGCTATGCCTCCTTACGTGGTCACAGCAATAAGATGTTTACATTGTGCAAGACAGCTTCCTGGAGAAAGAGCATCAAGGCAAAAAAAAAAAAAAAAAAAAAAAGACAAGCCACGATCTTGCCCAATCATCTACTCCCCATCTTGTTCAACAGCCCAGGAAATCATAACTCACTGTGATTTCACCCTCTGCTGATGTGCAACTGCTGTGAAGTCACATTTCTAAAAAACACACATTAACCAGAATCACAGCTCTGATGCCAAAGCTGCATTAACGTGATTTCTGGTCTGCCTGTAGACAGCTCACCTCCTCGAGCATGGGAGCCATTCCCATTTCCTCTGTACCTCAGCTCTCCCTCCTTTCCAGAAATGGGGGAAGAAAACCAGTTTAAAAGGCAGAGCTTGGCAAGAGCGTATCAGGCACTTCAGTTTTAGCTCCTAGGAGCAAGGTAAAAAAATATCATGAGGGTCTCCTCAAGACCCCTTAGTTTTCTTTGAGCCTGTTCCTAACAAAGCCCTTTACAACTGCAAGCACAAGGAGCAACTCTGGCAGTGTATGTACACACTGGGGGGAGAGTCAGGTATAAACCAGAGGATTCAGGTTTCAGATGGACAATCGGAAGGGCAGGGATCACGACTGTCAGGAGAGGCTTTACCTTGCGGCGCACGGTGCAGCGGTGGCACATCCACTCCCCCGGCGGCAGCATTTCCTCGCTGAGCGGAGGGTTGCTACAAGAGAAGCACAAAGCAAGGCTTTACTGTTATTTACTGTTATTTCAGGAACTCTTCTCACGTACACACAGCCCCAGTCAGGGCAGCTCTGCAGGTTCCGCTCCCAGGCACTTCCTTTTATTTATGGTGAAGTTCCCTGGATTTGCTCGCCCATACATCCACTTAGCCAGACACCTCCAAGAAGCCATTCTTCCATGACACCCATTTCAGCTCCACGGTTTCAGAACACTCTTAGAATTGAACAGCAAAGATAAACGGAAGATTCACTAGTGTGCAACACACATACCCCCCCCTCCCCCCGCAACACCACGCCTCCCTAAATAACTTGATTACTCCATGTAAGACTGCACAGATTCCTCTGCAGCAAGTACAGTCATAAATCCAGGCATTTGCATCCCTTGGATTTGCAGTGAGCCCAACTGAACAAGCTGCCATGAAGTCTGCCCACTGATTCCGATGTACTCCATCCCTGGGCACACTCACTTAATGGTGGAAACCACTTTCTATCTTAAGACAACCCAAATAGTCTTAAAAGTGTCACCATATACAGCCTGCCTTGGCTACGAAGCACAGGATACATCCTACTCATATGGATCTGCACTTACTATAAAAGCTGTATCCCAGTGAAATGACATTCTCTTTTTGATGCTAGAAATAAACCAAAGCAAATTAGACGAAGGAGTAAGGAACACTATTTTGAGAAACACTTTTCCTCAGTAAAAGGCAGAGCAGCATATGTTGGATGATACACTTTCCTTACAGATCCTACTACTAACTCAAGTACTTTCCAACACCTCTTTATCATTAAGATTTGTTATTTGAACAAACTGCTGACTGTGGAAGGGGAAGCGTACCTGCTGGCAGAAAAACAGTCAGTTACCACGCACTGTGGTTTAAGATAATACTTTTAAAAGTTCTGCCTTGTTTTGCTAGAGGTAGCTGCATAGCAAGTCTGCTCTCTTGTGCTGAACATTCAGATAGATGCACTATTGCATGATCTGGAAATTCCATTTCCCACTGACTGGGACCGAAGGATCACAAAGAGATCAAGCAGTAGTGCAGCCACACCAGCAAGGACCTTACGAGACTAGCCCAAGGAGCCACACTGGACAGCCAGACTGTAGTTCAGGAGTCTCTATACTGTTCATTGCACCTACAGACAAGTACCAAACCAAATCCAAGTTCAGCTTTCCCAAGTCTCCATCCCCAACAAACCAGAGAGGATAAGATGTGTGTTTGTCGGCCCAGAAGAGCTGTGCTTTGCAGCAAAGGGAGAGGCCGTCTTCCTCGAGAATCTTGCTCCTAGCACAGGGAAATGGCACAGGATCCCAGCCCAGGCTCCCAAGCCTGAACTGTAAAAACAAACACGCTTCCTTTGTTTAAACAGAGTCCCGGCGAGCCTTGCCCCGAGCTCGCCAGCCTGCCAGCGACAGCCTCCGCAGGTACTGCAGCCATCCGGGGTCACGCTCGCTCTTCCAACACCGCGCCTGGAAGACTGAAGGAAGAACACTGCAGGAACCAAGCTGGTAATAACCTCAGCATTTCTGGTGTCAGGCTCCAGGGAATTCAGCAGAGCCAACACATCTGGCAGCCATTTTGAGGAGGAGTGAAGGGTTTCAGAGGCCTCAGTGTTCCAGGCGCTCCAGAAGCGCAGCGCTCTGCATATATGCACTAACATACCTGCAGCTTATGTTTCTCATTTCCTGGAGGACTTGGATGAACAAGGGATCAGGCTCTAGATGAGAGCACCAAAGCTTCCACTACTGGCTGCTTCACACAGAGCCTCAAATGCTTGGCTGAATCTGTAACTCCCCCCTGCCCCAAACTAATCTTTTGCTAACAGAAGCAGGGAAGGGGGGTGGAAGGAGGAGAGTAACAAATGATCCCCGTGTGCTTGCTGCAGCATAAATCCATGCCGAGTCCTAAGGTGGATCCTGCAATAGCTCAGGTTTTACTCCTGCTAGAAACCGAGCTCTTAGATATGCAGCTACAGCCAAGCACGGATTCATCTGGCCCATTCCCCTCTCCCCTCCCAGCACCCGAGGGGGAGCAAATCCACAGACTTTGATTTGTTCCTAGTGAATTTTCACCCTCTGAAGCTCCCGATGAGCGTGCCTGAACTGCTGGGAACACGTCTGCCCCATCCCGACGCGTGCGGCGTGCCAGGGATCCACAGGCTGCCAGATGCCTCCGGTTATTTGTTTTAACTGTTACCTCAATCTTACGCATTTTACAATGAAACAATTAATGCCACGGTGAACCTTGAGAGATGCCTGGAAGAGTCAGAACAGGTTTCTTCTCAAGTGTGGATGTTATTGTCCCATTTGTTGTGTTTGAACTATCTGTTCCACAGCCATGAAATCCTACGTACACGGTACTATTAAAGAAGCATTTTAATGAATGCTGCTACCCACAGGCCTGTGGAAGGAGGGGAAAGATTTGTTTCAGACCAGCAGCAAGGTTTTAGCACTCAGACAAGCCTCCTGAGGTTTTCTGCTCACTGTCAGGGCCTAGCTGCTATGGCAAGTGTATTAAAAGACTGATTCTGCCTCTCCTGGTTAATGAACTGTTCATCAAGGCAGCTCGCCGTGCTAACAAAGACTGATGAAGGCTGCTCCTGCACTGCTGGCCTCGCAGCAAGCACAGAGCATTGCCTGGGTCTCAGCAGAAAGCCAAGGAAGCGCTAAAGAACGTTGTTTTAATTGACTAGGTATGACCACATTCTTCAACCTTTTACTGTAAGCATAAAAGAAACTGATTTTTAAATCTGAACGAGATACTTGATCTTCATAAGCAAGGTAAGAATTAGCACTTTGGCAGGAGCACCACGGCCCTTTTCTCTCTATCTTTCATAGGTTCATTAGCATGCACAGTTCCAGCCGCCAGTGTTTGCTGCCAACAGGACCTGGAATTGTACAGCACCAACTTTATCTTCGGTTACGACACATCTCCTTTCAACTACACACCAGTCAGTTGTACTTTTCGGTACAATTTCGCTAAACCTTCATTTCAGAAAGTTCCCCCTTCTGTCATCACAGGCAATAGTGGTGCCCAGTGCTGTTTTATCTGAAAGGTTTGATGTGACCCAAATCAAATCTGCTCCGCAGAACACGCTTCTGGATTTAAGACAAAGACAGCCCTGAAAAACACAGGCTGACTTAAAAACACCTGGAAGATCAACTCATACAAAGCCTCTGAAAACTAACGGAGATGTTTATCACTGCCTAGTCAAAACCACTACAATGACACCGAGTTACCTGCCATAATACCAGTCTCATGGCTTTTTCTAAAGAAGTTTAGTATCTTCTGAAATTCATATCAGATATGTTGTCAAGCATTGCTCTGCCATCGTCAGGACGCTATGTGAATCCTCCCTTAAATAAAATTTAAGTGGCTATGATAAAATAAAAAAATCTTCAAGAGTATATTAGGAGTTTTTAAAATGATAGCATGAAGCCACTTAGCTTTTCAATTTCACACTCTGGAGCTCTCATACATCAGATGCCTGTTGTTAGTCTAAATCCCGTAATTACTCCTCACTTTGCTGACCTCAATAAATAGGTAAACAAATGCTCCAAGGAATGGCACCTTCTCCAATACAAACTGGGCCGCAGCTCTCAAAGGAACCAGTTATAAGCAGACCTGAGGTTATTTACACACAGCATTCCTGGCCATCTTGCGTCAAAGGCACACTGACACTATGGAGAGCACGCTCTGGACCCACCAGGATACAGCCAGCTACCAGCTGGGATAATGGTGGCAGGAAAACAAACCAGTGTCTGGTGAAGCTGTCTTCAATAACTTCTCTTTCACGTCACTTGTTTTCAACAATCAGACTTAAATATTTTCTTTTCTGTGCGGG
>VXAY01006834.1:212533-223366 GCA_013399855.1 Oxyruncus cristatus | reverse complement strand
GGGGGGGGGGGGGGGGGGAGAATAGTGACCCCGTGAAAATATGCAGGCAAACGCATTTTTCCTTCTCAGAAAACTTTTCATTAACTTACCAAGACTCAGTGACAGGCTGATAATGAAGGATGCTAGTTATGTTTGCCAGTTAAAGGAAGAAGGCTTTCAGCTCTTCTATTGGACTCCTATTTATCCCTATGATGGATAGAGCTACAGCTGTTCTACCAACTTCATAAAGAACAAGGCTCCCTGGCTTCCTACAGCAGGGCCTTAATGGCAGCTAAAACAAACCAGGAAACCAACCTCACTGTCAGTGCATTACAAGAGCCCCATTGAGAAACAGGGAAAGTTGCATCATTTACAAATTCAGCTCTTTGGAACGTTTCTACTGCGCCCAAGTTACACATTTCTGCTCACAGCTGCTCCAAAACCCGGCTGGAGGAGGACACCTGGAACCCAGCACCATGAGCCTCTAACTTACACAGAATAAAACCACATCAAACAAGCCAACAGCTGCAGCTCCCTTTGAGTTCCTCCCCACTGCAACTCCCTTACCTTCCTCCTGTACTCTTGGATCAACGCAGAGCTTACACTTTTCTGAAGACAAAAGTCAGACTTCAATTACCTCAAACGTGGTTAATAGGAACACTGTCAGATCTCTCCTCTCTTCCACTAGTGTCAGGATTATTCCTTAGTGCAAATTATTCAGTGAAGTCTTCAAGTTCTGCTCGTTAACATAGATAAATCATGACACTCAGCTGTATAAGGAACCATCTTCCTGAAGAAGCCAAAGATTTCTCAAGCACCAATGCAGTTGTTCTTTAAAGACCTCTAAGTGTGACCCGATCACATTAAAAGTAACAGAGTTTTGGGAACTTTCTGGTCCCAATTAGGCTCACACATTTTATAAGTTATACCTATTTGAAGCCAGCAGTGCAATTCACATTAAACACAGAGCATCAGCCACTACACTTCTACCTGTGGAGCAACAAGTCCTGAGGGAACCAGTGAAAAAGGCTTGATAGCAGCCAGCACAACTTCGTTTACACTGAAGTGAACTTCAGCATGCATATAAAAAGTTCTAAATTAGTAACATCCAGCAAGGAGACCTGGACACCACCAAACAGGTCGGAACATGATTATTTTGGCTGCCACTATGCGAGGAAGGGAACAGAAATGACCGTTTCACAGGTCACCAATCATCCCATCATCTGGAACACTGCCTCTGCTTAGCGTGCATCTTTCCAGCAGCATGGTTGGAGCTGGAAATAAGGGTTCAGCAACAGACAGAGAACAGAAGCAGGATTAAAACACCATTATATGGGCAGACAGAGAGAAACAAGATGCATGCGAGGAAAAAAAATAAAGGTACACTAATATAATCTGTCTACATAATGCTGCAAGAGTGGAGGAAGACTCGAGCTCTTAAAAGTTTAAGAAGCAGCATCGCTGGCTATTCCAAATACCAAAATTTCATTCACTACGTGCTTATTTCTTACTTCTGTACCAGGCAGTGTTCAACACTGCAAGGCCTTGGCCAGCAGTTCCAGCCTCTGGCAGCAGCACTACCACGTTCCTAAGAACCAGGTACCATTTCACAAGTGTGTTGTGAATTTGGGGTGTATTCTGTAAATTTCGAAGCCAGTGGACTTATTTACTCGTATCCTTCATCAAATCGCTCCTGCTACTCTCATCCTGGGAAGAGAAAGCACAACCTCATGGAAGCAGGTGTTACCTACCTTACCTCAACTCCCTTCCTACCTTCACTGGGGGTCCTGCCTCCTCCCTGTGCCCTCATGCGCAGACAATCCTGAGGTTCATGGGCAATCAGAAAAGTTTCCTCCATAGACATGAAGTAGAACTTTTTTGCCTCCAACCTGACAAGCAGGAGAGTCCAATAAACTGGATAAGCTGCATGTAAACATGTGATCACCTGATGTAATTAGTTACTTCTATTTATAGAAAGAACCTGGCCCAAAGAGACCATTCCCTAGACAACCCGTTAGTTATTACCCTCCTTAACAGCTGACAAAAAATTAAAGGAAGTATCATTTTTTAAGGTATTAAATTTCCACATATATATAAAAACAAATAGACATATAAAAAATAAATATTCATTTAAAAAGTGTATAATAACACCTGTACCACAGTGAGGGGGGGGTTGATTATTATTTTTTAATTAGTTTGAGACATATCTGCTTAGGGAACCATCTAGCTTTGTATCTATAAGCAGAAATCATGGAAGTCAATAGGAAGAATTGTTGACTTTGAAAAATGTGGGTCAGACACAGAAATTCAGACATTCTGCACATCCTGACTCCTGTTTCTTTCCAAGGCATCACTCATGCCTGTGCTGCAGACAATAGTAACAATAGCCTGAATTCAATGTCCAGGTTCATTGTTAAGTGTTCAGATCTTTACAGCACCATCTTCTTAACAGATTAGAAGTCATCTTCTCAAAGCAGGATGACACACAGGGCAGCATCAGGGAAAAGAAAGAAGGCTGAGGAACAACACAGCCCTGTTGAGAATCACTTCATCCAATTTTGTCTTTAAAGAACAATAAATGAAGAGACATCTCTGGTGGGGAAAAAAAATAATCAAAACACAGGTCTGAGAGGTTTCTGAGAAGTGAACACATTCAGCCCCAGCCATGCTGAATGTGTTCAAAGGAGACAGGGGTGAAAGGACAGAAGCAATAAGGTGGAAAAAAGGAAAGCAGCACATCAGAAGAGGATGAAGGACAGACCCATAAAAGCAAAAGCATGAATTTGTCTTCACACAGGCACAAGTGAAGTGTAATTCTGACATCTACATGTGGACTAGGCTTTCCCAAGAACACTGGGGAAGAGAGAAAAAAGAGCAGAGACAGAAATATCCACTAAAAAAAAAAGCCTTAGAGCAGGGTATACATTCTTTTCTGCCTTTTCCAGATCACCTTCATATCTTGATCCTGTTGCTATTCTAGACAGAGATCACTGGGAAGTTCACATGATGCCGTGCCCAAAGTCAGAGGCTGTACAGGCAGGTGCTTCACACCAATCACTAGCGCTTGCCAGAAATTCAGCATGGGGTTTTCAGCCTGCTAAATTGTATCCTCAGGCCACTGCTTTCTGCAGGGTTCAAAGTCGGTAATCTCCAGCTCCATCTAGTTTGCTTCAAGTGACTCGTGCAGAGCACACGTCAGCAGAAATGGGTTAGAGTTGGGTTCAGGCGCTCGATTCCCCCCAGCTGGCCGAGATGCTCTTTGCCTTTTGTGCTCAAGACCTGGTACATCAACAGGAACAATGATTTATACACCTTTTTTTCCCCCCTTCATTTTTGGCTATAGGGAGCATTTACTCCATACCCTAAAAAGGTATGTGAGTGCATTACGACTGGTATCTGTCAACCCCTTTATTAAAGGGAAGCTGCAACACTATTTTTACTCGGCTTACAGAGTTATTGGATACTGCAGCATTCCTTCGAGGAAGCTGGGCAGACATCTAGCGAGCAATGGAGCTGGAGACAGTAAAGATCGATTACTATAAGAAGGAAAAGCCAATTCTGACAATCTGTGTCACAAAAATCACAAGTTTAGCCAGTAACCTGACGTGGCAAGACGTTTTTGCCTCCACTCACTTCTTTCATACGCTTCTAACAAAGCCATGTTATATGCCCCACATACATTTTCATTTTCACAAGTCCAAGCTTACTTCCTGACTGGTTTAAAAAAACCAAAATGAGTACATCCTTTTCACATGATTTATATTCTAACAGACAGCACTCCCTAAATATTCAGACCGTCACACTTGCTCTCAGGGAGATGCACCTCTTTCCTACTCTGGAAGTAAATGCTCCCTTTCTTCACAGTAGATTCCTGCTATTTGCTATTGACTCAAGTATTAAGGGCTCGAGAGCACAGGAAAAACTCAAGAACCTGACACATACCAGTGACTCAGTCTAGCAACAAAAACACTTTAACATCCACTGCTGTGGGTCAATAAACGGAAGAATTGATGTTAGTGTTGAAAAACTGTTTCAGCATCAACGCTACAATGAAATCTCAAATTGACTCAGTCTATCCTACATAAAGACACGCAGGAGCCCTGCCCTCCTGCAGGTGCTCCCTACACCACAACAACAGCACCTACAACCCAAAAAGGTCCATTTTAGGGGGGAAATGCTTAGCCCCAATTCTTGCTATAAATACGCGGTTCTGTCACTGACAACTGTGCAGGGGCACTCCCTACCCAGGGTGTCCTTCACACCCACGGTAAGAGAAGTACAGCCGGATGTCAGGCGTGCCAATCCCCTCTGCTTCCCTTTTACTACCCCACCTAAAACAACACTGAGAAATGGAGAAAGAGGGAAGAATTACGAGCATAATATGATCTCGTGTAATAAACACAGGAGTCCTCCTATTCCCAGCTATCAGATCCGCTGGCGGCTGTACAATCTTAACAACACTGAGCTTGTATGTGATAAAAAGACAGAAGGAGAGCTAAAGAAGGTGAATATATTTACAAGATAATTCCAAGATCTCCATAACAAACAGTCATTAGCAGATTAGTATTATGAATCTAATCCAATTAAGAATTTCCTTTGCAAATGCCTGGAGGAGCTGGAATTCCTCTGGGAAGACCTTTCCATGTTGTGAAAGGCTCCCATGAGTCACGCCTGCAGGCTGACATACCAGGAAAGACCAGCTCTGGAGCAGCAGGAACAAAGCAGTGAACCCCACCTCAAGCAAGCTGCTGCATCCTCCTAATCCTGCGGAGTCAACTCAGACACGGACCCCCGGTAGCAGTACAAAAAAAAAAAAAAGACTTTTCAGTTCCACAGGTCCTGGTCAACATAAAATTGGCACTTTCCCAAGCCAAGGTACAAAACAGTGGAGAACTTTCCTTATTCAGTCTTATACTGTGTCCTTTAAAACAGCTCCAGATCAATGCAGGTGTTTGACGTAACAGCAGCCCAGGCAGCAGCCATGTCTGAAGGCAAAGCTTAAAGAAAGCAGTTAAACATCGCCCTCCTCAACTTCGAATCCTCGACTTTAGAATCCCAAGCCATTGCTCCTACCACTCCATGCTGATGTTGGGAATGGCAGCAGGGATCCACGGCTCAGTCCGAATGCCCAACTCCCGCCCACACTGCAAAATCTGCTCACACTCAGTTTCACCCAAGCAACATCCACGCACACAGGTGAGAATGGTGGTCTGCAGATCCCAAAAACCACGAGCTCATCAAATTCTTACCATGAGTGGTTTTCTGGTGCCCTCAGCTCAAGCCCATAAGACCTGGGCTGACCTTATCTGCCTTTGCATCGGGAGATTTAGGACAAAATAAGGAGAGTGAAAAATCTCATTGGCACAACTTTGCAGAGAAGAGCTGCCAAGACTGATCATGTTACCACATCTGCAGGCGCACGCGTAGTGACCCTCTGTGCAATCGCTTCCTTCTGCCTTAGGATCCTACTCTGGCCCCACTGCTACCAAAATATCAGACCAGAGATACATAAAAACAAAAGTTGGCGGTTTGTTTTTTTTTTTTTTAAACCACATACTTAAACCAACATTGTTTTAACAAAGTATCAGTTAAGATAGATACATTTAAATGACTACTGGGAACAGAACAGCTTACTCTGACCTTCAAAATGCAATTATATAAATACTAAAGTAGGGTTTTGCCAGTCATTTACTGTAAAAAAAACCCAAACAAACAGAAAGCCTCATAATAAAAACTTTCTGCACTTAAACTACAAGCTTTTCTGAAGCTGTTACGTAATTCAATGTACTGAAAGCCTGCTCCTAGTCACTGTTAGGCATGAAATTCACCTCTCCAGCACCTTCATGGACATCCAGCTACTCCTTGAAGCAGATGTTTCGGACCACTCCAAGATTCACCTGAACCCCCCGAGGCAGCCAAGATGACCAAGAGAAGGATTAGCTGAGACAACAGACAAGCCATTGTTTCGCACCCCTCACACAGAATGCATATTCACAAAGCTAGACCAAATGCCAAAGATAAAGCAGAACATGAACAAGGTGGGGAAAGAGTTATCGCTGTCCTACCAGCCAAACACAACCTTTTTCCATTCTTTGTTCGAAGCACTAAAACAATGCGACTCATAGAAAATATGCAAAACCCCAGTTCAGCTTCCTCTGCTGCTCTTTGCAGCTCTGTTACTCCTGTTCTTCGACACCAGCACTTCGGTGAAGACTGCCAAATCAGAGGGGAAATGAGCCAAACACTGGAAACATAAACACGAGGAGGTGTTGCAGAAGGTTTGACGAAGGTAGCAGGCCCTGGTACGGACGCGGCCTCTCCCGGCGCAGCCGTGGGGTGAACCCAGCAGCTACGAGGAACCTTTTTGCTGGGCAGTGCCACAAAATTGGCACTGTCTGTTTACATAACTGGTCAGCTTTAGGCGACTGAGGTCACTCTGCCAAGCCAGCAGGGCTGCACAGCCAGCGGCGTTGAGATTTACAAGAGGGACTTGAACCGCAGCATTCAGAGAGGTTGGCGCTTTTGGGCTCCTCCAACCAGAAACCCGGGCAGGGAGACTTTCAAAAAAATAAAAAGAAAGGAAAAGAAAAAAAAACCAAACACAAAACTGTTCTGTGTTGGTTCTCCCTCCTGTTGTCACTCCCCTCCCCCAGCTTGTTAACTAAACTTTTCCTCTCCTGGGGATCTTTCTAATCCTTCAGCGAAGCCGTAATGAATTTGCAATATCAGTCACTTTGCAAACCCGCTTCAACGTGAATCAAGTTTACTACAAGCTCAAGAAAACACAGGGAATTCTAACAATCACATAGCCAGGAGGAGGATGTAAATGGGAAAGAATAGAAGTACTACTGGAAAATTGGTTTTCAATCATTTAAAGAAGGAGCGTGCACCATCCCCAGAGGTCTGGGCTAAGGCAGAACATCAGGATGGAAATACACACTAAGCCATTACCCAAAGCAGCAGATTATGGGCAAACAGCAGAACCAAACGCTGACTCCACAGCTAAAGATCCCACGTTCTGTTTCCAACAAATATTAAGAACCCAAAAAAACCTCTCTCTGTAAATTCAAACCTGAAGAGAGTCATCTGACTGTGACAATAATCCAAGTATGTTGAAACTAAGTATCTGGAAGGGATTTGACACTTTCCCGTATCCCTCCAACCACGACAGTTTATCTGCAGCCAGGGTGGGAACCCTCCAGACCCATGGACTGTCACAGTACCTGTAGCAGCTTTACCCTGAACTACTGATTACAAAACAGAGCTGTGGGAAGATCTGACACCCCAACAGATGAATTGGGAAGTCACTTCCACCCACATTCATTCAGGAGAGCAGTCCTTCCACAATGTATCAACAAAACTTGTTATTTACCATCAGAGGTGTGTAATACTACCAGACTCAGAAAGTTTCGGGAGTTTTGGCCAAGTGCCTTCTGTTTTCCACAGAAGACAACAGGTTTAGGCACTAAACTGAAGTTAGGGCAAACTGCTGAAGTTTGAGGGCCACACACTTAACTAACAAAGTCAACTTACTTGCTACAGGTTTAAACAACATGACACAGAAGAACCTTCTCTACGCAGGAAGGAGCAAAACTACGTCCTGGGCCACTGAGCTGGGTTTGTCTCCAGCCAACGGTGTGACTCGGGGCAATCACACCCCTGTTACCCCTTTTCTTTTATGACATGGTCTCTCCTGTACAGCTTTAATCAACTGATTACCAATTCTAGACCAATGAAGAGCTGCTATTTTGTTTTCTTTTATGCTATATTGATAATAAATGCAACTTGGTACTAAGGCTTACATTAAATATTTAAAGAACAGGTAAGCTGTCAACACAAATCAGTTAGTGTGCCCCAGCAGTGCTATTCAAATGACTTAAACCAAGCCTTGCATTACAGCTGCTATTCTTTAACTAAAAAAAGGAGGCAGAAAGGAAATTGCAAGTGTTGCCTTTATGCCTGAGTTTATATCCAGACCGGAAGTTTACTTTAAGCAAGATGTAGGAGGTAAAGGGAAGAAAACACGAAAACAAAATCAGAGCATCCCTTTGAGACGACCTGGGTCACCTGAAGGCCATGGCTGAGGGCCGGACAGAGGTCCAGGAGGAAGGAGGTAGAACCAGGCTCAAGCTGGAGGCCTTTAAGTGAAGCCTTTCCACACTGTGCCACCTCCCACAGCAGGGTCTGGGCTACTGTCAAAGGGACTGCCTGAGAGACACCCCAGGAAAGGCAACAAACAGAAATGCCTCTTTCATTTCTGTTCTGAACAGTGACTATGTAGCCAAAGATACATTTTTGTTTCAAATAATTACAACATAACTAACTCAGGTACAAAACAAAGCTTTACAGGTATCTGATTTACATGATTGTTTCCCACTCGCTAACCACAAAAAACTCGCCAAATTAAGCCACGAAATTCAGCCATGCACAAAGTGGTGTCACTTATGGTCAGGTTTAACCAGGACTCAGAGTCGCTCTCCAGTCTTAGTCACAGCTCTTCCACCTCAAAAGTGAAGTTTTAGTCATTGCTCCAGCCTCACTAAGAGAAGGCTTGGGATGTGCCAACCATGCCCGGCAGAAGGAAAAAAACACCCTTAAATTAAAGCTCATCAAGAACACTGGGCAAAAAACAATGATAATTAGTATCCTCCTAGTAAATATTAGAGGACCTGCACCACCACCAGTAGCACTTCCTCAGGGTAGGAGGGATGATGTCATGGCTGCACACTACAGCATTGTCAGGTTCGCCTGGCTAGGCGCTGCTAACGGGACACTCCCTACACAACTGTGACCACACACTCAGCTTTCCTGGTATCAGCAACCAGTTTAATAACTGTTCAGAGACCTGCAACTAGCACAGAAACGCAAAATAACCACCAGGCAAACGAAAATCAGAAAGGAAGAAAAACCCAACAGAATAAAAATAGGAAAAAAAAAAAAAAAAAGAAGCAGAGGAGACAGCTGTAACAGAGTGGCAAACAAAGCTCCAAAGCATGAAAGAGAAAAAGGAATGTGGTTAAAAAATCTCCCCTAAGGAAGAATACTCTGTATGCCCAAGCTCCAGCTGTTTGACTTGCCCTGCTCCCTCCTCCACTCCATTATCCACTCTGGCTGCGCTAATTTAACACAAACTGCCTGCCTGTGTCAACTGTTGAAAGGGGGGGAGGATTTTGGCAAAGAGGCCTCGGATGCACCCAGGCTCCGAGCGCAGAGAGGGAGAAACTTTGGGGCGGAAAGTTGAGGCAGCCTTTGGCGGGTCGCTTTGTGCCAAGAGCTCGGGAAGCTGCGAGGGAAAGGCAGCAAGAGACATTCCCGCTGCAGCCTCCACCGCCTCGAGCTCTGCCACCGCCTCCACACGCGCCTCGGCTCCCACCCCGGCACCCGGATTTGCATGCAGAAAGCTCTGCCTTCATCAACAAAGCCACACAACTCCCAGCAAGAGCACCCGACAGCCCCCCCAGCTCACGGCGGACACCCCCACGGAGGAGACAGGCAGGTCGGAAGAGTCAGGAGGGACAGGAAAAAAAAAGGAGGGAAAGGAATAAACCCGGCCAGTGCTAAAGTCTGGAGGCCTGGATTTCCACAGGGAAGGTATTTTTCACGTTCGAGATACTGTGGGGAGGGCTGCGAGGGTTTGGGAGTCATATATGCAGCCAAAATGGCGCTGAGAATAAAAATATAATTTAAAGGAAGGTCGCCATATTGTAAACAGTGAGGCAGGGAGACACAGAGACAGCAACCTCCATTATTCCCAGCAGCTGCAGCAGCACGGAAGCGCTGGGAACGTCAGGCCTGGTGCAGAGACGCCACCACCGCCTCTCCCTCTCCAGCCAGGGCCCTCCGGAGGGTCCCCCCCAGGCCAGGCACCCCTGGAGAGGGGTGAGGAGGGGAAGTTACCCGCTGGCGGGGGGGCGGAAGGCCAGGCAGGGGCAGCACCAAGGCAGCCAGGCCGCGCAGGCAGCGGCCTCGCTCCTCCTCCAGGCCTCTCGCCCGCTGCTCAGCACAAAAAGAAAGGAGAGGGAAGGTTCCCCCCCCCAGCCCCACAGAAAGCAGCGAGGGAGGGGGGGTTTCACCTCGGCCGCTGGGGATTAGCCTGGGGGGCAGGATGGACCCGAATGGGGTTTGCACCTCCTTTTTTGTTCCTGCCTGCTCTGCCCGGCCGCCCGTCCCCCCCTCCCCGAGACCTAACGGGAAGCGGGAGCGGCTAGGAGGGAAGGTGCTCCGGGCAGACCTGGAGGGAGACAGCGCCGAGCCTTACCAGCACTGGAGGTGGAAAGCGGCGGGGCAGTGATCGCAGCACAGCAGATCCCCTCCTTCCTTGCAGCTATCGCAGCTATCGTGGTTAGTGGCCCTGCCACTTCGCCGGGGCTCCTTCTCGGGCCTCCTGCTCTTCTTCTCCCCATCTTCGCTCTTGGGGGGAGCCAGGAGGGCCTGGATTTGCTGCACATGCACACACAACAGACAGAGTGGGCTCTGAGGGGCTGCACCGACCTCGACCCAGCGCCCTTCTCCCCATGCCCAGCGCGGGGACAGAGCCCCGGCCGAGCCCGCCCCGTGTCCGGCAGGGCCTCTCCGGGGGCCGCCTCCGTCCCTCCGCACTTCCTTGTAAGGCCACGGGGGCTCCGGGGGGGTCCCTCGCCATCTTGCAGCCCCGCGGCCTCCCCGGCCCGGCTCCCCCCGCGCCGCGCCCCGGGCCTCACCTCCATGAGCCCCCCGGAGGTGTCCAGGTCGTAGACGATCGTCTTGGTCTCCATCTTCTCCCACATTCATCCAGCCCGGGAGCGGCCCCGAGAGCCCCCCCCGGGCGAGAGGGAGCGAGGCGGGGGACGCGCGGCGGCCCCTCAGCGGCGGCTC
>VXAY01006834.1:197244-211135 GCA_013399855.1 Oxyruncus cristatus | reverse complement strand
GGGGCTGCTGTGCCCCTGCGGGGGGGTCCGGGGGAAGGGTGGAGCCCGGAGGGGGGCAGAATGGGGTCCAGGGACCCCCACTGGCTCAGCCCCCCATGAGCCCAGTGTGGGGGGCTGGGTGACAGTGGGGCTCGGACAGACCCCACAGGGGTCTAGGTGGGCTGGGGGTGGCAGGGGGGTGGCCGGTGCCCAGGTGGGTCCCACCAAGCGCTTGGCTTGAGTCTCCTTGGGAGAGGTGTTCCCGGCCCGTGCCGGGGGCCGGTGGGCACGGGGAGGCCCGGGAGGGGTGGCTGCGGCGCCCAGCTCCACACTGCCCACGCCTAGATGGACACCTCATACTCCCTCGTGTCCTGCAAAGAAAACAGACTGCAAGGGGTTGGACACTCGGCAGCGTGATGGGGCGCCTTGGGCAGGGACAGGGCATCTCCCACCCCGTAGGGACCTGGGGGCACATCCCAGACCACAGGTGGCCCTGGGGATGTAGGTAACATCCCACGTGTGGTCCCTGGACAGATACTCAATCCCATGTGTAGTTCCTGGATGGATGTCCAATCTAGTGCATAGTCCCTGGGATGAATGTTCCAGCTGATGTGCTGTGCATGGTCCCTTGATGGATATCCCAGCTGGATATCCCAGACTGATGCGTGGTGCCTAGATGGATGTCCCGTCCTGTGAACAGCCCCTGGATGGGTATTCCCTCCCATGTGTTGTCCCTGGATAGGTGTCCATCCTGTGCATGGTCCCTGGATGGACATCCCAGCTGATGTGTGGTCTCTGGATGCATGTCCCACCCCATGTGTGGTTCCTGGATTGATGTCCATCCTGTGAATGGTCCTGGGATGGTTGTCCTATCCCATGTGTGGTCCCTGGATGGATGTCCTATCTAATGCACGATCCCTGGAACACAAGACCCCATCCCACACCTACCCCTGGCCCAGGTGCCTGTGAGATGCAGGGTCCCTGGGGTGCCCAGCCCCGGCTGAGGGGTGCGGGGGCCACTACTTACTCCTGTCTCATAGGTGGGATTGTCGAAAGCCGACTCCACGGTGATATGGTCGTAGGGGTGGGAGCCAGCGAGGGGCAGCTGCAGGGCCGGCTTCCCCTGGAGCCTGTGGGGAGAGAGGGCAGCTGGGGCAGGCAGCAGGGGGGCCGTGAGTACCCCAGGGGGTGACAGGGGCCAGTGGGCCACTCACTTGGAGAAGTAGAGATAAATGCCCCCGATGAGCAGGGCCACCACCAGCACGGGCAGGAAGACAGCGATGGCAACGTTGGTGCCCTCCAGCGCCGTCCCCGAGGGCACGGCCTTGGCTACGGCTGTGCGGGGAAAGTTGGGGGCTCACCGAGGGGACACCCCACACCAGCTGCACCCTGGGTGGCCCTCTGCACCCTGGCACCCCAACACTCCCTTGCCCTTACCATCCAGGTTGCGGTTGCTGTAAAACTCATCATAAGAGGCTGGAGAGGGTGGAAGAAAGAAAGAAAGGGTGGAGTGAGAAGTGGGATGCCAAGCAGTGCCAGCGGGGTGCTGGGATGTAGGGGGGGGTCCTCTCACCCGCCTTGCAGATGGGAGGGGGGCCGCTCCAGCGCGAGGGGTGCCCGGGCAGGCAGCGCAGGCTGCCCTCGCCCAGCAGCGCCCGGCCGGCGGTGCAGGAGAAGTGTAAGGTGGCCCCCGCCGGGTACAGCCGCCGCTCCGGGTTCTGCCGCCCTCCCGCTGGCACACCGGGGTTGTGGCAGGGCTCGTATGTCTCCGCTGCAGGGCAGTGGTGTGGTGGCGTCAGCCCTCGCCATCAGCTTGGGGGACATGCCCGGGGAGGGGGTACACAACTCACGGATGCACTTGGGGAGGCGGTCGCTCCACTTGGGCCCCCCCGCGGCACGGTCGTGGCAGGTGAGAGTCCCAGCGCCCGCCAGGACATAGCCTTTGTCACAGACGTACTGCACGGTGGCTCCCACCGGGAATTTAGGGTTGGAGACCACCCTGCGGCTGTGCTCAGCATCCCCAGGGTCCCGGCAGGTTGTCACTGCAGAAGGGATTGACCGGTGGTGACAGTGGCCGGGCACATGCCGCGGGGCAGGGGGACACTGGTGGGCACCACTCACCCCGCTCGCAGGAGGGCAAGTCACCACTCCACGTCAGGTCCCAGTGGCACATCAGGAGGTCAGTGCCGGTCAGCTGGAAGCCGGGGTAGCAATGGAAGGTGACCACAGTGCCATGGAGAAGCTCCGGCTGTGAGGACGTCTTCCAGCCATTGGCGATTTCTGGCAGCTCGGGGCAGGTGTCGTTGCGGGGGACCTCTGTGGGGATGGAGGGGTGAGCAGGGCCGTGGGGACAACAGGGACGCTGGTGATGCTGTTCCACCAGTGGGGCTCACCAGAGAAGTGGATGACAAAGCCCTGTCGGTAGGCGAAGGGGCCGGCACCGGGGTCAGACTGGAACTGGACGGTGACGTCGGCGGTGGAGGCGTAGAGCTTGAAGCGGCCGCGAGCGCCCGTGTACTGGCCCAGGATTCGTGCCGTCAGGTCGTCCCCATCATAGAAGGTCAGCATGTCCCCCGAGCCCAGCCGCAGCCTGGGGCAGTGGGGCCGTGAGGGCGGGAGGTGCACGGACGCCCCCATCCCACCATCCCCTTCCCGGGCCATCCCCACACTCACACGCGGACGTCCAGCATGATGCGCTTGTCCTCCTCCACGTGCAGCCCCCAGATGCAGTCCTGGCCCTTGCCATACGCCTCTGGCCAGTTGGGTGACAGCACCACACCAGCTGTGTCTGTCAGCTCCCCACTGCACACCGCTGTGGGCACACACCGGGCTCGGCACTGCCACGAGGCACCTACCACAGCACCCTCCACCCAGTGCCCAGGACCTAATCCAGCACCCACCATCCCCATTGTCTCCAGCTCCCACCGTGTCCCTCAGCTCCAGCACACACAACAGCACAGTGGCTCCAGCATCTCTCACGTCCCATCCTCAGCTCCAGCATCCACAGCAATCCCCAGCACCCAGGGCACCCTCCAGCCCCGACACCCACCGAACCCCCAGGTTCAGCCCCTCTAACCCCCCAGTCCTGGCACCCACCACGGCAAGCTGGTTCTGTCTCATTCCACTGGGGGTCACTGGGGTCGACACACTCGATGATGGTGGAGCCCTGCTCCAGCGTGTAGCCAGGGTCACAGCTGAACTCCACTGTGGTGCCCACGGGGTACCGGGGGTCGCTGGCCGTGAAGTTCCCATACTTGACGAAGGGCTCATAGCAGTGCCCCTGCTCGAAGGCTGTGGGCACAGGAGCAAAGGTCTGCGGGGGCCAGGCAGGCACAGGGATGTTTGGGTGCCCCCCTATGCCCCGGCCCCATACCCTCATAGCGCAGTGCCATGCCCGCAGCAGCCCCGCTGCTGTCGGTGGTGAGCTCCACAAAGAAGTGGCGCCCGGTGCTGAGCAGCCCCTCGATGGGCAGGTACTCCACCTCGTAGGAGTCGTACACTGGTGGTGCCTCCACGTTGTTGCCATTGCGGATGATGAGCCTGCCAAGGCATGACAAGGGCAGGGTGCTCTGGTGGGCATGGCCAACAGCACCATCCTTGGGCATGGTAAATGGCACCCACCCGTGGGCATGGCCAGCCCTATCTTTCTTGAACATGGCCAACAGCACCTGTCCTTGACTGTGGCCAATGGCCAACAGTGGCCACACGTGGCTGACTACACCCATCCTTGAATATGACCAATGGTACCCATCCCTGGTCACCCCGATGGATTCGATCCTGGGATATGGTCAGTGATACCCATCCACAGGCATGGCCAACATCCCCCATCGTTGAATACGGCCAACAACACTCATCCTTGAACATAACCCTGGGCGGGGCTGCCTCAGGGTGCCCCCACCCCACCAAGTCCCCCAGCTCCAGGGCCAAACCTGTCGTCATCCTCTGCCAGCGACACCTTCTCGAAGTGGAGGTGCAGGCGGTGGCCGTCGGGGGCCTCCAGCAGCCAGTGGCACGTCAGGTTGTTGCTGTAGTTCCCAGGGAAGCCGGGCGAGACGATGCGTCCCACTGTGGCGTTCCGGACTACCCCGCCGCACGCGGCTGCAGGAGAGGGACCATCAGTGGCCGACTGTGCCGTGCTGGCTGTGCCGTGTCCCTGTGGTGCCGGTGCTTACCGAGGCAGAGGGGCTCACGGGCGCTCCAGAAGGGGCGGGTGGCGTTGCGGCAGAGCAGCCGGCGGGCACCCTGCAGCTGGTACCCCGTGGTGCAGCGGAAGCGGGCGTCCCCACCGGGGTGCAGGCTGCTGACGGAGACCTCCCCGAAAGCCGGCCGTGCCGGGAAGGGGCAGCTCAGCAGGTAGGCTGGGGGCAGGTGGTGATGTTACCGAGGGCAGGGGGGCAACCTACGCCTCCAGATCCCAGCACCCGCCTCCCCAGCCCCCCCCAAAATGCCTGGGTGCTGCAGGACTGGGTGACATGGTGCCCATGGCTGCTGGGAATAATGTCAAATGAGCCTGTAATTGCTCACACCAATTAGCTCTCCATGAGCATTCTTCGCCCGGTCAGTGCCCCCTTAAACCTGACAGGGGCACAGATAAACTCGTGGTGGATTGCCACACTCCACATTAGTGCCATGTCAGTAGGGAATGCCCCCAGGGGGTACAGGGGAGTCTGTGTTTCCTATACCTTGGTAGTGAAAGTGGTAGGATCCAGGGCTGGGGGGTCGGGGGCTCTGGAAGCGGAGGGTGAGGAGATTGGCTGGGCTGCGGATGACCTGGCCCCGCAGGAGGAAGGACTCGTTGGCCAGGAGGATGGGCTCCAGCCCCCCTGCACTCTCCACTGTCAGTGTTTCCCCCTCTGCCAGGCTGATGTTCTCCACCTGCAGGGGACACAGGTGTCACCACCACAGCATCTCCCGGCATCCAGCTCGGAGCTGGTCCTTGAGTGGCTTCTCCGTGGTCGATAGCGCACTGGAGCTTGTCTGCGTGGGGCAGCACCTTTCAAACATGGTTAGCAGCATCATAAATCATCCCCCCCGCCAAGAGACGCTGGGACCAGCCAGCAGCTCCACCGGAGCACCATGACACAGCCAGGCCCATGCCGACAGCCTTGCCGACAACCAGGCGTGCGTGTGTTCCAGCCCCTCGGAGCAATTTGCTATTAATGATCCTTATTAAGCCGTGCTGCGTGGTGAGGAGCAGAAGCACTGGTGAGTGTGGGCTGGAGCAGGGCTGGTGGTGAAGGTGCTGCCTTTGTCTCACCACCAGCTTTCAGAAAGCCACGGCACCGCCCCGCGGCACCTTCAGCGGTGGGTCCAGCAGAAACAGGGACACGTGGCCACATGCCACTGACGGCAGTAGCATGTGCCCTCAGCACAGCAGGATTTGCTGTCAGCCTCTGCTCCTGGCAGATGGGCGCCGGGTGTTCCTGGCTCCGCACCACAGCATGGCACCCGCCAGCATTGCTTACACCTTCTCCATCAGGGCTTCGTTAATTAAATCTCACAGCACCGCTTTGTGATGGGTGCCAGCCATGGCAGCTGGTGGTCACGGAGCATCCTGGGGCATCCCACCAACTCATGCACCTGCATTTCTGCACCGGGACCTGAGGGTGGGCAATGCCCTGAGCCACTCGGCTGGCTTAGGGAGCCAGGAATGGGAACAAGGACATGGACAAGAGCACGTGCTTGCCGCACCCTGCACAGCCACACACAGCCATGGCAGGGAGTAGGGGACATCCCACACTTGTCTGCAGGCACTTGACACCCTGTCCCACCCGCAGCCCTCAGCTCACCTTGAGCTCCACGCCATAGCCAGGGTAAACAGAGATGGTGTAGGTGCAGTCCAGGCTGCCATCATAGGGGACACCAGCTGGCTCCGGGGACACCAACCAACCCTCAGGACCTGCCAGCGTCCGGTTACAGGGAGCTGGTGACAGAGGAGATCCTGGCTCAGCCTCACTTCACCCCACTTCCACCCGAATCCCTCCCCAGCACTCACCTGGCCCCTGCAGCGTGGTGACGGTGGTGGTGGTGATGGTGGAGGTGGTCGTGGTTCCCTCCTCATCCCCAGGCACCGCAGCAGCCCCAGTGCGGGGTGCCAGGGATGTGCCAGCAGTGGTGGGTGCCTGGCTGGGGGTTGCAGTGCCTGACTCTGACACCCCAGGGGGGGACCACGAGGGGTCAGCATCTGGTACAGCCCCCCACGCCTCCCCCCATGGCCCAGAGCGCCCTGCTGGCGTGGTCAGCGGGTCAGTGGGGAAGGCGGGCCGGGGCAGGGCAGGGGTGTGAGGTGAGGGCTTGGGGGCTGGGGGGCCAGGGGCTGGCTGGAGGGCACCGGAGGGGAGGAGGGGGCCAGCGCCGGCGGGCAGGAATGGCGCCTGGGCCAGGTAGTCCTTCTTCAGGAAGGCTTCGTGCAGCAGGTCCTCCAGCAGCGGGTGGTGGTTGAGGATCTTCAGCGTGGGAGCCGTGCTCACAAAGTGAGCCTCAGTCTCCCGCTCCGCCGGGGTGGGCAGCACCGTCGGCTCGACCTCAGCACTCTCCTCGGTCTTCCTCGCCAGCCCGTTGAAGCCTGGAGGGAGGAAAGAACATGGAATGCTGGGAACAGGCGGACTGAAGCTGTACTGGGGACTGACAGGGAACGGGGGACTGGTGATGCACCAGGGACTGATGCTTCAGCATGGACCAACAGTGTGCTCGATGTGGCACCTGGGACCAACCCTTGGCCATGGACTGATGCTGTGCCAGGTATGGATGAAGCTCTGGGGACAGGTACCACACTGGGGAGCGATGCTGGGGCAGTACCACAGACCTGTGCCACACTGGGGACTGATGCAGCACCAGCGATCAACATTTCCCCACGAACTGATCTTTGACCACAGGCCAGTGTCTCTCTGAAGACTAGTGCTTTCCTGCACACCAATATTCCTCCAAAACCAGGATGGCAAGCAAGCACATCGAGCACATGCAGTGGGGACCCCGCCAACCTTCTCCCAGCATATCCTTCACTGGGGCAGCCCTGGCAATTAAGCCCTGGCTAATTAATGCACAGCTGCAGCTTGTACCACGTGAAGGGATGCCCACCCCTGCCATGAGCCAGCTCTGCTGGGGACAGCCCTGGGGTTGGTGTTCCTGGTCACAGATTGTGCTTCTACACGTAAGTGGCCGTGCTGTGCCAAGGGTCCCCCAGGACCCCACATCCCCATGGTGCAGACGATTAACTGCCATGACCAGCTGCACCAGGAATGTCACTGGAGCCTGGGACCCTGCTCCAGGCCACCAGTACAATGAGTCTGTGAGAACTCTCCAGCCACACTGTCCCTGAGTAATGTCAGTCTGCAGGGGATCACCCCCACCTACGCTCCCCACCTCCCATCCACAGCCACAGGGATCCCCCCACCACAGACTCATGTCCCTCCCCGAGCATTAGTCCCTGAGCAAACCTGCAGCGTGCCCAGCCCAGCCGCTTACAGCCTTTAGACCAAAAATTAAAAGGGAATTTAATCAGCCCTAATGAATCACCTAGCATCTGCCGCTCCCGCATCCCGCACGACACCGTCCCCTCTCCCGCCGGGAGCGGCTCCCCAACCCCGCCATGCCGCATCAGGGGGGATGCCACGGGGGCACCCAGCATCCCTCTGAGGCCTGGTGTGGGGCACAAGGCCACGGCAGCGCGTGGGCACGTCTCGCTGCCGTGCACAGGCGCTGATGACACGATACTGCCAATTACCGGGTAATTATCCCGATCCGTAGCAGGGCAGGGCCCCGTGAAGATTAATTACTCTGCGACTGCTGCTTTTAAGGGACTATTAAGAGACATTATCTTGGGTGTGCAACGTGGTGGGGAGACGCTGGATGCTGGGAGGCATCCTCACCCCCCCTGCCACCCACCCCGTGTTTCCATCGCCCGCCACTGCCACCGCCCTGGGACGGTGATAATGCCCTGGGCGCAGCAGGGAAGTGAACACCTGCCCACACTGGTTCCAAAAGGTTCACTTGCCCCCCAGCAAGGCCAGAATTATATTTTAATAGGATCCATTTATTAGAACATAAAAGTTAATGAGTTTATACTGAAGGGTGCCAAAATCTCCGCTAGGCTTTAATAGCAGATTAGTGCTCGGGGCTGGGCCCTGCGCTGCCACAGCTGCCCCACACAGTGAAGGCTGGGGTAGAGATGCCCGTCTCACCTCCCTGGACAACCCTGCCCATGGGCATCTCACCTGCCTGGGGTGCTGGGGGGCACAGTGGTCCCCACTGAGGCTACTGGGTGAGGCCAGACCCCACAGCAAGGATCCTAAAGCAGGTTCCATCTGGATACTGTGCACCCTGGGCTGGGGAGCACGTAGGCACCAGACACTGCCCTGGGCTTCGTGTGGTGCTCTGGGTACCACGGGATGCTACTGGCACCTGGGGATGCTCAGGACCTAGGATTTTCTTGACCCAGGATGCTCAGCCCACTCTGGGAAGACACCAGATGCCCAGCTGCTGCCACTCATGCCCGGTGAACACCACAGGATTAGAGCTTCCACCTCCACAGATGTCTCTAAGCAGCTTATCTCCAGTGCCACAGCTATGTCCCTCCCACGCCCCCAAGGTGACCAGGGACCAGCTATCCATCAGCCGCCCCTCCAGCCCTGGGCACCCAGCATGGACCCTCCAGAGCTCACAGCGGGCACAGACCCTTGCAAAGGGGCTGTCAGGCCCCCACTGGCCGTGTGCCTGCCGGTGTCCCTGGGCACAGCTGCCACGTGCCCATGGCTGTAGCCGGGACGGGGTCCTAATCCCTCACATTGGCTTTGCTGGGCGGGAGTTTATTAACAGCAGCCGGGAGATGCCAGAGACTAATCCGGCTGGGGCGGGCGGCTGCCCCCCCAACGGGAATCGATGCTGCCTGCTGTCACAAATAAATAAATAAGGCGGCACGCGGCCGCCCGGGGAGCACCGATCGATGCTGCCCGCCAAGAAAGCAATAACAGAGCGCCCAGCTCAGGGAGGGGACAGGGCAGGGCCCTTGGTGGCCCCAGGAGCAGCACAATGCTGTGGTGCGGTAGTGTTCCTTGCCTCAGTTTCCCCTTCTGTAGGAGGGGGCAGGCAGGAGGCATCTTGTGCACAGTGGGGAGGGCCTCACAGGATTCCCGGTTTATTTTCCAATTTAAAATCCAATCTGGCTTTACCCCCATGGCCAGGGCCGGCAGCCGTGATGAATGAGCTGTCAGGCAGCCAACACCACACTCCTCCACCCACAGCCTCCACTCTCCCTCACCCCCAGCCCCCTGAACTGCTCCCAGACCCCAAAGCAGGCGCAGGAGGCGGAACGTGCACTGTTGATGCCAGATCCCCATCTGTCCCCTGTCCTGGGGTCTCTGCAGACCCCTAGCAGCAAGCAGGGCTTGCTTCCAGGCAGGAAGGCAATGTGGGCAGGAGCAGGCAGGGAATACAGGTGGGTGCAGGTGGTGGGTGGGTAGGTGTAGGCAGTATGGGAATACAGGCAGCGTTGGGATGCAGGCAGGCGTGGGCGGGCAGTTTAAGGATGCAGGCAGGGATGGCTGTGCAGAGGCAGGAGCACACAGATGGCTTGAGGGTGAGGGCAGGGGTGGGTGGGCACAGGCAGGACTGTGCAGCCTGACACCCAGCTGACACCAGTGCCATGCAGCCAAACCACTGGCGCCCAGCATGGTGAGCTGGGAACCCCTTTGGCACCTATGCTGGCATCCATGCCCTGCCACCCCATGATCAGCTCCACCCTGGCACCGCCACTGACCCCAGATGCCCATGGCCAAGCTGAGACTGTTACAGCAGCTGGGGAGGGGACCCAAGGGGTGTCCCCGTCGCCGGAGACGCTGCCAGCGAGCATGGCCGCCAGCCCTGGCAGCTACCAGAGGAGCTCTGCTTTAATATTCATGGCAGCGCTGGCGGGGAAGCGTTTGACCTTGTATGTTTTGCGATTCTCCTTGAATTGAACAGTCATTTACCCGCTGACACATGTCACGTCACCGCAACCGGTTCCCTGGAGCATCGCGCCGGCCGAGCGCCGGCTGACACACCGAACACCCCGAGCATTACCGACACCGGGTGGGCACCAGCACAGAGGGCGGAGAGCACCAGGGTGCCCATCCCTGGGGCTTTCCTCCCTCCCCACCCCGCAGATGCCAACGGTGCCCCCATCCCCTCCCCGTCACCCACGGCCCATGTAATCCCAGTTCCCTGCTATTCCTGTGGAGCTAATGGGTTTGTACAGCAATTTCCCTGCACGGCAGCAGTGGTGATAAATTGTATGTCTGCTGCTATTTCTGACCCAAGCACTGTGTGGTGCCATGTCCCCCCTCCCTGTGCTGATCAGCCCCTCCAGCCCTGCATCAGGATCCCCTGTGGCAGAGACCCCAGTGCTGTGCCACCCCGCAGTGCCCGTGGTGTGGACGGTAGCCCCCCATGGGCCTCTGTGCAAGTTCTGGACTCCCCCAGGATCCATCACAGCTCATCCTGCCGTGTGACAGAGGAGCACCCAGCCTTTGGAGCACTCCTGGGTCCTGGAGGTGCCTGCCCAGTCAGGCAGGGAGAGCAGAGCCACGCTGCCCTCCCAGTTCCTGTCTCCCCTTCCCTGCCCGCTGCCAGCGACAGTAATTGAAATCGGTTGCGGGAGGCGAGCGAGAGCTGCTTGTCGGGCTCCGCGTTGGGCTGCTCAGCCATGTCATCCTTCCCGCAGACACCATTCCCTCCCATCGCCGCCTGCTCCCGCCGGGGCCAGCATCCCAGCTGCCTCCAGCACCGTGTCCCTTCCAACCAACCCCACACCCTGCCCCGTCACTGCTCTTCCTGTAGGATGAACCATCCGTTTCTAGAAGCCACCAGGGGCTGATGCCATGGCCACATTCCCCCTTGCTGCCATCTCCCAGGGCAGCTGGGCACCACCGGAGCCCACCCTGCCCAAGCATCACCCCGCGCATCGCCCAGCACTGGCTGATCTGGCATTTCAAGCACCTCTCTCCATTTTCACAGGGTCAGAGCAGCGTTCTTGCGGCTGATTAATATTTGATCCCTTCAGCACAGCTCGTTACTGCATTTAAATTATATATGTAATAATTCCTACTGGCACGGCGAGCGTGCGGACTGGCTCCTGATGCTTCTCCTGCAGGCTGGGGATCGAGCACATCCCCAGCCTCGGCCAATAGGACGCCCCTGGCACCTTGGAAGATGTGATGAGCAGTGCCAGATCTCAGCACAGGGCAGGCTGGCAGCAAGCCAAGCAGATAGAGGCATCCCCAGCTGCCTCTGGCGGGTCCAGGCAGCCCCTTCACCCAACCATGGATGGTTGTGGTGGGAGTGGTACTGGTCCGCTGGTTCACCCCATCTCCCTGGCAGCAGGAGGAGGGGATGCTGCCTTTCCCGAGCTCCCTGCCTGCAACTGGAGGGAATCCATTACCTCCCTGGTTATAGGCAGCTTTCAGAGGCAATCTTTCAATTGTGCGCATTTAAAGAATTGATTGGAAGCGAAATTATCCTCTCCCGTCAGAGCCACTGGAGACACAACTTCATCTGCCTCCCCCGGGGGCTGTTGGTGCTCCTGGGGGACCCCGCAGCTGGGGTCAGCCCCAGCCCCCACCCCAGCGTGGGGCTCCATATCGGCAAACAGCCCTAGAGAGCCCCGTGCCAGCCTGGGGGTCCCACTGATGGAACAGCAGGGGGGGGGATCTCCCCCCTGCTCCACACCAGGCCTGGGGGTGCCCTTGTCACGTCCTTGCCCAAGCTTCACTGCGCCCCACTGTGCCCCATTTTCCCCCACATTCCTGCTGCTCTGGCTCTGCCTGGCAGCCCTGCCTGGCACAGCACCCCGTGCTGAATCGGTTCCCACCACCGCAAACCCACAGACGATCCCTGCGGCAATCAGGCTCCCAGGGGACGGTGGGGGCGGTTGGCTCAGCCCGCGCCCCACATCCCCGCGGGACAGCCCTGCCCTCCCGCTCTCTGGCTTAAGAGTATTATCCAGATAATCCTGGCCTGGCGGCACGGCAGCGTGGCGGTGACGAACTCCTCCGAGGCATGCAGGGCACGGGCACACGCGCCGTTAATTACTGTGGCAGACGCCTGCCTCCTTCCCCAGCCCCCTCCTCACACCGAGACCCCCGCCAGCACCCACATCCCCAGAGACACCATGTCCCCTACATACATCTTCCCCACGGCGCACCTGGCTGATGTTGGATGCTGGGGCACAGCTCAAGGGGGCACAGCCAGGCCCTGTGCCCCCCTGCCACAACCTGCACTGCATCTCATTACCCCCAAGCAGCCAGGACCCCAAATTACAAGGAGCTCCCTTCAGCATGGTTAAGATGACCCCCCCTCAAAAAATGTCTGGTCTGCCGTGGCTTTGGAGAGCTGGGGAAAGGAGCTGCAGTGGGGCAGGGTGACTGGAGACATGCCTGGCACCACACCACCCGGCTGCACCAGTGCTGCAGGGGCCAGAGCCCACCCTCTGCTGGGGAAAATCCCTGTGGGCACCAAGGGCTGGTGCTGCCCCATGGCTGGGGGAGGAGAGAGACAGGATCAGACCCTGCACTGCCACCACTCAGAGGGCATCACCAAGCCCCCAGCCTGGCTGAGGGGTCCAAGATCACCCATGCCCATGGCCTCCAGATCCATGGCTCACCCCCATCATACACCAGCACATCAGTGCCAAGCCAAGGCCACAGTAACACCAAGCATGGTGGTGCTGCATGGAAGTTGGGGTGCTGTGTGGAAGCCCTGCCTGATGGAGGACAGGGAGCTGGAGGCTGGGGCCCATAGGCAGCTCCCACCACATGACAGGGGGCACAGCATGGACAGGACCCCATGAGTCCCAGCCCTAGGAAAAGCTAAGCACCTCCCAGGGTATCCCTACTTCTAAGACTCTGGGAAATGCACATGCAGAGTTTAATTAACTTTATTGATATTCAGAAATTAGGGGACTGACTAGAGGTAATTGCTCATTAGAAATCATTAAACTGACACAGTAAGCACCAGGCTCCCTTGGGGGAAACCTGCCCTGCCCAGGGCTTTCCTCCCAGGACAGAGCCAGTGACACAGACCCCCCTCCAGCTTCACCACCCCTCTGGTAGGGCAGGAGATGGGGGTGCCGTGGCGTTGCCCCACTTGCTGCCCGCATCCACCCCCTCTCACAAGGAAGAAGGCTGTGGCAGCAGCCCCAGGCGGCAGAGCGAGCTGGGAATAGCAGCGGGCGCAGGGCCACGGCGCCCTTCCCCGGCTGGGCTCCGCTGCCAGATGGGGAGTTTATGTAACTCCCCGCACGGCTGCTGCCTGCAGCCGGTGCCCGCATCCTGCATCCAGCATCCCGCATCCCACCGGGGCCAGCAGGGCTGGACCATGACCCACCCATCGCCCCGTGCATGGCCACAGTGGTCCGGGGCACCCCAATCCCTGACAAGTCTCCCCAAGGCTCAGAGGGTCCCCAGTCCTATTTTTGGGGCAGTGGAGCCATGAGGCATCGAGGTTGCCGGTGCCCCATGGGTGGCAGAGCCAGGGAGCCGAGCTGGGTGTTGGCTGCTCTCCTTGGGAAGGACCAACGCCAGCCATCCCCACGTCCCCCGCGCCCCTCCCAGAGGCGGAGGGGTCACCCCAACAGAGGCGGCGGGGTAAGAGCCAAATGCCCCCAGTGCCCCGCGGTGGGGACCGCACGGAGGGACGGGCTCGGGGCGCAGCCAGACGGAGGGCGGCTCGAAGGGCTCGGTGACCGCGGGCACGGGTCCCGCCGGGCGCTGCCGCGCCTGCCAAGCCCCCAGTGCCGCGGTGCCCTCCCCATCGCCGGTGAGACCGGGGGCGGCGTTGCACCAGCCCGGCTGCAAACCGCTCTGCGCCTCCCCGGTGCGGGTGATGGGGCGGATAACGGGAGTGGGGGGGGGGAAGGATGGGATTTTCGGTTCACCCGGGG
>VXAY01006834.1:152616-196783 GCA_013399855.1 Oxyruncus cristatus | reverse complement strand
TACCTCAACCCCATCCCCGCCGTAATGCTCCGAGCGCGGCGCTCGCCAATCCCGGGGACAGGGCGGGGGGGGCGGCCGTAATGTTCCGAGTGAGGCGCTCGCCAGTCTCAGGGGCAAGGCGGGGAGTGGAGGGGGCCCCTCCGCCTCCCCCCGCCACCGTAACTCTCCGAGCGCGGCGCCCTCCAATCCCACAGGCTGGGGGGGGTGTGCTCCTCCCTGCCACCCCACCCCCACGCCGTAACTCTCCGAGTGCGGCGCCTCAAAATGCTGGGAGGTGCAGGATGGGGGAGGGGGATCTCCTACTCCCCCCCGCCCCAAATCCCGTGCTGGGAGCCACCGAGGGCTGTGGGAATGGTCCTCGGTGCCCACTCCATCATATCCTGCCTCCCCGCCATGCTGCACCCTCCAGGACGCTCATCACGAGCCCGCACAGCTGCCCTCCCCCATCCCTAAATAGCCCAGATTAGGGCTGGGCTCATCATCCCCCCCAAAAGCAGACACACCTGGACGCGGGGCAGACCCCACAGCACGGGGGGGGAACCCTTTTCCTTATGGTGGGGGGTGCAACACCCCCTCCCCAGCCCCCTGCCTCGGGGGCCCGGGGGACAGCCAGCCCTGCGGTGGGCAGATGGCGTTGGCACCGGCACCGAGCGGCTCCACGCTGGCTGACGGACGGCTCTTGCGGGTGTTAAAAATATGAGAAAACAGCTCTTTGTTTAATAAACCCCCCTCCCAATTCCCGCAAAAGCCCAGATGGCTTTGCCTCGCCGGCCGGCCCCACCACACACACAGCCCACGCAGCCAGCGCCAGCGGGGGTTTATTTTTAATCCCAGGTCCTGCTTTGCTGACACACATCATTCCCGGCACGGAGAACGGCAAACCACGTGCCACACAGACTGGCACGGGGAGGAAAGGGCAGTGGCCAGGCCCATGGCATGGGCTGCGTGCCACCAGCCCCACAGCTGCAGTGGGAACGGAGCTGGCAGCGATGCCAGGATCCTTCTTATCCCAGGGGTGCTGCCGGCTCTCCCACAAAGCACTCTCAGCTCTAAACCCAAAACTTTGATCCGCCAGTAGCTCCATTAATGTTTAATGCAGCAAAGCCCTGGTAGGGCTCAGAAGATGAGCATTTTGAGGCCAAATTGAAGTTTCTAATATTATGATATTCAAATAATTTCAATCCATCCGATGCTTCCCCAGGCACGTACCTGGACTGCTAATGAGGGGCTTCCTTCAGAGGCTGTTGGTTTTGACAAAAAACAAACAATCCTTTGCAGGTGCCATCAAAGCATAAGGAATGGCGAGGACTGGGGAGGAAAATGGGGCTGAAAAAGGGGCCAAACATGCCTGGAGCCAGCATGCTGTGGCTGGGCAGGAAGGACGCCATGGTTCCCTCAGCTCCTTGTGGAATGATGTTGCTCCCTAATTCTTTTTTAAGTGCTGATTTGTGCTTGACAGAGTATAAGGCCAGCACACCTGGATTATTGGACTTTGGGAAGCTTCAGCTGCCATCCCATAGTACACCAGCTGCAATGGTTGCAGTGAATGCAGAGTCCAGCACTTATCAAGCCACATCCTGGCCTTGGATCCTCATTCCCGATTTCCCCAGCTCCTCATGGATCAGGTGGCTCCTGCAGCCTGTGCCAGGTAGTTCCCCAAACCCCCATCTCGCCCTCCCCATGCTGTTGCCAGTCCTGAGTTTCCCCATCCATCCACCCAGCCCACACAGGGAATATTTCATTTTTACTGAGCTCTCCTGACCTGCACCGGCTGCTCAGGGAAATGGATTTCTTGCTGACACGAGCATTGCTTCCAGTTAATATAAACACAGGTGAAGAGGACATGGCAGGGAAGATAAAGACCCTGGCACAGGGCTGGTGGGACACCACAAAAATTCAGGCAAGATGAGGTCACGCAGCTGCTTTTTGGGGTCTGGGGGTGCAGATCTCCCTGATGCCTGGGATCAGCCCTGGTTGGGTCACCTATGGAAGGAAAGCAATGGCTTGAGGGGTCCCACAGAGCAACGGGGATGGGTGTCAGCACCACATCCATAGTCTTCCAAGCTCTGTAGCATCATGAGCAGGGCTTTTCCATCCATTCCATTAACACACCGCTAACGGGAGAGGAGTTCATTTTCACCATTTAACGTTTCACGGATAATTAATTATTCCTCATCTTTCCAGCAAAAAAGCAAGAGCAGGTAGAGGGGCTCTTCAAAGCGAATAAAGTGAGCTGAAACCCTGGGAAATTGGTGAATTATTTGTAACATCAAAGGCGAGCGAGGATGTGCTGATTTAACAGCGCCCCGCGCGATGCAGAGCCCTGGGCATCGTGGTGGTGCTGAGACTGGGACACGCTCATTGCAGCAGTGGTTGTGGGCAACAGAGCAGGTGAGGGGTCTGGGGGGGGACCCCAATCTTTGCCCGTGCTCCCCATCCTCCTCCTCTCACCTCCTCATCTCTGTGAGCTGCCAGTTCTGCCTTTGCACGATGCCTGGGTGTCCCCATGACCCGGCGGGGGCCTCCAGCGCTTTCCAAATCTTCATTCATCACCAGAGGCGAGTGGCAAAATAAATAATGATATTTAGCGTTTTGTAATAACGACGATTAACCAGTAAATAATGCCTTTTACACCACAGAAGCCAGAGTAAATTAATTCCCCTAATTAGCTGTCAGGCAGCACGGGGCAGTGTCGGCAGCGGACAAAATTGGCAGCCCCTGCCTGCATTATCCCCCACCCTGAGGCATCACTGAAAGTCCCCAAACCCCAAATCACACCCTAAAATTTTGCAGACTTGCAAAATCCACCACTGCCAGTGGGACACAAGGCTCTGTGCCACTTCCCGGCAGCTCCGGTGAGCTCTAAATCACCCCTATCTCCTGTTAAAAAAAACAAAACAAAACAAAAAAAACCAAACAAAACAACAAAAGATGGCAACAAAATGGTTTATGGCTGGGGGAAAAAAAACCCCTGTTTGCCTGGAAGCAAGTGGGGGTTTCCCACTGGCACACAAATGGGAGCATTACCAAGGCCCGCATCCCACTGCAGCCAGAGCCTGCAGTGACCAGTGGAAAGGGACAGGGGGATTTATTAGAAGGAATTTTCCACCACATTTATCTCACCCACTTGCTCTGCTCACATGAGCTCCCTGCCCTGGTGGGATCAGAGGCTGGTGTTGGTGGGGGAATGGGGATGCTTCTGCCTGGCCAGCCACAAGGGGTGGGAGGGATTGGGGCCCTGTGTGCCCTTGTGATCCCATAGGGCTGGATGGTGGCCAAGCCTCCACCACCCGCTTGGCTTGGCTGGACTCTGCCCCGTTCCTCCCCTTGGATCAGCTCCCGGCTGCTGGAGGGGACAGGAATAGGGACGGGGACTCGGACGAGGACGGACATGGCTGCCCCAAGTCAGGCCCGGAAGGCTGTCTACGATGCCATCGTCATCGGGGCTGGCATCCAGGGCTCGTTCACTGCCTACCACCTGGCCCAGCGCCACAGGAACACTCTGCTGCTGGAGCAGGTACAGGTGACCCCATTCTGCCACATCCCCAGTCCCCACAGGCCGGGCCTGCAGACCTGCTTGCCCCCTGGCTGCCCTCTGCCACAGCACAGAGCGGAGCTGCTGCTGGCACCACAGCCCCCAGAGCCAGGACCCCCATGTCCTGCTCTTTGCCGGTGCCATGGATGACAGGACGGGCCGTGTCCCCACGTTCCCGCTGCAGCACAGCACTGGTGCACGTGGGGCTGGTGGGGCTGGGGCTGGGGTGGTGTCTGTGGTCACTCCCATGTCCCCTCTCCCCCACAGTTCATCCTGCCCCACTCGAGGGGCAGCTCGCACGGGCAGAGCCGCATCATCCGCAGCGTCTACCCCCAGGAGCACTACTCCCGCATGATGCCCGACTGCTTCCGCCTCTGGCAGCGGCTGGAGGCTGAGGCCGGCGCCCGCCTCTACAGGTGACAGGGACTGGGACGTAGCCCCCACTGGGCGCCATCCCCTCCCTGCCTGGCTGGGGTCTGTGGCCACTGGGTGACACGTGGCCTCCCTGGCAGGCAGCTGCCGGCTCTGGGTAATTTATGGGGCTCCATAATGTCATTAAGGAAATGAGCTTCCAAATGATCTTCCGGTGCTGGGGTCAGGGCTGATGGCGCTCCCTGTATTTGAGGGGGGAAGCACGATGCCGGCACCCAGCCCCTCCCCATGCATCACCCCATGCACCCAGCCCTTATCTCCCACCATGGGGTGCCCCAGCGTGTCCCAAGCATTGCTGGTGGCACTGTGCCTCTGTTTTCCCCAGGGGCAAAGCGAGCAGGGGGGTCTGCACAGGGAGGGGGAGTAGCGGGAGCTGACTTGACTGGTGGGGTGCAGGCAGACGGGACTGGTGGTGCTGGGGCCGGCGGGAGACCCGGAGCTCGAGGGCTGTCGGCGCAGCCTGGGTGATGGCCCGGTCCTCGACGCCGCGGCGCTGGCCCGGCACTTCCCTGGCTTCCGGCTCCAGGCTGGCGAGGTGGCCTTGTTGGACAGCACTGCTGGGGTGCTCTTCGCTGACCGGGCACTGAGGGCAGTGCAGGTGAGTGCTGCCAAGGGGACGGGATGGGATGTGTGGGACAGGATGGGCTGGGCTGAGCTGGGCTGGGCTGGGGGTCCCTTGGCTCCATCCCTGCAGCCACCTCCTGTTACCATTCCCACTCAGGAGGTCTTTCGCCGACACGGGGGCACCGTGCGGGACGGGGAGAAGGTTCTGCGCATTGAACCTGGGGCCATGGTCACCGTCACCACCATGGGTGGGGTGTACCAAGCCCCCCGGCTCATCATCACGGCCGGAGCCTGGACAGGTCCCCTCGTGGAATCCCTGGGTCTCCGTCTGCCTCTGCAGGTAAGGGTGGGTGGCAGGGTGAGGTGGCACAGCCAGAGCCAGAGCTAATGCAGTGACTGCAGCCCCTGCGCATCGACGTGTGCTACTGGAGGGAGAAGGAGCTTAAGAACACCAACAAGGGCAGGGTCAGTCCCTGCTTCCTGACCCGGGGGCTGAGCCAGGCCCCCCATGGCATCTACGGCCTGCCTGCCCTCGAGTACCCAGGGATGGTTAAGGTGAGCGGGTCACTATGGTGGTTGGGGGGGATCTCTTAACCAGTCCACCCTGACCAGTTGTCGCCCAGGTGTGCCAGCACCATGGCAGCCCCACCGACCCTGAGAAGCGGGATCAGGCCCCCCCAGGCGCTGACCGCCCCGACATCGGCCTCCTGAGCAGCTTCATCAGCAGCTACCTGCCTGGGCTGGAGACAGAGCCAGCCGTGATGGAGACCTGCCTCTACACGGTGAGACCCCCACTAGGGCACGGATCCAAGCCTCTGGGGTCCTGAGCCCACACTCCTGCCAAGGTAGACCTTGCCATCCCTTCGCCCTCCACACCTCGGGTCCAGGATTGGACCCTTGGCCCCTCACCCTCACACCATGGCTCCCCCAGAACACTCCAGATGGAGACTTCATCCTGGACCGGCACCCCAAGTTCAGCAACATCATCATTGGTGCTGGCTTCTCAGGTAGGCGAGGGCACCCACGCCCCCAGCCCAGCACCCAGAGCTGAGAGTGGCCGTGTCCCCCACCTTCCCTCTCCTTCCTGCAGGCCATGGGTTCAAGCTGGCACCAATGGTGGGGAAGTTGCTGTGTGAGCTGAGCCTGGGCGAGGAGCCATCCCACAACATGGCCCCCTTCGCCATCACCCGCTTCCCTGCCGTGCTCCAGGCTGTGCTGTAGGTGTGGGGCTCCAGATGCGCCCCCAGGGCATTGCACCAGACTGCAGCCGTGTCCCTGCATCCCAGTGACCTTACACCCCAGTGGGCCTGCATCAATACCTGTCTCCATTTCCCTGCACCCTGGTGTCCCAACATGCCATGCTCTTCCAACCCTAGCTACCCTTCATCCCCACATTCCTATATCCCATCACATCACCCAGCATCCTGGCACCAATTCATCCCAGCAGTCCTCCATCTGTGCACCCCAGCACCACTGCACTTCCACATCCCAGAACCTGGGTATCCCCATACCCCTGCATCCCTGCTACCTGCCTTCCAGCATCCCTATACCCTGCCTCCCCACATCCCAGCATCCCCATCTCCCCGGATCCCAGCATCCCCCGTGCCACGCGGTGCCAAGCTGTCTCTACCAAGCACCCGCTCCCTGGGAACAAATTAAGGAGCTTTGTCAGCCTCATGAAGATGGAGCTGGAGCAGCGCAGAGAGACACACTCGCTTAGGAGTCAAGTTAAATGTTTTAATGTTAAATGTGCCATTTTATTATCATTAGATCGCTCCCACTTAATGAAAGCGCATTAGCGCAGCGTGGCTTTATGGCAGCGAGCGCCGAGCTTGGCCCGTGTTTTACCAAGAGATGCTGGGGAAAGGGATCAAATAACCTGGTTTGCCAAGGTCCCGGGAGCGGGGGCGTGTCTCGGAGGGTCCCTGGGGCTGGGTGCAGGGGACAGCACGTGGCACAGGCTGGCCGGTCCCGGGGCCAAGCCGTGCAGGCGGCCAGCAACGCACATCATCATCATCTCCTCCGCGTTAAATAATTAACGCCGGCAGGCAGCGGCTCTGTCCCACTGCTCATCTGCATATTTATGAAGATTGATAAATGATTCAGCACTGGCACCCACAAGGGCTGTCCCCCCTACCCCCCTCCCCAGCACCCGTGGGTGCAGCAGGCTCAGGGAAGGGGCCAGGCTTGGCCCTTCCATACAGCCCTGCATCCAGCCAGGGCTGGATCCATTCCACCAGACCTTGCCACCAGGCAAACACTCCTGCAAAATGGGGAGACCCCTCTGGCACACGGAGCAGGCAGCAGCCGGTGTCACCAGCCAGAAATGACATTTATTTTCATACTGAAAGTAGAGGGGGTGTGGTGAGATGCACAGCTGGGCTAGTGCAATACAGCCAGGCAGGAGTGGGGGGCTGGGGGGGCTGTTGAAAACCCCGGTGGACATGTGAGACCCCGTCCCCATGTCCCCTTCCCGGCTGCCAGGCGGCTGCTCCCCAGGGCCCGGCCAGCGAGAGACGTCTTTGGCTCAACTAAAAGGGGTGTAAGGGGCAGGGGGAGTTTAAGTTATAAAATAAGGAGCCAGCAGGCACTGAGGAACGAATCCAGGGTGCCGGAGCAGGCGACTCCACCGCCAAGGACAGACAGGAGGTGGGAAGGTGGGGGGTGCAGCCAGCGAGCCGGCCGGGCTGCTCCCCCCATGGCCGGGGGGCGGCTGAGCGTGTCCCCCCCACCCCGCACAGAAGAAATACCGGCTGCCCGGGGCGGCCCCGTGGAGCTGAGTGTTCCTGGGGCGCTGGGAAGTGGCGATGGGGGGCTAGGCAGGGGTCTCAGCAGCCCTGCTCTCCGCCTCGCTGGCACTGGGGGAGCTGCGGGAGGAGCGGCGTGTGCTGTCCCCGGCGTCCTGCTCCTCGTCCCATCTGTCATAGGTGAAGGTGTGCCGGGAGCTCGTGGGGCTGTGGAAGAGAGCGGGGTTAGTGAGGGTCACGGGGGGCTCCAAGCCCAGCATGGCTCAGCCGCTGAGCACAGCTCCCCTCCGGCTGCAGTGGGAGCTGTGGTGAGCCAGCACACTGGCAGCCAGCTGGATGGACCCTTGATTGCCTCCTTTTTTATTATTTCCGAGATATTTGTGGCGTGCTCCACTGCAACCAGCTCCTCGCTGCGCTGAGCCGAGTCCCTGCTCTGAGGTGGGGCTGAGCTGAGCCTGCCCGGGGGCTGCCACCCATGGGCACCCAGAACCCCGCACTCAGGAAAAGGCTGGGGGCCCTGGATGTCGACACCAGCGCTCATGGACATCCCTGCCTGAGGTACCTGGTTGTACCTCAGCCCAGGGATGGCTGCTGGGGGTGTTTCTCCCCTCTGCCCCCTTCCCTAGCCCTGGGAAAGGCAGCCCAATGGCAACCACGTTTCCAAAAGGCTTCCTTCCCTTCCTCCAGCCATTCTCTTATTCAAGCCATCAGAAAGGATGGAATCTGCTTGGCAATCGCTGCCAGCCAGCCCCAGCACATCCACTCTTCTACATCAAACAGGGTGTGGAGACCCAAAGTCCTGCAGGCTGAGACTGTACACACCCCAAATTCCCATTACAGGCACCTGACAGGACACAGGACAGCAACTCTGAACTCCAACTGCCCACCCCGGGTCACCCTCCCAGGTGCTGCCTCCCCCCACAGTCACACACGGCGGTGGGTACGTGTTAGTATCCGTCACACTCCTGCCCACTCCCAGGGTCAGCAGGACGCTGTGCTGCCCAAAAATCCTTAAATTTCCTGAAGGAATAAATCCAGTTGTGTCCTGGCTGGTGGCTGGGGAGCCAGGAAGGTCTTAGTGCTTCCCAGTGCCCCACAGCCACTAATCCTGAACACGCTGCGTCCTGGCAGCCTGGGCAGCTGCCGGTCCCACTGCAGCCACGCTGGGAACCTACCCACGGATGGAGATGCGCTGGGGATGCCCTGCAGCACCCCAAAAGCAGGGCTGCTGCAGGCACAGAGGGGTGCCCCATCCTGGCAGAGGTGGACTCCATGTCCAGTCAGGAGAGGGTTAGGGCGAGCGGTTAGTGGCACACAGGGAGGTTCATGCTGCACGGCACACACCGCTCCCACCTCCTGCCTCAGTCGCTCTCGGGCCGGTACAGGTACTTCATCATCAGGCTGTCCACCTGCTTCTTCCGCTGCTTCTCCTCCTTCTTGCCCCGGGCAGGACGTGTCGGCTCCTCGCCCCCTGCCACCCGTGGGCCCTTCTTGACACTGGAAGTGCTGCGGTAGGAGCTGGTGGAGCCAGAGGAGGACTCGGAGGAGGAACTGGAGTCAGATGATGACTCCTGCTTCTTCTTCTTCTTCTTGGATTTCTTCTTGGATTTCTTGGCGCGCTTCTTGGCGCTCTTCTTCTTCCGCTCCTCCTCTTCCTCAGAGGAGCCCGAGCTGCTGCGGCACCGGCAGGTGTGCCGGGAGAAGTCGAGGGCGGATGCGGAGCGGCGCAGGCTGCCAGAGGGGCGATCAGCAGCGCCCAGGGGGGCCGCGCTCCGGACACTCCGCACGCTCCGGCCGTCATCCCCTGAGTCGGCATCGGGGCTGGAGCAGCCCCTGGACAGCAGTGGGCGGTAGCTCAGCACCTCCTGGATGGCGGCTTCCAGGTCAGGGTCAAGGTAGGAGCGGCGCCCCACGGGGCGGGCATCTCCAGGGCCCTCCTCCTCCAAGGCTGCACTGCGGGGCCGTGGGGGCACAGAGAGGCTGCGCCCCAAGAGGGGCTGCCCACGGGACCCGTCGTCCGCCTCATCCAGGCGGCTGCGGGCCAGGGAGAGCCGTGATTCGGGACGACCCTCAGGCCCCCCGCGCCTGCTCCGCAAGCTCCCGGGGCTGGAGAGGGCGAAGCTCAGCATTGAGCACCTCTCGTCCCCATCATCCCCATCCTCCAGCCCGCGCCAGGAGGTGGAAGACACTCGGCTCACTGGGGCAGAGGCAACAGAAGCTTTCTCAACGTCGGTGGCCGAGAGGGACCACCGCTTGTCCAGCCCCTGCCGAGCCCGACCGCTGGCATCGGCGAAGGCGCGGGCGATGACGGCCGCCCGGTCCTCGGGCTCGCCGCCGCGGGCCTTCCTGCGCGCCGGGCGCTCGGGGGACGGCGGCCGCTCGCCCAGAGCGCTGAACAGCGTCTGCTCATCCCCACGGCCGCCTATGGAGTCCTTGAGGCCCGGCCGCTTCCTGTAGCTGAGGGAGCTCAACACCGACACCGGCCTCTCCTCGGCCTCAGGACCGTCCTGGGGGGCTGCCCTGCACCGCGGCCCCGCACGCACCGGGGAGACAAGAGAGAGACGGAGATGAGCGAGCGAGCGAGCGGGGGGGACCAGCGAGGCGGCCTCGGCAATTTGCGTCAGCGGGAAATGGCATCGTGGAAAAATGTCATGTAAATGTGGGAATTGTTCTAGCCCAGCACTTTGATTCCCCTTTAAAGTGTTGCCTTCAATTTATTTCATTGTCGGCTACCTGGAGCCGCTGCGTTTGATTCCCGACTTCAGAAAAGGTGGAATTATCTCCAATAACAAAATGTTTTACATCTGCACCGCTGAATAAATTAAACCAATTAACAGAAACCAGCTCAGATCTTTCCCCCCTGCTCGGCAGAGGGAGGGAGTCCCCTGGGACTCCTGGAGCCCTGCTAGGAAATTGGGTTTGGATAAAAGCAATCTGTGCTCAGCAGGCAAGCAATTTCCATGGAGAATGGAAGTGGGGATGTGAGCCCCAGCTCCACGCTGTGGGGGCACTGGGCACGTCCCCCACCTCTACTGTCATTTTCTCAGAGGTGTGGGGAGGGATGTTGGTGGGGCTGCAAAGGAGGGCAGAATGGAGCAGGGAATCAGTTCTGGAATGATGGAATGCTGCACAGAGCTAGAGCCCACAACTGTGAGCCCTGGGGAGGCAAATGGGGTGGGAGGTGTGGATGTGCTTGTGCCTCCAGGAAGGGATGAGGGAAAGGGGATCAGAGAGGTCCCCTTAGGTGGTG
The DNA here is from genome assembly GCA_013399855.1 of Oxyruncus cristatus. NCBI lineage: Eukaryota > Metazoa > Chordata > Aves > Passeriformes > Cotingidae > Oxyruncus > Oxyruncus cristatus. Next base: position 186,255 of record VXAY01006834.1, on the reverse strand, counting down.
GGACATGTGTCCCCAGTGAGACCAAGATGCTCTCCAGCATTAGCCCTTCCCTGGCCAACCACACAAACACCAGGCGGGAACACGGCACCGAGCGCCACATCCCACGGGTGCCCACCCACCCCCGGCCGTGCCTCAGCACAGCTCAGCCCATCCTCTGTCCCACACCCAGCCCTGCACCCACCTGCTGCCCTTCAGGCTGCCGTCATCCGAGAGCGCTTTGGAGGAGCCTTTGTTCTTGGAGAGCCAAGACTTCACCCCATCCACACGCTCCTCCAGCTCTGAGTCCACATCTGAGTCACCGTCGCTGCCGGAGGAGCAGGTCAGGGTGGAAGAAAGCAAGAGGTGAGCATGGGGCAGTGAGATTTTGGGTGCTGGAGAGGTAAAAGTGCACTGGAAGGCACCACAGCCCCCCCAGCACCCTGTGTACCCTGGCATGGGTAAAACCCCACCCATGATCCTGCTCCATCTCTGGAGCGCAACCTGCATGCACAGAGCTCAGCCTGCATTTTAGGGTCTCCCTGAAGCACCCCCCAAACCCCCAAACCACTTCCCTGCCTGTCCAAGGGGCTCCAGCCCTTGCCACTGCACGGCTCCAGGGCTGGAGACAGCTGGGGCAGCAGGCAGGGCACAGCTCCAGAAACACCGGAGATTTCCAGCTCCGGGACTCGGAAGGAAATAAGTGGGTTCATTTTATAGGCTGCCGTCAAGTGCAGAATTACAGCGAGGAAGAGCAATGCTGATGGCCCCGGGTAAACAGGAGTTTAGCAGGCGGAACAGGAACGACTCCGGCACGGCGGGCGCAGGAGCGCGGCGGGCAGATTTACGGCCCTGCCGTGCCCGAGAGCCTCTGATTTACGTCCCCGCGTAAAAAAAGTCCTATCTGGCTTAAACCATCTAATTTATAACGGCCGTTCGTAACCATATTGATTGCCCTTAGAAAGAAGGTGCTGTCTGCATTGCAAAATCCATTCCTCCACGTTAAAAGCATCCCCGAATAAATCTCCCTTAATACCTCACCGCTTACTGCTTTCATTAGGGTTACGGCGGCACCAGCGGGATCTACACGGAAATCGAAGTGGTGTGGTCCGCTCTCCCACCCCACTCCCACCAAACGAGAGCTCCCACTGGGCTGCTCCAGGGAAGGGATAAATCATAGGATCTTAAATGGCCTTTTATCTGCCCAGTTTTTGGGGCTTATTCCGATGGCAAACAGCACAAGGGACAGGCTGGGATAGACCCTGTATATGAATCCTCCTCGTTAAATTCAAACCAACGAGCCACACTCCATCCTGCGCATCTCCCTCCCCTGCAATACATCCAGGCAACGCTGGGCTTGGGAAAAAAAAAAAAAAAAAAAACCCAAAAAAAACACCAACAAAAANCACCCAGGCAACGCTGGGCTTGGAAAAAAAAAAAAAAAACAAAACCAAAACAAACCACAACAAAAAAACCCCCAGAACGACACCAAAAAAACCCCCAGCGAGCCCCGAAAACAAAGGGGGCAGCTAAGGTTTTATAACCGGCGGAATTAAACCCCACATCAAACGCAGTTTATGTCCAGGCCAACGTGCCGTTAGTCAAGCAGGACCCGGGCCGTGGGAACGACCATGGACGGGGATATTAATTAGCGGGGCTCCATCGCCGCCCCACGCTGACACTTTCATCATCAGCCATGGCAGGACGTCATTCCCCACCCCGTCCCACGGGCTCATCCCATCCCCCTGCGTGGGATGCAGTTATGTGCCGTGCCGTGCCGTGCCGTGCCGTGCCGTGCCGTGCCGTGGGTGATGTTAGGGCATGCAGAGGTGGGCCAGTGGCATGCGGGACCCCGGCCCGCGGGGGTGAGGTGGGGGTTAGGGGAGGGGAGGACGGAAAGAGATGCTCCTCACAGTTTACTCTTTCTTTTCTGATACTTTGCCACCATGTCCTGCAAACTGGGAGGGGTTGGAGGGAGGGTAGGAGGGGGGAGAAACACAACAGAAAAGAAATCAAATGAAAATTTAAAAAAAAAAAAAATAAGACCAAGCGGGTGGAGAACGGATGGGGACAAATTAAATGGAGGGGAAGGGCTGGGGGAGGGAGGTGAGGCTGCCCTGCAACCCTGGAGTGGGGTTGTGTCCAGGCTGGATTCCAGCATTCCAGGACGGTTGCCGGAGCATGTTCAAAGAAAGGTAATGGAGCTGAGGAAGGGTCTGGAGCACAAGTCTGATAAGGATTGACTGAGGGAGCTGGAGGGCCTCAGCCTGGAGAAAAGGAGGCTCAGGGGCAACATTTTTGCTCTCTACAACTCCCTAAAAGGAGGTTGTAGCCATGTGGGGGTCAGGCTCTGCTCCCAAGGAACAAGCAATAGGACAAGAGGACATGGCCTCAAACTGTGCCATGGAAGGTTTAGATTGGATACTAGGGAAAATTTCTTCACCAAAAAGGTGGTCAGGCATTGGAACAGGATGCCCAGGGAAGTGGTGGAGTCACCGTCCCTGGAAGTGTTCAAAAAACATGTGGATGAGGCACTTGGGACCATGCTTTAGTGGTAACATAGTAGTGCCGGGTTAATGGTTGGAGTCAATGACCTCAGAGGTCTTTCCCAACCTAAACAACTGTAGGATTCTATAATTCTATCCCTGGGCTGGGCTGGATCCCAACATCCCAAACCTCCTGCCAGCTTGCGCTGCCCTGTCTCCTGGGGCTCCCTGGGCTGTTTCCAGCCAGCTGACACAGCCCTGGATGCATTTCAGGCACCTCCACAGGCGGGTGAAGCTCCCCGGGGCTGCGGGTGGACCGAAGGCTGGATGCACAGGTGCAGGGACTGATGCCCGTGTGCACAGGTGCCCGATGCATGGATGGCACAGACACAGGTGCCTGGACAGATGCACGATGCACGGACGGACGGACGGACAGCATCCTGCCAGGGCCAGGCAGAGCCGCGGGGTCCCCGTGGCATTTCCGAAGTGGCGAGGGGAAGCAGTGACCCCCAGGGACGTGCCTCGTGTGGGAGCCAGGCCCAGACGTTCTCACCTGTTGATAAGGTCCTCGTTGCTGTCACTCTCCATCTCATCCTCGATGGCCGCCTGCAGGTCCCCGATGCGCTTGAAGGCCAGCTTCAGGTCTGACTGCAGACTCTGGTTGGCGGCTTCCAGGCTCTCCAGGTCCATCTCCTGCGGGGAGGGAGTGGGATGAGCAAGGTACCTCAGGGAACACCCCCCTGCTCCCTGCCTGGCCCTATCACGGGTGCCTCACCAGCTCGTGCTTCTTGCGGCTGGCCTCTGCCTCCTTCTTGGCCAGCTCGCCCATCTCCTCCTTGACATCACGGAGCTGTCGCTGCAGCCGCTTGTTCTGCTCCTTCTCCCGGTTCTCGGCAGCTGCGCGCTGATCCCGCTCCTCTGTCAACTTCTCCATGTTCTCCTTCAGCCGCGTGGCCAGGCTCTGCAGAGCAGTGGGGTCACCCCAGATCCCCCCACGGACCCCTCATCCTGCAGGTCCACCCCAACACCCACCAAGGGCTGATGAGGCAACCTCCCCATGACCCCATCCCCATGAATCTACACGAGGAGACGGAGGAGAAACCACCCCCTCCCAGGGCCAGGGAAGGGGCAGAACAACAGCAATGGCTTTGTTGAATTGGAAAAATAGATTTAACTGTGTGTGAAGTAATTAAAACATGTAACGTAAGGAAAAAATAGCTCCCGTTCTCCCCCATCCACTGAGCCAGCCGCTGCATATTTATGGCCCCGGCAGAGAGAGCGGGGAAGGAAATAATAGCTTGGAAAATATGAAGAGGAGAGCTAAGCTGCCGCGCTCCCCGGCAGAGCTGCGGAGGCAGAATATAAAACAGGCTGCGTTCGTGGGGCCGGGAGTCTATAATTTCCCTAAGTCGATGCAGGGAAAGAGCAGCACTTTGCCGGGCTGGGCGGTGGATTACTGTTATCGGTGCTTGCAGGGAGCCTTCCCCGCAGAGATGGGGATGGGCTGCCAGAGGGGGAGGGCTGCAGCGTGGGGGGTCCTGGGGAGGGGATGCGCTCAGCAGACCTCTCGGGCAGCTTCATTACGCTCCTGTTGCATCCCTGTCCCAGGCAGAGCAGAGGGAGAGCCCAGTGCCTACCTCCAGGCGCTTGACTTGCGTCCGCTCGAACTCCAGCCTGGTCTCCAGCTCGCGGATCTTGGCTTCTTGCCGGCTCACCAGAGACTTGTCCACCATGGATTGCTCCAGGAACTCCAGCTGGCTCTGCAGGCCTTGCAGCTGCGGGGGGTTGTGGGGGCACAGCTTCAGCCTCAACCATAACCTCCTTGCCCCCCTGCCACACTGTCCTGGAGCAGAGCTGCTGGCCATTCCACTCCCATCTCCCAGGACTGCTCTGTGCCCCCACGGTGCACGGTGTGGGCAGCAGGTCTCTGGGCGACCCCCATCCCCCTGGCTTCACTCAGGGTGCATCCCCTGCCTGATGTTGGTGCTCCCCACCTTCTCCTGCAGCTCCTGCTTCTCCTTGTTGACCTCCTCCAGCTGTGCCTGGAGGTCATTCATCTGTGCCAGGTCGCGGGACGCCTGTGGGACACACCGGAGCCGTCAGTAGGGATCTCACTCCACTGGCTCCAAGAGGGGTGTTTTGGAGGGGTGGAGTGGGCACAGCTGCTGCCCTTCTTCACCTGGGCTACAGCCGCCTTGTGCTTCTTCATCAGCTCATTCATGTCCTCCTGGTCCTCTTCCAGCCGACTCTGCACCTCATTCTTTTCCCGCTGCAGCCGGCTCAGCTGCTCCTCCAGCTGCAGGGAGCAACACTTGTCTCCTGCTGCAGCCAAGGAGTGGGGAACTCACCCCTCCAAAGCACCCCAAACAGCATGGGGTCACCCTGCTGGCACCCTGGGAGCAAGGGGGGCATGGCTGCACCACAGTGCATCTCACCCCAAAGGCACTCACCGCTGCCTTGGCCTTGGAGAGGTCGTCAATCTGCAGATGGAGGTCCTCGATCTCCACCTCCATGGATTTGCGGGCCTTGACTGCGGCTGCGCAGGTGAACTCTGACTCCTCCAGCTGCAGGGATATAGCTCAGCACTCAGCCAGAGGACAGGGACACCCCGTGTCCCTGAAAGGCTGCGGTTTGGGGAGGTCTGGACGCCCACCTGGTTCTTGAGCTGGGTGATCTCCCTCTTGCTCGGTGCGTTGTTCTTCAGGTGGTCCAGCATGATCTGAGCATCAGCCAGCAGTGCCTTCGTTCTCTTCAGGTCCCGGCGCAGTCGCTTTTCTGTCTCGAAGTCCCGCTGGTTGGCCTGTGGCAGGGGGGACCATGCCAGGGCTCTGTGTTGCAGGAGTGTCCACCCCAACACAGCCACCTTGTGGTCCCCAAAGCAAGGAGCGTGCCCAGCTGCCCTTCACCCCACCTGCTCGCTGACAGCAGATAACTTGCTCTCCAGCTCCCGTTTCTCTCTCAGCACCTTCTGCTTGTCCTCATACTCCTCCTCCAGCTGCACTTCCATCTGCTTCAGCTGTGGGACAGACATGGGGCAGCAGGTCAGGGCGCTGGGGAGGGGTCATGGCCACCCTCCTTGTGTGCCTCCACACACTGAGGACACCGGGTGACCCCACTGGATGGGTGTTTGCGCAACCAGAGGCACAAAGCCCGGCATGTGCTGGCCCGGGCGGCAGAAGGACTGGTCGGACCCGCCGGGCCGGTGGAGCCGGGCTGTGGTCGGCTGCGTGGGAGCCGGGTGCTGCGTGACGGTGCCCAGCTGGCAGCTCCCGGCACCCAGCCCGGGCATGGGGATGCATCCCAGGCCCTCCTGGGCAGAGGGGCTGCAGCTGAGCCCTACCTTCTTCTGGCACGACTGCCGGATCTCCTCCACCTCCTCGTCACGGCTCTCCACCTCCTTGGCGTGGGTCTGCCGCAGCCGCTCCATCTCCATCTCCAGCCGCAGCTTCGCCTGCAAATGGTGGGGATGTGGTCAGAGTAAAGGGGACATGGGGACCCTCCATGCCACTCCCCAGGCACCACTCACACAGAAAATGCCCCGGTCCGAGGCCAGCCGGGTCGCTTGCCCCATGGTGACCTGCCGGGCCATGGCACGGAGGGCCAGGAGCCGTGTCGGCCCGACACCGGGCTCAGGGTGACGGCCTCCTCTTCCTGGGCAAGCCCGGCCCAGGTAATAACAGCCCTGCATGAAACCACCCCACCCAGAAACCTTGCCCCTCCCCGCTGTACCTGCTCCAGCATCTGGATGGTCCCAGCCTGCTCATCCAGTTCCTCCTCCTGGTCTTTGACCTTCGCCTCCAGGTCCCTCAGCTGTTTCTTCACCTTGGCCAGGGAGGCTTCATCCTTTGACTCCTGGGAGGAGATGTCCTGCAGTTCTGCCTCCAAAGTCTCCGCCTTCTGCGTCAGGCCTGCGATGTCCAAGTCCTTGTCCTGTGAGAGACGGGGTCACCATGAGCCTGGGACACCTGGTGACTGGGGGACTGGGTTGGGGGCTGGGGTCCACTCACCTCCAGTAGCTGCTTGAGGCCGAAGACCTCGGCCACCAGCACATCCTTCTCACGACTCAGCTTCTCCCTCTGCAGCCTTTCCCTCTGTGCCTCCTCATGCGCCTGAGAGAGCTCACTGTCAAACCTGCATTGGGGGCGCAGGGTGAGCACTCAGCACCCCGGGGACCAGTCCTCAGCCCTGTGCCAGGGACACTGTGCCAAGCATCCCCTTCCGTGGCAGCAGGCATCGGGAAGGGCGGAGTGGCATCAGATGCTTGTTTGAAACAGCCTGTTGATGAGCCTTTAATTGCTAGCACGGTGGAACGAGTCACTCGGAGAAACTCCTCCTGATGCCTTTGCTCCATGCTAATGAAAAGCGAAGTGCCGACCCTGGAGAACCATCAGCTGCTCTGTGGGGTCGGCCGTGGCTGCTAATGGCAGGGGCTTGGCTACACCGAGGCAGCCAGGGACACCAAACCCTCCAAGCAGGACTCAGAGGGGCTTCAGGACATTGGGGGGTCACCAGGAGAGACAGGCTCTTGCGGCAGCTCAGCTCCGCCAGCTGCATCTCAGTGCTGCGGCCCCGTGTGGGATGGCACAGGTCCCATCCCCAGAGGGGACACGAGCCCCTGGAGGGGACACAAACCCCTGGTGGAGGAGTGCTCAGCACAGCCTGTTGCCAGGAGGTGGCAGCTGCCGTGGTAGCTCTCCCAGTGCCCCTGGGATGGGATCAGCCGGGTTTGCTCCGAAATCACTGCCTTTGGGGCTTGGAAAACAACCCTACGCTTGAGTTTGTGACCTGCGTTAAACACCTCGGCAGCTAATCCCCGTTTTTCCTCGCGCTGGGTAATAAACAGCTGCATTAGCACAGACTCCAATCCGCGGAAATTGAAATTAATTAGATTGGATTCTCTTGCTGTATTTGTGTGTGTGATCATTACCATAATGAGATGAAAGCGTCCCTGCTGCTTAATAACGTTAGCAAACTTTGGGGCTGGGAGCGGGGACGGGGTGGCAGCGCACACCGAGCAGAGATGCAGGGCACCAGCAGCCTCCACAATGGGGGCATGACCCCACATGGAGGGGATCACTCAGCACCAGGTCCCCCAAAAGGGTGTGAGGGTTCCCCTCACAACTAACACGTCCAACCCAGGCAGCCCCATCCCGCTGGAGACACCCCAGCCAAGTAGGAGCTGGTGAAGTGCCCAAATCCCTGCTAAAATGGTAATGCCACTTCGCCAGAGGCTTGCCATGCGGCAAGGATGCCGTGTCCCCCATGACCCTCCGCTTCCAGCGTGCAGTCCCCACCTTCTCTGCTTCTTCTCCAGGTCATGGTTGCGCCCCTGCTGTCCCTCAAGGTGCAGCTTGGTGTCCTGCAGCTCAGCAGCCAGGCGCTGGCACTTCTTCTTCAGCTGCTGCAGCGCCCGCTGGCTCTCCTCGCTGTCTGCCTGCAGGTCAGCCAGCTGCGGGCAGGAGCAGGCAGGGCGGTGAGGGCTCCGGGATCCCACCACATCCCTGCTGTCCTGGCCATGGGCTCCCTCAGCTCTGAGCAGCCCAGCTCACACTGAGGGCACCAGGGGGTCCCCAGGGCTGAGCCCCACTGACCTTCCGCTCCAGCTGCCTCTTGCCCTGCTGTTCCACCTCCAGCTTGTCTTCCAGTTCCTGCTGCATCCGTTTCTTGGTGAAGTCGATCTCCCGGACTGCCCGCTCGTATTTCAGCCGCCATTCGCCGCCTGTGCGGGAAATGGGGTCACCAAGGGGCTGTGGGGGTGGCATGGGGCCACTGTGGGAGAGGGAGACACTCTGTGTGCCAGCAGCCAGCACCGGAGGCAGGATGGTACCTGAATCATCATCATCGAGCTCCCCATTGAGCTCGGCCGCCCGGATGAGCCGAGCCTCCATCACCTCCATCTCCATCGACTCCATCTGCTTCTTCAGGGCATCGTACTTTGCCTGGGAGGGGACACGGCTTTTGTGAGTGCTGGCGGTGGGGGACAGAAAACGCTGTGAGGCTGGGGAGAGGTGCTTTTACCTGCAGGTCCTTCATCTCTTTCTCAGCCCGCAGCCTCTCGGCTGTCTCAGCGTCCAGCAGTTGGGAGGCCGACTCACCGGTGTTCCGCTCGTCCGTCAGCTCCGATGTCAGCTCTGTGATCTGGGGGTGGCAGGGAAAATGGGACCATGGGCTGGGGCAGGCCAGAACGGCACCGTACCCCATCCTGGCACCAGCAAGAACCTACCCTGCTCTCCAGGCGGTCGCTGTTGAGCCTCAGCTCGTTACGCTCCTTCTCCACCTTCTCGAGTTTGCTCTTCAGCTGCTGGATCTCTTCCTGCAACAGAGCGGGCAGTGAGGGAGGGGGCAGGAGCAGGGAAGATGTTGGCAGGCAGGAGCTTGGCAGCTCTCTGCCCCCCACAGCCCCCCCCTAATGCATGATGGGCAGGGTGGGGGCTCCCCAGGGCCACTCTCCCCTGCCAAGGGCTGGGCAGGGACTTTCCCCAACCCGCTCCTCCGCTGTGCTGACTCCAACCCCATAAATGGTGTCGAAATGCCAGGCAGTCCCAGAAAAGCTGGAAAGGGGTCTCTCCATCCCCTGGGAGGGGGGGTGGGAGCAAACCCACCCATCAACAGCTCACTGAAGGATTTGGGTGCACCCAGCCCAGGTGAGGACAGAAGGGGCCCACCAGGATGCCTGGGGCCCATCAGCCAGTTCTGGGGAGGCGTGTCTGGCTGCCAGCATCTTCCTCTTCCCTCCTCTGGTCACACTACAGGCTGGGGGGGGGCAGGAGGGGCCCCAAGTGCCCCCACCCAGGCACCTGTCCTCAGCGAGTCGGGGTGAAAGCTGAGCCAGGCAGCGGCTCCGTGCCGAGCGGGCTCGGCAGGTGCACCGGTGTCTGGTTGCCAGCGTGAGCGGAGCCCCCGCGTATGCCTCTCGGCACACGGCTTCATTTCCATTCTCCACGCTTGTAATTGGGCTCATGCAACAGCCGGCTCTCGGGGATGCTAATGACATGCTGATTCGCAAATTAGGGAGCAATTCGAGCCTGGCGCTGACGGGGCGCGCGGGCAGACGTGGTCCTGCATCCCACCCCACTGTGGGGTCCTGGATCCCAATCCACCACAGGATCCTGTATCCCACCCTTCCCTGCAGTGGGTTCTGCATCCCACCTCACTGCAGAATATTGCCTCCCACCCCGCCACAGGATCCTGCATTCCGCCCCACCGTTAGCTCCTGCATCTGACCCCACCATGGGGTCCTGCATCCCACCCCACTGTGGGGCCCAGGGACAACGCTCCCCCAAGCCCTCCCTGCTCCATCCAACATCCCCCAGCACAGATACCCACGTCTTTGCCACGGATCTGGTCCTCGGTGAGCTGCACCTCGATGAGGGGCCGCACAGTGGTGAAGAGCTTCCACCACGGCCAATCCTTCACCCCCTTGTTCTTCTTGATGTTCTTCTGCACGCACCGGATGGCCAAATCCTGGATCTGTGCAGGGCACGGGGTCAGCACAGGGTATGGGGCCAGCACGGGGTGCTGCCAGCAGGGCAAAGCTGGGCGGGTGGGCGCTCAGCACCCCCACCAGCACCCCGGAATGCTCCCCTTCGTCAGCATTTGGGCTAATTGCACCAGCATATCTTCTGTTTGATCCTCTCCAGCCCCTCTAAATGCTAATCCCGGGAAGGCGAGGCGCTGCCGAGACGCCCACTTTACGCCTTCTTTAATGATAAAAGTAGGAGCCTATGCGCCGCTTCATCCCTCCCTGGCGATGCCCAGCAGCCTCCCTGCCGGTTCCCCCTGGCCCCCCGGTTCCCCCTGGCCCCCCACGGCTCCCGGGGAGGCGGGAGGAGGAGGTGCTGGCCCAGGAGGCGCAGAAAGACTCTGCTGCCCATTTTAGGCGAAATTGTGCAGCGGAGCGGGGAGGGGAGAGTCGCTGGGACGAACCTTTCTCTTCTTGAAGTGCTGCCGTGCCAGGAAGCCCCTGCACGCTGCCTGGAAGAGGGTGATGTTCCTGCTGGTCTGTGTGTCCCGCTGCTCCTCCAGCTTGGCCAGTGATCCAGCCCGGAAAAATACCTGTAGGAGGGGAGTGGGATGGGATGGTGATGGGGGCCGGCATCCCTCCGGCCGCGCCGTGCCACCCGCCCGCTGGTGGGGATGCAGCTCTCCCCTGCTGTCCCAGCCACTGGTCCTGTCCCGCCATGGGGTTTTATTCCCCAGGCATGAGGAATGCCGTGGGTGGGAGCAAACAGTGATGCCCTTGTGCTGTCCCACCATGCTGCGCCCAGCCATGACGCACGCCCCTGCCCACACCCACACCCAGTGTCGGGTACCATACCCGGCTCAAGCCCATGTGGTAGCTGCTCTTCTCCAGGTCCAGTGACTCCAGGAGCTCCTCCACTGCCTGTGGGGAGGGAGAAGTGTCAGGACCGGGCTGGTGGCACCCTGGGGCACAGGGGACCTTGGACCACACACTGGCCCTGGCACAGGACACGTACCCGCTTCTCATCCATCACGATGTAGTTGCGCCCGTGTTTTTTGGTCAGGTGTGGGGCCAGGACATCGAAGCGCCGCCTGAACTCCGCAAACACCATGTGGTCAGGGTAACCTGGGGGAGCAAGGGAGAGTGGGGCTATGGGGACAGCCAGGATGCCTGGGGGATGGCCAGGGACAGCCCTGTGTGCCCTGACATGCCGAGGCCCAACTTTTGGGAGAGCTGATGGGGCCACCCCACGTAGAACAAGCTCCCCATGGGGCCAAACACAGCTGGAATGCCCTGAGCCTCCCCGAGGTTTTCCTTGGAGAAAACCTCCCTTCCCAAGGGAGGTTTTCCTTGGCTGGGTCCTCCAGAACTTTTGGCTGGGATCTAGGGAGCAAGTGGCCAGATGCCGTCTTGGAGGTAGAGCAGGGACATGTCTGTTGCCTGTTCAAGTCCTGCTCCGGCTTCGCTCTGAGCTGCAGCCAACTCCTGCATTAGGCTCCAGCACTGACCCTTCACATCTTAATTAACGACGAGGTATTGATGGGGACTCTGACCCTGGCACAGCCAGCTGGCCACGGCCATCGATCCAGGAGGTGTGTGTGTGGCATCGATTTCCAATCGCGGTAGGAAGGGTCCGGCCTCCAAGCAATAAACCCTGGGCCGGGCAGCTGGCCATGCGTATCGATAAATGCTTTGCTGAGCACGACTCAGAGGCCCTCATTCTAGTGGGACACAGGCTGGATGCCAATGGGATTCCTGCCAGGAACCAGCGGCACCAGTGGAGACACCCAATTAAGGCCATGCCTGTCCCCAGCACAGATAACGGCCCCGCAGGGGAGGGGTGACAGGGACAGGACTGCCCTGGGAAGACAGCTGGAGGCTGCAGGGCTCAGAGCAAGGGCATGCTGAGGGCCTTTGGCTCCCCAGTGAGAAGATGCAGCCAGGACCTCCGTGGCATCCATCCCCTCGCCCCGGGGCCGGTGCCACGGCTCACCTTGGCGGTACATGCGGAGGGCGTCGAGCAGGCGGGAGCCACGGAGCTGTGCACGCAGGAGGGGCACGTCCAGCTGCATGAGCCCGGCCTCGCAGTGCTCTGCCGGCAGCTCCAGCTCGCTGCCGCTGACCCGCCGGCCCAGCAGAGCCTGGGGGTCCCCGCCGCCCCCCGCTGCCTGGGGCAGGAAGCAGTGCACGAAGTGGAGCCTGGACTTCTTGATGCTGTCGATGAGGGCATCCTGCAGGCACAGCAGAGTGGGGTGAGCAGTGGCGTGCAGCGGTGCCCCAACCAGGCGTGGGGACCTGTTCTGGGCACCCTCTCACTCACCACTTGCAGCTTGATCTGGATGCAGAGGGACTTCTTCTTGACGGCGGCCACGCCGGTGGTGAAGGTCTTGCGCATGCTGGTGGCCCGGCGCAGGGCCAGCTGGGAGCCCCCCTCCAGCCCCGCCACCGAGCCCGACAGCACCAGCGCCGACCCGCCGCGGCCGGCAAAGAGGCTGCTGATCACCTTCCTGCAGGGCATGGAGGGGAGGTCACCCCCCAAAGCCAACCCTTCCCCCTGCCATGCTCCCAACCCCGTTCCCCACTCACTTCTGGGACTCCTGCAGCAGGACGGAGGCATTTTGGGAAGCCGGGTTGTGCTTGACATAGTTGAGCCATCCGGTGGCATCGTACTCCACCCAGTTAGTCCCCGAGCTGTGGCCCAGGAGGAAGTGTCGGGGTTTGTCACTGGGGAGCAGAGGGTTGTGACCTGTGGGGAGACACAGAACCGCTGGGAACAGCCCCAGGGACCGGCACTTCACTGGTGCATGTCACAGAGTCACAGAATGGTAAATGGTTGGGGTTAGAAGGGAGCTTAAAGATCATCAAGTTCCAACCCTCACTGCATGGGCAGGGACACCTTCCACTAGAAAAGTTGCTCTTGGTCTAGTGGACTAGTCCCCACGGTGCCAGGCTTCCCCATACCTTTCTTGCCCCCTTCCTGTGGGCCGTAGTAGGAGAAGAGCCGCTCCAACAAGGTGTCCTCGTTGCCGCCCGGCTGCAGTGCCTCCTCCTCCAGCAGCCACAGCAGCCCCCGCGCCTCGTCTGTGCGGGCCAGGGACCGGACCTGCAGGGACACCGTGCTGGCAGCTGTCCAGCATACCACAGTCGCCCAGAGCAGGGCCGTGGGGTGACACAGGGGACCCAGGCCACCCAGGGAGCATGCAACCTCACACCGTGCAAGAGGCCTCCTGCTTGATGGAGACCCAGCAGGGAAAGAGCCCATATGGGACACTCCAGCAGCGCATCTCGCTGGGAAATGCAGCGCTCAGGCACCCACGGGCTGAAGCTCAGCACAGGGCTGGTGCCACCAGCCCTCCTGGTCTCTGCAGCCGCCTCCAGCAAGGACTGGAGGACCCCAGGGATTAGAGAACCTTGGGAACCTGAGCACCTTGGGGACCAGAGCATCCCATGGATCTCAAGGACTGGAGCACTCCAGGGATCACACACAGTCTCCAGGCCCCCTGCCTGCAGCACAGGCAGCTCCCAGGGCAAGCAGGGAAAACCGTGCTGGGGAATGCACCAGGGATGTGGGCTGCACACATACTTGCACCCATGCTCTCACAGCCAGGCATTCACCATAGCCCCTTTCCTTCCCCTCACTACCCTCTACGTGCCAAAATTCCACCCATCCACTGCTGTGCTCTGGCTGTGAGGAAGTGCAGCAGGTGCTTACCAGTGCCTGGTGTGAGGACTGGTCTACAGCAGCTATGGAGCCAGAGGAGCCGGGCTCAGCATCAGCCAGGGCGAGCTCTATGTTCTCCTGGTGAGGGGGAACAGAGGCAGGTGAGTGCCTACACTGCAGAGTAGCAGTGACAGGGACCGGGAGCTGGTCAGGGTGTTGGTCTCGATGAGGTTTAGGATGATGCCGGATGCCAAGGGGGGACCAGGAAACATGGAAAGGTCCCCCCAGGCTGTCAGTGCCAAGACGGAGCAGCAGCAGAGATCTCACCATCACCACCACTCAAGCCACCCCATCGCCTCCCAGCCCAGCTCTCCTCTGCCGTGATTCCACAGCCAAAGAAATCGTGGGGGACACAGAAGAGATGTTCATGTGGGGACAGGAGGGCAGGAGTGGAGGAGGCAGTGGCAGCCCTGGGTGTTCCCAGTACCTCCTTGTATCGCTCCAGCTCGCGGGCGAAGGTGCGCTGGTGGAAGAGGAGCTGCAGGCGCTCCTGGGCGTAGTTGTGGCAGAGCTCCTCGAAGGTGGCCCCCCGGCTCTGCCCTGCCAGCTCAGGGTTCTGCGCCCCAGGGGTGTCCACCACTGTCACCGAGCACACCGAGTGCTGGCTTGACTTCAGCGCCCTGGGGGACACACAAAAGAGACTCAGCAGGGTGAGTGGGTGCTGCCAGGCACCCTCCAGGTCTGCCTCTAGCCCTCGCAGCACGTACCTGTTGAGGAGGGAGATGAGGAGGGTGAAGAGCTCGGAGTACAAACCAGATGCCATGCCCTCCAGGCACTCCAGCGCCGTCAGCTTGGGACCTGGCCAAGGCAACCCTGAGTGTCCCCAGCCCATCATCCCCTGGGGCCCACCCCCTGTTCCCCCATAGCTCACCCTACCTGTTCCACCATCCGCCAGGGGGGACTCTTCGGGGCCCTGCCGGAAGGAGGTGGAGCGCTGCAGGGTGCCCTTGGGTTGGTGCTTGAAGATGGCAGAGGAGAGCTCCTCCAGGCTGCAGCCCAGCAGGTAAGAGGCTTTCTGAGCCCACTCATGCCGTGCAAACTGCTTCCTCCCAGCTGGAAGGTGGAGAAGGGGGCTTCAGAGCCAGGCAGAGCATCCCCAAAAACGGGGAGCATTTCCAGACAGGCTTAGGATGGTCTCAGGGACCCCTGGAGTAGGCTGGGGGTGCTGGGCACAGTGGGAGCACATGGCCAGGAAGCATGTTTTGAGGTGTGAGGAGACAGACACGTTTGGGGTGTAGAGGAGATCGGGGGTGAATGGCTTTGTGCCACTTCAGGGCTGAGCCCAGAGCCACACTGTAGTGTGTGGAGGTGAGGGTCCCCTTGCCATCACCACCTGGGGACCTCAGGGGCTCTGAGCCACCCCACACACAGGGACATGTCCCAGCTCGACGACACACTGAGCAGCCCAGCTGCAACGCAGCAGGACAGACCACGATGGACAGACAAAGACATGGATGCTGGGGGAGGTGGGAACAGGTTAATGGTGACATGCAGGGACGTGACAGCAGGATGGCGGTGGCACGTGGGAAGGGGAAGCCAGAGACACGGGCGGAGACCAAAACTTTACCTTCGTCGGCGTCTGCATTGCAAAGGGCAGCATGCACCATGCGAACAGAGACAGGGGTTAGAAACAACGGGGACACGCGGCACGGGGGGCCCCCCTGCCGGAACACGCCGCCAACGCCACGCACGTGCCAAGCCTGCCCCTCCCCGGGCATTGCTGCGGCGTGTCAGCTCTTTCCCCTGTGAGCCCCCCTGCTCTGTGGGCACTGGCGGGAAGCAGCTCGGCTCTGCCCCAGAGCACAGAGAGCTGCTGTCAGACCCAGCTCGGTGCAAGTGTCAAGAGGCCGAGGAAATGGGGAGGGTTGGTGTGACTGAGCTGGCTCTGAGCAGCCCCAGTGTCCACGAGGTGCAGGGGAGGCTTCAGCAGCAGCACACAGCTGGGGCTGGGATGCTCGAGCCCAGCAGGATGTGCCAATGCTCCCGCCAGCAGGATCTGGGGTTCCCTTCCAGCAGGGCCCCCGCTATGAAGAGACTCCAGAGCTGCCTGAGCATCCTGCTGTGGTGGCTGCGGCGGGGCCCTGCTGCCCTCTAGTGCCCTGAGAGCACCCCATGGAACAACACTGCACCCTGAGAGCATCCCATGGGCTAGGACTGCACCCCACTGTGCCCCAAGAGCACCCCATGGGTCAGCACTGCACCCCAATACACCCCAAGAGCACCACATGCGCCAACCCTGCACCCCAATGCACGCTCAGACCACTCCAGTCTCTCCCTCCTCATGCCCAACTCATCTCTTCCCCCAGGGCTGCAAATTCCCTAGGTGCAGCCACCAGCCCCAGGTGATCATTTTGGGGTTGCCATGCCCCAGCCCTCCTGCCAGCATGCAGCACCACTGGGGCTTCCAGCACCACAGGGAGAAAAGGAAGCCACAGGGGGGGAAGAACCCCCAAAGCCTAATTTGCCACCCCTAGGGATGGAGAGCTGGTGCTGTTGGAGCCAGACCAGCACCCACGGTGTGCTCTGGGTGCCAGGGCAGCTCTGCCCCACACCACCAGTGTGCTGACAGGACCGGGTTGGGGGTGCTCATGGGCAGCAGGCAAAGCTGGGGTTGCCAGGAACCAGCTGGGGGTCAGGGTTGGTCCCAGCACACCAGCAGCAACCCAAGCCCCCATTTCAGCCCCCAAACCAGCACCGTGTGGCACCCCCCAAAGCAGGGCACCCCCCAGAGCAGAGCCCCCCCCACTCCCATTACCGGCTCCGTCTGCCAGCGGCTCTGCGAGGAGGATGGAGGGAGAGGTGTTACACTGGGAACGGGGGACACACCCACCCCCCAACTCCCTCACCCCTGGCCAGGACCCCTCTGCCACACGTTGGCAGGAGCCAACCCAGGGACTGGGGCTGTTTAATTCCCACCAGTTAATGGGACCACCCCAGCCAGGGGGACAAAGCTGGGTGCCCCAGAACACCCAGGGTGGCAGGGTGCTGTCCCTCAGCTGACACAGCCCCCCACACACTCCCATGACTTGGCTGCACTGGGTGGGGGGTTTGCAAGGGACCAAGGTACCGGCGATGGCTCTGGGACCCCTTGTATTCATCAGTCCCAAACCTCCACCCGTTAATGGCTCCCAGCCCGGAGCAGCACATTACCTTTGGTGGCCCCAGCAGCTCCCAGGTGGTAAATGGCCCCCAGAACAAACCAGAAGGCTTTCTGTTCATCACCCGAGATGCCCATCACCTTCATGGCTGCCAGGAGCTTGCTGAACTGCTGGGTCGCCTTCTGCTTTTCCTCTGGCTGTGGGAAACCACAGGAGCCATCAGTCTGGGAGCCCAGCTCTGCCTCCCCTGGCACTCAAATGGGCCAGGGACCCCTGTCCCTCCCCACAACCCCCCGTGGCAGCGACCTTGGAGGGGGGGACGATGCCAAAGACGTTGTTCTCTGCGAGGTGGTTGAAGTGAAGCTCAGTCCTGTGGGGATAAACATCATGATTGGCCCCATGTGGAAGACCCCAGAGACCCCCACGGGCTGGGGGCTGTGCCCTTGCCCCCCAGCTCACCGCAGGGTGCTGTCAGAGCAGGCCAGCAGGTAGTAGAAGACGTTGAAGGTGGCCTCGTTGGCCGGGCGCCTGGCCACGCGCAGCTTCTCCAGCAGCAGTGTCTGGAGGAGGTGGGAGAGATGGGAACTGTCCCCAGGTGCCCTGCTCCCACCAAGACCCTCCAACCCCCCTGGCCTCATCCTTGCTGCCTGCCCAGGGTCCTCACAGAGATGTGAGGGTCTCCCTCCCACCACAGGGCACCCTGTGAATGCAAACATCATTCAAACAGCTCACAAGCATCTGCTCTCTAGTGAATACTACTACAGCTGCATGGACCAGGTCTCTTGGACTTTAAGGCTCTGCTGTTATCACACCAGAGAGGCATCTGGAAGACAGCCCTCCCGATTTTGGGACTATCTGATCTAGGTGTGGACGAGGACAAGAGAAGGATGCCAGGCTGCTGAGCGCTGCAAGCATGGCTGGGCAGCTGGTGAGGGTCTGCAGCAGAGCTTGAGGCATAGGAAACACCATCAGAATCATAGTCATGGAATGGTTTGGGCTGGAAGGGACCGTAAAGTTCAACAAGTTCCAACCACCCGCCATGGGCAGGAACACCTTCCACTAGACCAGGTTTCTCCAAGTCCCGTCCAACCTGGCCTTGAACAGTTCCAGGGATGGGGCATCCACAGCTCGTTTGGGCAACATGCCGGTGAGGATGGATCGCCTCCCGCACTGAGGGAAGCCACGCTGGTAAAGAATGGACTGGCTCCCATGCCAGGGGGGCCACCCCGGCCCCCTCACCTGTACGGAGGCAGATGCCACCTGCCCAGCCTGGTCGAAGTCCAGGGAGATGATCTGGGAGAAGCGGGTGGCGTTGCCGTTCATGCCGGTGCTGCTATTGCCAAAAGCCTCCAGGATGGTGTAGAGAGCCTGCCACTTCTCCGCTGCAGGAAGAGAAGCAGGGCGGTGGGGTGCAGGGGCTGTGCGGCGGGCGGGCGGCTGGAGCCGGCACTGCCGGCCAGGGGCAGGTGCTGCTGCTCCCGTGCCATGCTCCGCACCGTGGCAGCCCTCAAGAGCGCGGCAAAGGCACCGGCGTGAGACAGTGACAGCCCATGTGGCGCGTGTCCAGCCGCTGCCGCGTGCGGGGGGGCTGTGACCGCAAAGCAAGGGGCGTGCGCAGGCGGCACACGGGGACCCCGCAACCTGCCGGGGACTCACCGGAGAAGACCTTGCCGGTGCTGCCGGCGATGGTGGCAAGGTACTGGACCAGGTGCTGGCAGTTGGTGGTCTTGCCACTGCCGCTGGCGCCCAGCAGCACCACGGCCTGGTCCTGGCGGCTCATGAGCATGCTGCGGTAGGCGGCCTGGGCCACCGCGTAGATGTGCGGGGACGTGTCCTCCCTGCGGCACCCCTTGAACATGTGCATGACCTGGTGGGGACAGGGAGGGTGAGCGGGCGAGGGTCAGCACCCTGCCACCCCACAGCTCCCTCTGCGCGGTGCCACGGCTCCCAGCCGCCTGCCCCCTCTGGTGCGCCCCCCGCAGCAGGGTCACCTTCTCAGAGTACACGGAGGGGGAGCTCAGCGGGTTGATGATGACCATGGTGGGCCCAGCGTAGGTGTGCAGGAGGTTGCCGCCGTAGCGCTGCCGCAGCGTGTGCAGCACGCTGGACTCGTTGAGGTAGAGGAGGCTGGCGAGGTCCTCCACGCGGTCGCACGATGGGGGGTTCGCCTGGCAGCGAGGTTGACGGGGGCGTCAGGCTGGGAACGGGGGTCTGCCCCACCATCCCCCCACCCCGCAGCCCTACCTTCTCCACATCATCCTCCTCCACTTCCAGGATGGCTCCGTCGTGGTCCAGTTTCACCTTCACCTTGCCCTCGGGCAGGGGACTGCCCGCCTCCTGCCGCAGCTGGCTGCCTGCGAGGGGCACAGGGCACTCAGTGGGGCCGTGCTGGCAGCCCCCTGGGGACACAGGGGATGTGCTGTGGGAAGGACAGGGCACGCCGTGTCCCGGCAGTGCCCTTGACTCACCCAAGGAGAAGCCATCCCTGTGCACCAGCCACACCTTCTCGGTCTCGTACCAGGCCTCCTCGGCCGCTATCTGCTCCTCTGTCTTGGCCTGTGGAACAGCAGGACGTGGGGTGGTTGTGGTCATCTGCCACGCTCTGCCTTGCCCCCTCCCCACGTCCCTGGGGCTGGAGGGAGTAGGGCTGACTGGCCATGGGGCCTCATGCTGGCCAGCCACAGCCGTCCTTCACAAGCCTTCCCAGCACCAGTTCCCATTTGCCCACTGTCCCCAGAGACCCCAGTGGGCTCGGGGCTGCAGAGACCACCAGGGCCCTG
Source organism: Oxyruncus cristatus (assembly GCA_013399855.1). Classification (NCBI taxonomy): domain Eukaryota; kingdom Metazoa; phylum Chordata; class Aves; order Passeriformes; family Cotingidae; genus Oxyruncus; species Oxyruncus cristatus. The sequence continues at coordinate 166,732 of VXAY01006834.1, read as the reverse complement.
CTACAGCTCAGGGCAGACATAAAGCCAAGGGACCCACAGGCTCATTCACCACAGCCACCTCGGGCAAGCCTGGAGGGGCTGAGCTCCCACACCACAGCCCTGAGACACGGCACCCATTCCAGCCACGTGCCAGGATGCAGGGACACTGGGCATGCTGTGGGGACATGGGACATGCTGCAGGGACACGCTGCAGGACAGAAAGAACACTCTGCAGGCACATAACGTGGGGACACAGCACAGAACCACAGCATGGGAAAAGTCAGGCTGGCATGGCCAGCGAGAGCAGGACAAGCCCTAAAGCCAAACCTGAGCTGCAGCAGGGACGGGGCCAAGGGGAGCTGCTGGTGCATCATCCACTGGACCCTGGCAAGGCCGAGAGACGGGGCTGAAGGCGAGAAGGACTCAGCTCTGCCCCACAAACAGCACGGAAAGTGGCGAGGGGAGCGAGTGGGGGCAAAGCGCCACCGTGCCACACCCTGTGGGTGGCTCGCGGTGCCATGGCCACTGCTGTGGACAGCAGGGTGGCACGTCCAGCGCTGTGCTGGAGACACATGGAGCCGGGAAGGATGCTGGCCGTGAGGCCGTGCTGCCAAAGCCCTGGGGTTGGGGGTCACTGCACAGACCCGCTGTGAGCTCTGCCAGCACTGCGGCCACGGCTGCTTCGCCACAAGCCGTGCGTCCTGCCTGTGCCAGCGCTCTGCTCCTTCACATCCTGCTCCGCGCCCCTGCCCACCCCAGCTGTGCCACCTCCACCAAGAGCACCCCCCCAGGATGCCTGGCTTCACAGCACAGCCCTGCTGGGGAGAGGCACCCATCCCCGGCCGCCCCGGCACCCTCCAGCCCCGTGGGTGCCATGGCAGCCCAGGGAGCAGGGTGGGATGGGAAAGCCTTACGCTCCAGCACGAGGCGCGGGCACAGACGCCAGCCCAGCGGCACACAGAGGATGGCGGGGGGTCGCTGGTGGAGGCAGAGGGTTCCTGAGGACGGGGGTACAGTACCTGGCTGGGTGCCGAGGCGGAGGCGGCGGGGTCCAGCTAACGGCAGCAAGGAAGCAGGAGAGAAAGAAGAGAAGGGGTGAGAGGCAGAGAGCAGAAGCAGCACCCTGACAGGCCACAGGGCCCTGGCACGGCCACGATTCATATGGCACCACCAGGACATCATCCATCCCAGCCATCACAGTGCTCCTGGGCTCCCACAGGGATGCCAGGAGTTCCCCATCCCCAGGCACGCTGGTCTGGGCAGTGACCCCCAAACCCACCAACAGCCCTGGTCATCCATCCCCTGTTGCCACCCAGAGAGGGACCATGGGGTTGGCAGCCAGGTACAGGGGTACAGTCACCATGTGCAGAGCACACGGCACGTCCAGGGCAGCCACACACTGCCCCTGCCTCCCCATTCCTGGGGAGGCAACACGCAAGCACCACCATCCCTGGAATTACAGAAGTAGTGAAGATCCTCTCCAGTCGGAGCTGCGCTTCCTCAGATGGGCTCAGCTGGGACGTGGGGCCGGGGGCAGCCTGGAGGCAGAGCACCATTAGCCTCGGGCCGGCCGCCCCACAGCCCCTGCAGCCCTGGCACATGGGCACCAGCACAGCCATTGCAAAGGCTTTCCCAGCCCTGCAGCCCAGCAGTGCTCAGGGCGGGTACCAGGGCAAAGGTGCTGACACTGGCACAGCTGGGGTACCAGCAGGTACCCACAGTGCCCGGGGACCTCAGTCCCCACTCCTACACACCTGCTGGGGGGGTGTCGGGGCAGTTTTCATGGGGGTCGGCCGCTTCTCGCTGGTCTGCTGCTTCTTCTCCATATGGAGAAATGGAGGGGAGACAAGGGCCAGCGTGATGGGGTTGCCACAGCACACACCACTGCCCCCAAAAAAGTGACCCCCACCCGCACCACACACCCCAAAACCACTGCAAACCATGCAGGTGAGTTCACGCCATGCTGAGCTGGGGGCACAACCCGCTGCCGGGTTAGAGCATCCCCCGCCGTGCACACACCGGTACCTTGTGCCTCTCCAGGGCTGTGGGTTTCAGAGCAGATGCCTTTGCCGGCTCCGCTTTCCCTCCCGAAGGCTGCACCAGCGGCTCCGGCTTGGCTTCGGTGCCCGGGGCCAGGGACGGCTTCGCGTCCCCACCGGCCGGCTCAGGGGACTTCTCCTGCCTGTCCCCCGGCCGGAGCCGTGGCCGGTGCTCCTTGGTTTTGCCCTTCGCCATGAGGGTTTTAAGCCCTGCTGAGATCTCATCCTTGGGTTCTGCCTTGGCGGGGGCTGCCGGCACCATGGCAGGGGGAGGCGGTGGGGCCGGGGGAGCCGGGACACCCGCACGGCCTGTCTCCTCCTTCCTCGGGGGTGGCACTGGCTCGGGAGACTTGGCATCTTGCCCTGGCTCCTTGGCACTGCCAGTGTCCTCCCCTGGCAGGACTTTGCGGACCACCTTGCGCACCACCCGGACCACCCTGCGGCGGGACAGGCCCTGGCCGTCGTCCTCCTGCACCTCGGCAGCCGGGCCCTCCAGCCCGTTCATGGCCGCCCCGTTCAGCACCGGCTCTGGGCTCTTCCCTTTCCCAGGAGGTGGCTCGGGGTTCTTTGCAGGCTCAGGTTTTGGGGGCTCAGATTTCGGGGGTTCAGGTTTCGGGGGCTCGGGTTTCGGGGGTGCAGGTGCCACATCCTTTGGGTTCTCTGACTGCAGCCACAATGACACTGGTGTGAGTGGAGGTCCAGCCACGGACCCTCTGCTTGGGACATGGTGGTGCCCAAAGCTCTGTGCCCTGCCACGGAGCACAGCTCCTGGCCAGACCCCGGCACTGAGGGACACAGCTCCCAGTCCCCTTCCCCAGCCAACCTACAGCCCCCCACCAGATCCCAGGGCAGGGAGCAGTGGTGACCTACCTGCCCCACCCATCAACCCTCAGGCTGCCAGTGCAGGGGTAAAACTCAGTGCTCAGGGCATCACTGAGCCCACGACCCTCCACGGTGTCCCCAGGCCCTGGCATGGGGTCTGTTCCCACGAAGGCAGAGCCCCATCCCCAACACAGCTCCACCCTGCCCGTGCCCTGCCACACTTACAGGCCCGTCCTCCTTCACGGGTCTTTTCACAGCTAAAGATTTGTCCTCGTCCTTGACCTGAGGGTCAGACAAACAAGAGGAGCATGTTTCAGCCCAATGTAAAGCCTTGCTGTGGAAAACCCACCAGGACCATCACTCTATGCCAGTCCCAGTCTGCAGCCCATTGTGGGGACAAGGACGTGTGTCCTTCCAGGCTTCCCATCAGCCAAAAAAGCAGGAGGAAGCGCAGAGATGCGCCCCAGTTATGGCAAACCCCAAAGGTGGGAGAGGTACAGGCTCTGCCCTCCTGGCCTGGGCCCTCTTGTCACGTGCAGTTGGTGAGTGAGCAGGTACAGAGGCCCATTACTACTCCCACAGGACTGTCCTTCTGCATGTCACTCCCCAGGTGTCACAGCACGTTTTAAGTGTCACCAGCTAATCTCTGCAGCAGCCGCACATGGGGTGTGCCAGCTCCCTGCCGAGCAGGACAACCAGGGGGCTCTGGGGGGGTGAGTGGTCAAACCCCGTCCTGAGCCGTGTCTCTGAGCACCAGGACTCGGTTTGACACTGCGATGCATCCCGTGGGACTTGCCATCACACAGCTCCTGGGTGGCTGGAGGCACCGGGGTGGCTCATGCCGTGTTAGGGGCTGCACCAGCCACTCGCAAAGCGGTTAGTGACGGTGTTAGTGATCGCATGCGTGGCCGCGTCGGTGACTCCGCTCCAAGCTCCCCGTTTGCTCGGCACGGCCCCCGGCACAGCGGCACAGTGAGGCCGGGAGTGCTGCTCCAAACACGGTGCCAGCACTGGGCAAACTGAGGGAACTGGTCAGCAGCGTGACCCGAATGTGGGGCGCAGGCAAAAATGCGAGAGAAACTTCCCTTCTGCTCCCAGAACGCAAACCGGGATGAGAACGCCATGGTGATGTCTCATGGAGCCGCAACCCTGGCTGGGGAGAGAGGCAGAGGTGAGATGGGCTGGGGACAGCACACAGAAAGCCAAACCACGGCACAGTCTACAGGGACGTGTCCTTCCCCACCTGGGATCCTCAGGAATGGGGGTCTGAGCCCACCTGGCCTTGCTCAGTGTACAAACAGTGCCCACAGGAGGGGCTCTGGGGACAGGCAGGTGACCGGTCTGACACCTGACAAAACTCATTGTGCGAAAAAAGCCCCTTCAGTCAGGCCTCAGGATCGTGCCCCCATTCCCCCGAGCAGGCCAGCCTGCTGCAGTAAGCAAATGCCAGGGTGAGGGAAGGGATATTTTCTACCCCAGCTCTCTGCTTGCTCTGACAGTCAGCGTTTATTCTGAGCCTGACCCCGTGCCAGTAGCCGGGCAGCCCTGATGGGACCCACTGCCCCGGCTGGCACCCACTCTCCAACCCAGAGGGGTTGTGCCTGGAGCCGTTGGGGAGAAATCTGCCTCCCAGGGCCAGGCACAGTGTGGAGGAACACCCGGCCACCAAACCAACCCGCCTGTCCGGGCACACACCACCTCGTCCCTCAGGATCCCCTGTACCCCATCCCCCTCACCACAGTGATACACCAGTGCCAGGAGCACAGGCTGAACACGGGGGTCCGGAAACAAACCTGCCTGTGGGCCAGAGCCCCCAAACCCTCTGCTTCCACTTCCAGGCAGCCTGGCACCCCAAAGATCCCCAGAGAGCACCGGTGTTGGAGTCCCCACAACAAACACCCCCCGGCCACCAAAGTGCCCCAGGGGTGGGTTTGGCCTCACAGCCCCCGATCCCCGTGCCAGCACTGTCTCCCACGAGCCCCCCTCGTGCTCCCCCAAGCTACGCTGGCCACGCTGGGGGTCCCCACCTTACCAGAGGGAGCCAGGAGCGGGGTTTCCACCAGGGCGAGTGCGGCACAGCACGGTGGGAGAGGCACTAGTGCGGTGGCAGCCGCAGCACGGGGACAGCTGGGCTGATAGGGCCACCCTAAAAATAGCCAAGGAATGCGAGGGCCCCGCCGGCGCACGCAGCAGCCGGAGGGAGAGCTGGGGGGGACACGCGGGCAGTGGGGCCTCACCACCAGCACCGTCACCGCCGCCACTGCCAGAGGAAGTGATGTGGGCTCCGCCGCGGGGGGAACTGCCCAGCCTCCGTCCACTGTCCGCCCGGAGGGAGTGGGGGAAGACACCCCCGGACTGAGTGCAGCTGTAGAGCTGGAGGAGCCAGGGGGAGTTCTGTGCCACTAGGGACGGGGCTGCACGCTCCTGCAGCCCGGGGTGCCGTGGCAGGGTGCCCAGTGTTGGAGCAGTGTGCCTGGTGCTGTGCCAGGCGGCGCAGCCCTGACACTTCTTGCTCCTCCTTTGGCCTTCCCATGAACACAACAGCCCCCCCAAAATGCTGCTGGGGATGGAGAGCACCCCAGCACTGTGCGGCAGCCCACGGTAAAGACACTTTCATGGCAAGGCTGCCTCTGGAAGTCTGAGGTCTCCCTGGAAACAGCAGGAGCAGGATGGTGGGCAAGGGGCCGGGGGTCGGGGGCCTCCCTGAGCGGGGGCTGCCGGGAGGAGGCCAGCGGCAGGGAGCCAGGCATGCTGACATGGAGGAGCAGCAGTGACCGCTTGGGCATGGGCACGACGGAGACCCCAGCAGGAACCCGAGCAGGTCCAGGCCAGACCAAACCGACACGGATGTGCCCCGAGCCAAAAAACATTCCCAGGAGAAGCAGGGGTTCCTGGCCTGACTGGGACAGGTGTGCCAACGGCAGGCTGGAAATCCCCATGCTGGGAACGCCAGCACTAGGCCACATCCCTCCTGGCCCACAGGACTGGCACCCCCTGCTACACAGGGGACACACTACAGCAAACACCCTTGGCAGGGCTGGCACAACAGAGCTGAGAGTGCCTGTGGTGACAATGGTGTCCAAAGGTAGTGTGGGCATGGAGCCACCACCAGGAGGGAGCCCATCTCCCACAGATCACCTCCACCAGGATGCCCAGCCCGGCCCTTTGGTGACGAGGCACTTCTGCCTGGCCAGGATATTCCTCTCATTCTCCTTCAGGAAGTTTGTCAGAGACGCACTAGCCCATGGCTGAGCCCACCGGATACAAGCCCCCTCCCCAGGACCCCTTGGGATCCCCCCACACTGTGGCACCCCAGCAGCACCAATACCACAGAGAGGGCAGAAAAAGAGCCAAACCAAGAACTTCCCAAGCATGGAAAAAGGGAGAAGGCGCCTCCGGCACAATGAGAGTCCCACACCCTCTCCCCGGTGGGACATGGGGCACCCAGCCATGCCACTTGGCCTTGCACTCTGGGGACAGCAACCTCCAGAGACCTGGGTGTGCGTGGACAGCGGGCACGCATGGTACGCAGGGTCCACCAGCCCGGCCGCCGGATGCCTGTGGTCCTGCTGAAGCACTGGAGCAGTCAGAGGCATTTCTGGAATATTTCTGCTGGGCCGGCGCACGCCTGGGCCCTGCCTGAGGAATTTCACTGGTAAATAAATAAATACAGGCGAGGAGCTGAGCCAGCCCGGCTCCCCTACACCAGGAGCAAGGCTGGGACATGGAGGATGCCCAGCCACGCCATGCCACCGGCTGGCCCCCCATGCACCTCACAGGACCAACAACCCCCCGAGACATGGTGGGTGCTCCCCTTGCCCAGCCAGGTTCGTGGGGACAAGGGTGACTCAGCACAGACCCAATGAGGGGGTTAAACCCCCCACAGTACACAGAGAACCCAGCACCGTCCTACTCCAGCCAGGGAGGGGCTCCCACAGCAACAGCCCAAAATATGTCTATAATTTCCTGTTTCAAAAAGGATCATTTTTATTTAAATTAGGACCAGAAACATTCCAGGGAGCTTAGTGGGGCCTAGGGGAGAGCCAGGCCTCCCTATGTGCTGGCACCTTGCATGAGGGACCCCCAGCCGTGCCCAGCATCCCTGCCTGGGTTGCCCAGCATCCCTGCCTGGGCTCCCCAGCACCGGCAAAGGTGTGGTGCATCCCTCTGGTGCACCACGCAGGAGGAGAACAGCATCCTGCACCAGGATGTGCCCGATCTGCGGTGGCAACCAACGACATCCCACGACACAGTCAATGCCAGCCCTCCGGCCAGCTCCCACCGGCCGATGCCGTCAAACCACACCATGTCCCGGCACAAGGCCGCACGCTGCAGCCTCTCCCCTGCAGTCCCAAGGGCACCGGTGTCTCCTCTTCCCCTTCCCAGCCCAGCACCACGCTCCTGGCAGGCACAAGCGCCTCGCTGGTCCCGTGTGCCGGCATCCAACGCACACCTGCCTACGCGCCAAGGCGCTGGCAGCACGGGCACAGCCGCGCCCCGCCGGCCCCGTGGGGTTATCCGGCCAGGGGTTATCCCTGCAGCACCGCCGGCACTGCCCGGTGACGCCTGCCGGGCTCCGGGGAGGAGCTGTCGGAGAGCCATCGCTCCAAGCTTGGCGCAGACTCCACCCCGCAGTGCCGGCATCTGCTCGAGGAGCGCATGGAGCCCCTTGGCCACCCTCACTCCATCCTGGCCACCATCCTGCGGGCACGGGGCCCCACCACGCTCAGCATAGCCCTCCCCGGTGCGGGCAACCTGCTCTGCAACCTCCTACCCTAAGGAAGGCTTAAAAATACACTAGACGAGCCCAGTTACACACACTACACAACGTCACACTGCTGCACCCCCTGCCACCATAGAGGGGCCCAGCCCTGCAGGCTGTCGGTGTTTGGGGGCCTCTGCCAGGGTGCTGGCTGGCCGGGACACTGAGTAGCCCGCGGCAGGGTCAGCAGTGCCGGGCAGCAGGAGTGAGGGATGTGGGTCACCCAGCCATTAAGTTTCTATTTATACAGCAGCAGAAGCAGCAGCAGCAGCCGCGCACACAGCGCTGTGCTCGCCGGCAGCAGCTCCCGGCCCGTGGCACACTGTGTGTCTGCCCCAGTCCCCAGGGAGGATCCCAGCTGAGGGAGGCCAGCGTGGGCAATGGAGCAGGCAGTGTCCTCCCACAAAAGCAGCGTTTGGAACTTCCTGGCAGTGAGGAGTAAAGCTCCCTTCTCTGCTGCACAGTGCTTCCTCAGCAAAGAGATGGGGACAGACTTCCCCCGGCAAGGCAGAGTGGGGCTTTCCCGCAGCCCCTCTGGCAAGAGGAAGACCAAACACAACAGCACACCGAGCATTTCGAGGGGCAAAACCCACCGGTGACGATTTGTAAGACCTGATGCGGCTGCACCCCAGCCACTGCCTCCCACAGCACTCCTCTGTGCATCGCTCCCGGCCAGAGCAGCCTCGGCGCCCGCTGGTTCCCACAGCCCCTGCCAACCCAAACACCCCCGCAAGGACGCTGCCGCTGGCAGAACCCAGGCCCCAGCAGCACCCACGGCAAGGACAGCGTTACTCACATCCCAGGCAGCACGGCGCGTCCCCTGGCCGCCCCGCAGCCAGCACCGGCTCAGCTCGCTCAGCTCCAGGATGGGCTGCACCTTCAGCTGCACCGTCTCCCCCGACTGCCGGATCATCTCCACGATCTCATCCCGGGATTTGTTTTCCACGTTTAGCCCGTTGATTTCCACCAGCCGGTCACCCGGCACCAACCCCAACGCCAAGTCTTTGGTGCCGGCTCCGGGCTCGGCGAAGTGCACGACGCGCCGGTACACCTGCCCGTCGGGCCCCCGGTCCAGCATGGTGGTGCGGCGCAGGGAGAAGCCGAAATCGCCGGTGTTGCGCCTCTGCAGCTCCAGCTGCCGCGGGGCTGGGGGCTGGGGGGGCACCAAGGCGGGCAGCCGCAGCTCGGTGGGGAACCTCTTGCTGACGAGCTCCGGCACCCTGGCACGCAGGGAGGTGGCGGGAGGGGTGCAGGGCTGTCCGGGGGGAACCCCTTGCTTGTCAAGCGGGGTCTCCAGCGTGCGCACCTCCACCTGCGGGGAGGGGGCCGCCGAGTGCTCAGAGGGGGTGGAGGTCTCCGAGGTGCTCTCGTCCCGGCTTTTCTGGGAGAAGGAGAAGCGTTTGACGATCACCTGTGAGTTCTGCTTGGCCAAGGAGCCGAACTTGGCTGCCCGCTGCAGCACCGAGCCCTTGAAGTTGCCATCGTCCACCTTGAGATCATCACTGGAGCTGGCCGTGCTCAGGTGGCCCGAGTCCAAGATGACACTGCCCCTGTTGCTGTCTGAGTCGATGTCCGTGAGGTGCAGTTCGGAGCCGCTGGCCACCTTGATGGGGATGGGGTTGGAGATCTCCAGGCGGGTCTTGGAGTCCCGCTTGGAGGCACGGTTGAGGTTGAAGAAGCCCCGGCGCATGCTCATCTCCTCCAGGCTCTTGAGCTCAGCTGCTGACATTCGCTCCTTCTTCTCTTTCTTTTTCTCCTTCCGGGCCCCATCCTTCTCTTTGTCTTTCTTCATCAGGTTGAACATGGTGGAGGGGGGCTTGGGGCACTCTTGCCCCCGTGGCAGGGCGCTGGGTTGGGGTGCTGGTCACGGCACAGCCGCCTGCACAGGACAGAGAGGCAAGGGTGCCATCAGACAGCAGCATGGCAAACACCCACCCACCACCCCTCAATCCACCCCACTGGTCACCCCAGCTGCCACCCTCAGCCCCCAGGGTCATGTCCCAGCGTTTCCACCCTCCCTGGGGACAGCAGCACCGCAGGGCTGAGACTGCCCCAGTCATTGTGTTCTCAGTCCACCTGGGCACAAAGCCCCAGCGATGCAACAAGGGTGGCCCTGCACCCACAGGGATGTCCAAAAGAAGCCCAAAAGCCTGGCAGCCCTATGCATCCCCCCGCCAGCACCAGGGCTGACTGCAGGTAAGACCCCCGGCATCTCCCGCAGCTCAGGAGCCGTTTCAGAGCAGCACGGGTGAGCAGCAAGGAACACATCCCGGTTGCTTTTCCTGCCAGCATGGATACTCCCCAGGGTAAGACCCCCCATCCCAGCCAGGCACAGCAGCACCAGCATCCCGCCTGCCACTCAAAAGCCCCTTGTTGAGGAAACAGAGGCTTCTCTGCTGCTCGTCCTGGCCCCGGCCACCGCAAACCGCTAGGGAGAGCTGCGGGCAGGGAGGGAGCCGGAAACACGGCCCGGAGCGAAGGTTGCTCTAATAAACAGGAACCTGTAAAATCACATCCCTCCCAACACTGATAAGTGTCTAATTTTAGCCAGGGCGACGTAGAAACTTGTGACGCCGACGGCGACCTCCAGGAACAGTCGCTCTTTCATTCGGGCATCCCGCTCGGGGCGGGGGGAGCACCCAGCCATTGGGAAAACTGCGGTTGGGCAGAAAACCCAGCTCCTTCCCGGAAAACCCCACGTGCACCCAGTGCCTGGGAGCACCCACAGCCTCGTCCCACACGGGGTGCTATGGGATCCATCTGTCCCTGGGGTAACTGGTAGCCCCTCCCTCCCCCAACCTCCATCGAGTGCTTGGGCCACGGATAAACAATTCCAAAGTGGAGCAAGCGGCTGGCAGCGCCCGCGGGGTGGGCTGACAGCTATATATAACGGGGCAGGAAGCTGCACAGGAACTTAACCTTAGCACAAAGGACAACAGGAAAACTCCCCGTGTTCGAAGTATCTGCTTTAGAGCTCTCCAACGGGTGAGGGGGTGAGGTTTGGGTGGCCACAGGGATGGGTAGCACTGCCCGTGGTGGCAGTCCAGGTTCTGCAGGCATCCTGGGGTGCATGGATGTGCTGTGCTGTGCCAAGCTGCACCTTGGCTCCAGCACAGCATCAGTACTGCATCACCATCACTGCCTGGACCATCTCCCTGCAAGGGCACATGGTCCCCATTGCCCTTGAATGTACCCAGTGGGACACTGGGGAACTCAGTTTCCCCTTGGCAAAGCCACATGGGGATGGCAGGAAACTGCCTGAACCCTGCTGCTCCTCAGGGCTGGGGCAGGAGCACACGTGCCCAGGAGAGGCCTGGCCACAGGGCAGGTGAGGACAGAGCTCTGCAAGCCATGGCACAGTGCTGGCCCCGGGCACGCGATGCCGCCAAGGCAGTGAGGGGAAGCAGCCCGAGGGACAAAGTCGGGTGTGGAGCTCTGAGGCCATGTCCAGAGCGGCTGCCACGGCTCTGCCCACACCACCCAGCCCTGGGGCTCTGATTGCTCTGCCCTCCCTGCAGCACCTGGGGCTTTACTCAGACACACAGCAGGACCTGGCCAGGGCAGGACCACAAAATTCTTAAGAACAGCCCAGTTCCTTTCTCCTCTCTGAGAACCGCCAGCTGCGAGGTGACCACTGACCCGAGTCAGGGGACAGCACAGTTCCTTCCCATGACCCACAGCAGGTGCTGTTGCAAAGGGCCCTGTGGCTCTGCCGTCACAGGGGCTGCTCCCCACCAGCTCCTCCACGGCTCTGCCAGGGCCTCAGGGCAGACAATGGCAGGGAGGGAACCACCCGTGCCTGTCCCTGTCCCCGTCCCCATACCATGACACGTGCCACTGGTACCACAGCTGCCTGGGCATCCCTGAAGCTGTAGAAAGGGCTGTACCCCCAGGAGCACCCTGAGCTCACCCCATGGCAGGGAGGGGGCTGTTGGGACCCTTCCCGGGGATCCCCTGGGAGCAGAGCTGCTCACCAGGCAGGTGCTGCTTAGGGCTGAGGCACCAGGAGACAGGCGGCCAGCGCGCTCTTTGTCCTCGGCGGTTTCTCTCACGCTGCCTCCCAGCCTTTGTACACTCAACAAAAAGGGGGAACAGCCTTCCCAGCCGCATCACTAATCAGGCAGCGCCGGCAGCCGCTGGCGCAGCCACGTGTGCCCCACACAGGGCCACAATGGGCAGGAGCAGGGCAGGGGGGACAGGAACCCCGGCATCCCCCCTGCACCAGTGTCCCCAGTCCATGTGGAATGCCCTTGTGGTTTGCCCCCTTTTCCCCAAGGAGGTTCCCGCCACGGGGATGCCGGATGGGTGCAGCCCGATGCTGCGAGCAGGGGGTGGCTGCTGAGCGTCTCCTCGCTCCTGATTCAGACCCAAGGCACCTTCCCTGACTCAGCCTGGGCTCGCTCTGGGACTCCCCACGGCCAGGCGTGTTTGGGGCAGCGTGTATGAGCCATGACAGGGGAGGGAGAGGCACCCGCCGGCGCCGGCTGTGCTCTGGGATCGCACGCGAGGATGCTGCTGTGACATCCAGGCTGGCAAGGGATTCTGGATGTCACCTTGGAAGGGGCAAGAGGTATAAAAAGGGACCCAGCTCGAGGTTCCCCAGCCCAATAACCCTCCCTGAGCCTCCCAAGCAAAAGCCGGGGGGATGCAGCTTCCCCCTTGTCCCCCCACCATGACCACGAGCCCCCACGTCCCTGCCAGGGCGCCGGGGAGTTGCAGGCAGGGAGGAAGGCGTTCACTGAAACTCCGGGCCACTCCTTCCCTCCCCGACACGCAATCTCGTCCGACACGCTCCCGCGCAGGGACCTGCACTGCAAGTTTCACAGTCGCCTGCCCTCCCCGCTCTGCTCCCCGACGCAGTGCTGGCTGTAGGGCCCTGCTCACCCACCCCTGCAGCACAGGAGCTGGTGGCCGTCACCTCCTTGGGCACACGGCGTTGGGGTGCCCCATATCCCGGCTGTGCCCGGTTGGGAAGGGACAGTGCTGTGCCAGGGAGCAGGAGCTGCTGGCAGCGATGCCAAGCAGCCAGGCCAGCTCCCTCACGGAGGAAAGGGGGCTGATGGCGTGATGGCTCCTTGCCGGATACAAGTGTTCCACAGAACAAGGAAATTTAGGGGGTTTCCAAATCCTTCTGCACTGCCTGCCCTTACAGACAACGCTGAGATGTGTCAGGAGGAAAACAATACCGGATATACCTGAGTCACAGTTGGGATGTGCCACCAGGCTGTCACCAAAGCGGGATATTGGGCCCTCCTGCCACAGGAACCCCGTGTCCAACAGCAAAGGGGACCTACACTGGCTGTGAGGTGTCACCTCACCCAGGAGGGCGCACAGGGGGTGTGGGGGGGTTTCAATCACCCGCCTCACCCTAAAGCTGGGCAATGACACACCTCAAGAGGCCTTACAGGGCAAAGGTGGTGGGGCGGGATCCCAGCTGGGCTGCCAGGTGGGAGACAGTTCAAAGAGCAGCTGGGGGTTAGGTGGGTTAGTTTCCCTCACACCACCCTGCACAGGCCTCCCCCACCACCTGTTTCTGGCCCCAAATTCACAGCCTGACGCCATGCACAGCCCAGCCCACAGCAAAGGTGAAGGGCTGAGCCACGGTTCATCACTGGGCAAAGTCCAGGGCTGGTGCAAGTGCTGTGGGAATGTTCAGCTCCCAGTAGGGATGGGGCGGCGGATGGGGATCCCCCAGTGCCACGGCCAGCCTTGGGGTGCAGGAACACACTGCCCTGTGCCCGCACTTTCCTGTAATTGACCTAAGTTTAGCTTTGGCACTCATTGACCAGACAATTTGCATCTCACAGGCTGGCTGGAAACCACACAATTTAGGGATGAGTGTCCTAGCCCTCGCCCAACGCTCCATATATTCCTCTCTGGGAAAATTAACAGGCGCCAGAGTGGCCACAGCTCCGAGCCCCCACTGCACCCAGCACAGCAGCCTGCTGAGGGGCCACCCACCCCTGTCCCCCAAAAATGGTGCGCAGGTGCCAGTGCCACTGGCCCCAGCAGCGATATGGTTAACGGTGAGCTGTGCTAATGGCTTTGGATATAATTCCCTGGTGGTGTGGGAAAGGCCCTGGCCAGCGGGTTTTACTTGGAAGCAGGACTGGCCCTGGGGAGCCCTGCGGTGGGTGCTGGGGTACCCAACATGGGCCTCCCAACAGGAGGCACCTGACACGGGGAATCCTGCAGGGACAGGCTGGCTGTACCCACGGAGGGTCCCAGCCCACTCCGGAGGGGTACAGCTGCTCCCACAGCACCCACAGCTGGTTGCACGCACCTCCAGCACCCCCAGCGCGGGTGGGACACACACAGGTGCCGCAAAACAATGAGGGGGTGGGCGTGCGGGCACGGGGACACAGAGGGACACAACACACAAAACACGCCCCACAGCGCAGCGGGGGCACGCACAAGGTGACATACACATGCAGACACGCACACGCGTGACTCCGGGGGCTGCGCGACACCCACAGGCGCTGCACGACAAGTGCGGGCCACGCGCACACCCGCA
>VXAY01006834.1:139637-151816 GCA_013399855.1 Oxyruncus cristatus | reverse complement strand
TGCTCATCCCTGGGCACGCACGCACACAAACACACACATACACGTGTGTGTCCATGCTCACCCCTGGAAACACGCACACAAACACACGCACACACACAAACACACGCACACACAAACACACACGCACACACACAAACACACACGCACACACACAAACACACACACACGCACACACACAAACACACACACACACGCACACACACGCACACACACAAACACACACACGCACACGCGCGCTGGGAAACACACTCACGCGTCGTGTGCTCACACTGCCACAAACACAGCGCCGAGCACCGCACCGGTGCTCACAAACAAACTGCTGGGATTCCCCTTAGCGGAAGGATCCCATCAGGAGCAACACCAGCATAGGGAAGGTTTTGGGATAACGGATGGAGCAGGGTGGATGGTTCCCCACTGGCTGGAGCGTGGGGAATACAAAGCTGGACGTGCAGAGTTGCCTGCAGAGCCGTTTTGCAGCTGGTGCTTCTCCCCCTGTCCCCAGGGAGGGCTGTCAGCCTGCAGAGACTGACTGTGAGGGCAGTGCCCGGCTGTGAGGAGACAGCCCGTGGTTAATAATGAGCATTTCCAAGCATTTCCCAGCACACCCAGCAGCAAAAGCCACACAGCCTTTGTTACACCCTTTCCACTGGTGTCCGGCTTTGAGACATCACACCAGAGTTGGTCACATACAGTGAGAATCCTGGGACAGATGGTTTCAGGACAAACCCCACCATCTCTGTGCTTGGTCAACCTTCCTTGGCCATCAGGTGTGGGAGCAACTGGGCCTGGCACTTCACAGGACATGGGTGTCTTGGGGAACAGGGACCCCCGGGAGAGGCATCCACAAGCCCTTTCCAAAAGCATTTTTCAGGGAGTGCTCCATCTCTGCTGGGAAGCTCAGGACAGATAGAGGGATGACAGGGACAGGAGTCTGCCCCCAGCACCATCCCTACCACCTCCAGTGGCTCCTGTCCTGTCCCGAGGTATCCCAGAGGACTCACTCCAAACCCCTGCTACCATCCACCACAGACAGAGCTGCGTGATCGTCTCCTGCCCTGTCTCTTGGGGCACACCTGCCTGGGTGTCACAAGCCCTGCTCCCTCACAGCAGTAAGGCTGGCTGTGATTTCCAGCCCACGACACGTGCCCAGGACGCGCTCCCACCGCAGCAGCAGAGCAGGACATGCATGGGGCATGGTGGGAGCGAGCTGATAGCCAAGCAAGGAGCCCTGTGCTGGGCCCTGGCCTCAGGGATGGGGCAGTGGAGGAGATGCAGCCCTTGCAGTGGCGGAGGACGGCGGCAGCGAGCGCAGCCGCCTGCTTTTGTCACACTCTCCTTTGTCCCAGGCACGTGGCACCAAGCACAGGGAGCCGCAGCCATCTGAAGAGCTGGGATGGAGACGGGTGAGCTGGAAGGGTGGCAGAGCCCCATCTCAGCTGCCAGGAGGGTTTTCCAGATGCAGTGGCGAGGGGCCACATTGTGTGATTGTATCTCTGCCCTGCTCCCTGGCACAGGCGGGTGAACAGCCGGTTACAGCCCGTGGCAGCTCCTGCTTCCTTATCACACTGGGCAGGCGGCTTGTGGGCTGATGCTGGTTGGAACTGCCGAGCTGTGGGACAGTGCAGGGTCCCCGGTGTCACACAGCCCTGCCACCAGCCACCCAGTGGGGCCACCCTCCTGCCACCTCCCCAGGGATAAACACCCCATGCTTCCCAGCGAGACAGCCAGCTGCTCATGTCCACATGATCCCGTCTGGCCTTGCCAGTCACAGGTTAGGCTGCCTTGAGCAGATCTCCCTGGCAGGTGGTTCCCCAGGCACCAGCAAATCCCACATCCAAGAGAAGTCTCTGTGTTGCCTGAAGTTTTCTATGGAGAAGCGGGACAGAGCTCCGGTGCCACTGGCATTTCGGGTGCTCCTGGCAGATGCAGATGGCTGGCCAGAGCCAGTGCCTGGAGCTGGGCTGGGAGGGGAAGCATCTGTTTTGCAGCACCGCGGGGTTCCCTAAATAGGTCACTGTGTTTTTATAGTCTCTTGGATCTTGAAAAACCAGTTGCTCCGGACAACCTGTGGACCCGCCAATATTGTCGCAGTGGTGGCTGCCTGGGCACTCCCCGTCGTGCCCCCAGGTCCTCACGGCGGGGAGAAGGACACCTGCCCCACCAGCGGTGTGAGCAGGAGGAGGGGTTGGAGGGCTCGCAGCAGCCCGAGATGTGCCGGAGATCCTGTTCTATGCTGAGGGTGACCCGTCCCTGGCTGTGCCCTGTGTGGAGTCTGCAGGGGGGGCTTTCCCCCCACCCTGCCATTGGCTTGGAGTGTCTGCCAGCTCCAGGCTTTGCCCTGGGGTGTTTTTCAGCCAGAGACAGTGTTTTTCCTTCGTAAGGAGAGGCAGGTGCCTGTGTGGGGGGCAGAGAGGTGTGCAGTGCCGCACACCCACCGTGTACCCGCATGCGCCGGCGGTGTCCCAGCCTGCTCGGGCTGAGCTCTCCCTCTAGTGGCACCAGGCTCCTGGCAAAGCCTCTATACACATGGGGTGGCAGGAGCCAGGGCCAGGGCATGTCCTAGGGGCTGGAGCGAGCTGGAGGGCGAACTCCAACTTGACCTCTTCCCTCAGCCTGGATGCCCATGGCAGGTGCACAGGGAGGGCGCTGAGGGGCTTCACAGGAGCATCCCGCCACCAGCCCCCTCTTTTGGGCTAAGCGCAGGGGGCAAGTGGCCCTGCTCTTCCCATTCTCTGCCCCCACATTTCCTGGTATGTGGCAGTACGATCAGCCAGCGCGCCCCAGGAGCCAGCGTCAGGCCTTGGGGGTGCAGCCGCACAGCTCTGTGTCACAATGATCCCCGTCAGGGCGAAACCGTCCCCGTGCCTGCCCTCATCCCACAGCAGCCGGCGAGGGGAAGGGCCCCCTCAAGCCCCAGCTTTCCCCTCGGCATGGCGGTGCCCTGCCCACAGGAGGGGTCCCACAGGACCCCGCTGAGCCCCCCGAGGCCCGTCTGGTCGGGTGCCACCCCGCCGCGCGTCCCCGCAGGGTCCCCCGGGCCGGGCGCCAGGCCCATGCCGCAGGCAGCGCTGACGGGGCGCTTTGTTTTGTGCGGCCGTGGCTGCCCAGCGGGGAGACAAAAGGGGCAGTCAGACGCGGGCATTGTGCCGGCAGCCATGCGCTGAGGCAGCAGCCCGCGCCGCCACGCTCGCCTCGTGACCCCCGACGGCCCGGGCTGTGCCCGCCATGGCGCCCCGGGGCCCGCGGGGCCTGCCCCATGGGAGCCCCACACGGGAAGGGGCCGTGGGCCGGTGGCTGTGGTCACCACAGGGATGAGGCCTCCCCAGACCCGTGGCGGGTGCCCCGGTGCGGGGCCGTGGCGGTGGCGGTGCTGTGTGGAGCGCTGGGGCTCTGCATGGCTGTGGGGACACGTCTGCCAGGCCCACAGCAGCTCACACCTCCAGCCCCCCTTGCCCGCCATGGGAGGAGGGTGTCTGCACTGACACGGTGAATGGAACCCACCTTGGCTGAAGGAGCAAGGTGATGTGCCTGGTAGACACCCAGCCAAGCCCACTACCTGCAGGGTCTCACGGGCGGGTGTCCCTGCTGTCCCCACGGTGCCAACTAGCGCCAGGGCCAGGCCAGCCCCCAGGCTCGCCCCGTGACGGCGCGGTGCATTGGCCCTGGAAAATGCCAGCGCGGTCAAATCGTTGAGTCATTTGTGACCAAGATTATCTGTGCAAACAGCCGCCCTGATTATTTTTTTTTTTTTTTTATTATCAAATTTTTTTTTCTTTTTTCCTAAGAATGTGGCTCAGACCATGGGGATGAGCAGCTGAAATCTCCGGGGATCAGCAGGACAATGCCAGAGCAAGCATTGTGCTGACGGCTCTGCAAACGCTGGCACCGGTTCCCGGCCAGCAGCACCCTATAAAAGCCGAGCCGCTGAAGTAGGCAAACATTACATGGGCGAAGCAGCAGTAACCGCCTGAGCTAGGTGAGTCCTGGGACCGATGCGCACCTCTCCCACCTCGCCCCTGCTCACCCCTTTGCTGCCAGCTGGCTGGGCAGACACCCTTCCTCCTGCCTGGTGGCAAAAGACACCCAGAGGGACCATCGCCATTTCCCGTGGCATAAGACAGGCTCACACTGGCAGCCGGGGGACTGAGAGCCCCTCTACCACAGGGCACCCCACTCCTGGCACCCACCGGCACGGCACACTGGTTGGCATCTCCCACCGTTAGCCTGGGCCGTCCATGGGAGCCCACCGCGCCTCCCAAAGGAGGCAAGGCCGGGGCACCGGGCAGGGAGAGGGGAGCAGGCTGGTCTGTTGGACACTGCCAGGCACGGAGCAGCCTGTGCCCCCCGCGGCTGCTCCCGCCTCCGTCTCAGGGGTGTTTTTCCTAGCACTGGTCTGGCCGCGGGGAAGGAGAAAGGGGAATCGGGCACCGTGCCCCGGCAGGCGCACAGGCTCCGTGCCATGGGAGGAGGGAAGGGGCACCGCAGCCGTGAGAAGGGAGCCCCCTGCTTTGGATGTGCCGCACAGGCCCCCGCTGTGCCCCCTGCCCCATCCTGCGGCTGGCAAGAGGGTTTCATTGCGACTGGTGTGGCTCGTCCCCAGCAGTGGGGCAGCTGTTGTTGAAGAGGAGCCGCGGGTGGCAGGCACAGAGCCGTCCCCCAGCCTCGCGAGCGGGCAGCAAGGATGCACAGGGACGTGCTGCAGTAAAAACGGCTTTTTCTTCCTTCTCCAGACACCGATCCAGCAGCAAAGATGGCTCAGACAAACCCTCTGCCTGTTCCCATGGGCCCGTGGAAGGTACGTCCTCACACCTCCTGTATCTCGCCTTTCCCTGAGTGTAGGTGGGGGACAGGGAGAAGGGCAAAGCATGTCCTCCAGGGCCAGGAAAGCTGCACAGCGGGCAGTGAGGCAGGGACAAGCACAGGAAACAGTCATTCCTGTCCTCTACCCAGGAGAATGTGCCTCCTGCACATTCAAATACCTCCCAGATGTTTTTCATAAGGGTCTTCACAGCATCCTGGCCCTGCTCTTACCAGCTGTCCCATGCCAGGCAGTCACAGAGCCCCTGAAAACTACAGGCTGTTTTTCACCCTCCCCTGTCCATGCAGACAGGGTGAGCAGGGGCCATGGGCACTGCGGAGCAAGGTGGGAAGCAGCCCCAAAGGGTCTGGTAGTAGCTCCATGGCCACAGGTCTAGGAGGGAGCTGAGAGAGAGAGGAGAAACACGTGCACCAGAGAGGCACATCCCGTCGAAGCCTGGAGCTGTCGCGGGAGATTCCGTCAACCAAAGCCCCCCTAGGGAGGTCCCGCTCGCCCTTTCCCCCGTTAATCCTCTTTGCCCTAGAGCGTTCGGAGCAGAGGCCGGGAGAACCGCCAGCCACAGCCCTGCCACCCGCCCATCCCAGAACGGCTCCGCTCCTCTCTCCGGACGGCACCGCTGCCCCGGGAACTGATCTCCGCAGGGGTGAGCAGGAGAGTGGAGCGGGGGCCAGCCTGCGGCTCCCCCAGCACCAAGGCAGGGCGTCGTGGGGCCAGCAGTGCAGGGACGCGGAGGCATGTGCGGGGCTGTGTCCCAGCCCAGAGGGGTGCCTGGAGCAGCCTCCGCTGGCTCTCTCCCTGACGGAGTGTGACCCTCCATCTCCAAGGGGCGCTGAATCGCCTGGGGCCACTGCTGGGCAGTTTCCAACTCGGCAGCTCACTCTCCGTTCCAGATCACTGTGTACGACCAAGAAAACTTCCAGGGCAAGAGGATGGAGTTCACTTCGGCCTGTCCAAACATCATGGAATGTGGCTTCGACAACATCCGCTCCCTGAAGGTGGAATGTGGCGCGTGAGTACCCAGCTGCCAGCGGCGGGGATGCTTTCCCAGGAAGGCTGGCTGGGCAGGGGGTGCCCAAGCGTGGAGCAGGATCGGCTGTCCTCGCTCCGCTTGGCTGGAGCCAAGGACCACAGCCAGGGGAAGCCAGGCATGGGGGGATCCCACCCTGCCAGGGTAGAGCAGCCAGCTCCGGGCAGCACTGACACAGAGAGTGGGCCAGAGAACAGTGAGAATGCTCTTGGCATCATCCAAAACTGCCTCCCATGGTGTTGGAGCAGCCAGGTTTGGAGCAGGGTTGATGCCCAAGGATGCAGTGAGGATCAGTGCTCAGTGAGTGGCTCTTGAGCTCGGCCTGCTCCCCATCCTGCCTGAGTAACCCTGTGAAACACCGGCCCTAGAGAGCCACCTCTCTTGCCCTATGGACCAGCCCTGCTCTGCCCCAGGCTTTCCCTGCACCGCACAGCTCCCCAGGGTGGGGGCAGAACCTTCCCACAGCCTCCCCAGTCCTGAGAGCATTTGAGAGTGGAGTCAGGCTATTCCCTGCCCACGGGAATCTTCCCTGGCACATGCGAGGCATCTCCCGAGCAGCTCAGGAAGAGCGTGTGTCGGGATCGGTCCCCACGGCGAGCATCCCGCCAGAGCCAGCAGCAGACGAGATAGATTTGTGCTGCTATATTTAGGATGTGTAATGCTAATGGGATTACAGCAGCGTGCGTGCTCACGCCGTAATCAGCTCGCTGCTCCAGTTGACGTGTTCCTAATCAGGCTGTTCACCTTGCACACGGTGGGCTGACTGCAGGACACGGGTTTGGGGCTCAGTTTGGGTCACTGGCAAGAAGCCCTCGATCTCTCCCCAGCTCAGCATGCCCCTTGGCACCCTGCATACTCCATCAGCAGGGGCTCCATGGATTGCACAGCCTGTGGCACCCGCCTGCCAGCCCCCAGCCCTGGCCTCCCTGTTCCACTGCAGCTGTCTCGTCCCTGGACTCCTTAAGGGGATGTTCCCAGATGTCCCCACCCTGGGGACAGGCAGGTGCCGTGTGGGCAGCACCAGGGCTTGCAAAATGTGTCCTACAGGGTGGAGGCATCCTGCTTGCCTCTCCTTGTTTTCAGTGAAGAGGGGGACCCAGAGAGGAGAAAGGCCACAGCTCCCTGCCCTGCCCAGAGACAGATGGGCGCTGCCCGCTTTGGGCATCAGGAATTCAGGTCTTCCCAGCCGTGTCAGGTTGTAATTGGGAAACAAGTAAGAAATGAGGCCTTTGGGAGAGAAGGGCAGTCAGGGCATCCTGAAGCGATGTTGGTCTGCACAGATAACGACAGAGTGGTCGGGGGGAAGAGCCACCTGTGCAGATGGGCCCCTGAAGGGGGGACCCCATCTCCCGCCACAGCTGTGCGGGTGCCTCCCCAGCACCAGATGTGGTCACGCACTCCCCAGGTTCTGTGCCCACATCCAGCACCGCTTCCTCTCCTCCCAACCTGTGGGCAGAGGCCAGCCCCCCACCTCCTCCTGGCACCTACATCCTGCCCCGCTGCCAGCTCCAAGCAGGAGGCCCCGAGTTGCCGCAGGAAGCCCTGGCAGCCCTCGCTCTGTTTTTGCAGCTGGGTCGGTTATGAGCACACCGGCTTCTGCGGGCAGCAGTTCATCCTGGAGAGGGGAGAGTACCCGCGCTGGGACGCCTGGAGCGGCAGCAACGCCTACCACATCGAGCGCCTGATGTCCTTCCGCCCCGTCTGCTCCGCTGTGAGTGTCCCGCCTCCCGCCCTGATCCCGGTGAAACGTCCCAGGCTACGGCAGTGAGATTACAAAGGGCAAACACAGCTACGCCAGGGGCAGGCTCAGCTCTTCTCCCCCGCTCCCAGCAGGATTTGCTCTTTCTGTCCTGTTTTTTAAAGCTTTTAAGGGAACTTCTGGGCCAGCTGTACATGACCAGAGCCGGGGGGACAGCCAGCCTGAGACAGTAGTTGGGGCATAGCTGTCTCCAACACCTCCCACCCCCCCAAAAAGAAAAGCCCAGCGAGGGTCTGAACATTTCCCTCTCCAGGAAACCCTCCCAGCAATGCCAAAGGGAGGGACACTACAACTCCTGCTGGAGAGGGAGCACAGCTTCCCCCTGACCCTCCGTTCTCCCCTCCTAGAATCACAAGGAATCCAAGATCACCCTTTTCGAGAAAGACAACTTCATTGGCCGCCAGTGGGAGATCAGTGACGACTACCCCTCGCTGCAGGCCATGGGCTGGGCCAACAATGAAGTGGGCTCCATGAAGATCCAGTGCGGCGCGTAAGTGATGGGCAGCAGGGACAATCCACTGCCATTGCTGTGCTGCCACAGCAGGGGAGGGGGACACGCCCTGTGACCCCCCTGCTTACCTCCTGTCCTTTTCTTCCAGCTGGGTGTGCTACCAGTATCCTGGGTACCGTGGCTACCAGTACGTCCTGGAGTTTGACCACCACGGTGGAGACTACAAGCACTGGAGAGAGTGGGGTTCACACGCCCAGACTTCCCAGATCCAATCCATCAGGCGTGTCCAGCAGTAGCTCCCCACCTTCCATCTCTGCAAGGTTTCAAAAGCTCACCGGCTCCCTCTTGGTGCTAATACTCCCCTCCCGAAATAACCACCCCCTCTCGTACTGCCACTGCTTATGGAACAACACTCCCAAACGGTACCGACTGCCACAATTGCCAATAAATGTGACTGAAAGAAAAAGATGAACCAGCTTGGTGTGTGTTTGCTCTTGGGTGTTTGGGGCTGAGGTTGCACATCCCAGCGTGAGCAGGGACCAGACTCTTTCCTGCCCATTTTAAGCAGGGCTGAAGCCCAGTGGGGTTCACACCGAGGGAGGTTCATTGCCTCACTGTCTCACACACACAAACCCTTGACTGCTGCAGCTCTGCAGCCATGTGGCTTCCTTCCCTCTCCTTCCCCTGACAAGGTAAAGGACACCAGGACCCCCACCCCACGGAGCCATGCTGGCACCTGGCACCCACATACTCACAGCTCGTGGGCTCTGCAGCTGGCACTGCCAGGCCTCAGGGACCAAAACCCAAGCAGCGTCCCCGGGGGACAAGGGGCCGCTGCCTGAAAACGCAGAAAAGAAAGTCACACTGACACCCACAAACTTTAAAATTTTTATTCAACAATTTACATCACTTATTGTCTGTCTTAACGTATTCGATCTACACAAATTTCTTTTTTTTTTTTTTTCCTGATAAAATAATAAAATTTGGATAAATTTCGAAGACCTGTTGGTGCAGAATAAACAAAATTTCAGGTAAGGGTTTTTTTTTTTTCCCTTTTTTTTTTTTCTTTTTTTCTTTTTTTAAACATTTAGTGTGAAGTATGACATCATTGGTAAAGATACATCATGCCATTACAGCTCATGGACATTACCTATCCTTACAGTCCGTGACATCACCCACACCAGCGCAAGGGGCTGCGCCAGACACAGCTACAGCAGGTTTTACACTAACTCCTCTAGCCACCCTCTCACCACCAGGAAAACGCCTACGCTTTTCCAGCTGGGCACACAGAGTGCATTAACCTAATCAGAAATCACCGGGGAGGGGAGAAGGAAACAAAGACTACCTTTACTGATCCGTGTGGTTGCACGCTACAACATCGACACCAAAGAGGGGCTGCCCCTCTCTGCAGGTCAGAGGTAATTCAGCTTCTGAGCAGGTAGAGCACAACCCCTCGCAGCGATTTTTATACAAACCAGGAACAAAATGAGAACTTATCGACGGGGAAGGGGGGGCAGGAGAGGAGACGCCCCGGCGGCTCCGCCTGCAGGGATCTCTCCGGCCCCAGCTCGCAGTCGAAGCGCGCGGTTGTTTCGCACCGCCCTTAACACTGAAATATTCAGGGAAGGGGGAGAGAGGGGCATCCGTCCCCCCAGTAAACAAGTCAAGGACCTTCAGAGGCTGGGAAGCCGCTGAAGGTGTGTAAGTACACGTGTGATGGTAGATAGAAAAGCAGCCCTGTTCTGTATGAAAAAAAGCTGTCAAGTTAGTACAAATTTCTGCCACGGCGAAGGGAACAGGAGGAGAAAGCTGTCAGGGCCCTTCTCCCGTCGCCAAATCCCGACTCTCCCGCACACGGGCTCTGGGCTAAGCAACATGTTTCCAAAGGTGGTACCTGCAACCCAACGCATGAAAACAAAACCAAAATAAAGCTCTCAGCCCCAAGGCCGAAGGGAGCCCACCCTTTGCTCCAGCCCCGCAGTGGGAGAGTGAGGAAGGCTGTCCCTCCTGCCTCACAGTGGGAACACACAGCAGTAGGGTTCCTCTTGGTTTGTTTTGTCATTAGAAGCCTCAAGTTTGCCCACACCACCAGCCTGCAGCGCAGTGGACTGGTCTCCACTCCCTCCCCAAAGCTGCTTTGCGTGGGGCTGAGCCCCTGCTCCCCGTCCCCATGGGGACACCGGAGGGTACCACACCACGCTCTCACCAGAAACAAAAAGGGCACTGGTTCACCCAACAGTACAAAGTGTATCTGAAACACAAGCCAGCACACCCCGCTCCCTCCGATTCAATTACTAAAGTAGGCTCTTTAAAATAAAAAAATAATATATATATTTATATAGCTATACAGAGAGATACAGAGAAAGCAAAGGAGAGAGAGAGAGAGAGAGGCTACTGAAAAAATCAAGAAGCGCCAGTTTTCTGCTACAGCTGTCAGCAAAGAACTGTCACCTTACATCATACCCTCCAAGATGGTGAAGAGAATGCAGGCAATGACAGCACAGGAATGCAAAAGAGGGCAGATAAGTCACTTCTGGTAATGAGACACAAATTAAAACTTTCAAAACATGTGCATAGCTTTATTCATCTGCTTCAAACTAACCTTTTCACGGAGCTTCAGTGAAACCCGAGTGTGCAAAATGCATTTCTAAAAAATAATGCAAGCAAGCTTTCACATTTACTGTGGCAGAAGTACAGAAAGACTCGGACAGAATCACACGCTGGGGCGGGAGATGGAGAACCCAGAATTGCACAGCTTGGAGTTCTGAGTCACTGACTGCAAACACAAGCATTTCGATTTCGCGAACTTTAAGCAAGCTGTGTTTACTTCTCCTTTACAAAAAAACTCAAAAACCCCACAGAAACAAGAGCCACAACCTGGCAGGGAATAAATCCCCTGGATAATGGGATCCTGGTGCCGCAGAGAGCCTGAACTCCAGCAAAGCTGGTTCCAGACCTTGGCTTGTTTTGGCTCTGCAGGCAAACCATGGCAATGCTGATTTTTGTCCACAGGAGAAGAGCGAAGCAGCTTCTCTTTCTCTCCCTCCTACTCCCCTTCAAAGTCACAGATGCCACCCCACAGGACATTCTCCCAGAACTTTAGGACAGCCACTAACACAGGCTGGAGTCCAGGTCTTATTTTGATCCAAAAGGTCACGGGGACAGCTAAGGAACCTGTCGATGGGGTGCGGCCACCGCACTGCCGGCAGGAGCCCGGCCCTCCCAGCCACGTCCCCCCAGCTCACACACCACCAAATCTCTTCAGAAAGACTAAGCACACATGCAAGGCACATTGAGTCAGATGTACACACACACACACGGGTGTGTAAAAGAGCAAATGCTGGCCAAAAAAATAAAAGATTGATGCTGAACAAACTACTTAGAACAGGCAGAGAGCTCTGGCCTATGTATTTATAGACTATTTTCCAGGCAGTTGTAATCCCCAAGTGTTTTTCCTACACGACTTTAGACCTTCCTTACTCTTCCCTCACTTTACAGAGAGGTCCTTTTATTTTCCTAAAGGATCTTCTATAAATAGTCAAGTAAATTCCCTTTTTTTCCCCTCCAGTAAACTCCTCCTTCAGGGTACACATCCCCCGCCGTGGTCCAGGCGTGACCCACGCAAAAAGAGGTTCTGGACCTGCCTGTGCCCCACAGCAGTGCCTTGATGCAGAGAGACCTCCCCCCACTACTCCCTAAGCCTTTCTCTGACAGGTTTTGGCGGGTGGATGGCTTCACTTTGCTTTTTTCTTGGAAAATGTCCAATTCCAAGTGCTCTCCAGCACCCAAGGGCAGCTGGAGAAGGAGTCGGGGGTGCGGACAGGATGGAGGCCACGCAATCCTTAAGGATTAATACTGCTGGTTAACTTCACATTGAGATAAAGCATTCAAAAGATCTTTTCGCAGAGATGAGCAATTTCCTTCTAAAGATAAATTCAAATAGAAAACAAACATATTAAAACCGGAGACGAGACAAGAGCTGACTGAGATTTTTCTACCCTTACAAGTTACACAGGCACCTTTCCCGCACCCACCACCCAGCTGCAAGGAGAAGCTGAAAACCTCAGGGATTTGCACTACCCTTCCAATAGCAGCTTGAGAAAAGGAAGGGGAGGAGGAGAAA
>VXAY01006834.1:119628-133341 GCA_013399855.1 Oxyruncus cristatus | reverse complement strand
TTTTTTTTTTTTCTCCATATTAGATGCCTAAACAGATTGCTTATTTTTCCATGTTGTCTTTTAAAATGAAATAACTCTTCAGTTGCAATAGTCCAACGTGTAACAGGAGCCAGGCCAACTGTGTGACTTCACCATGCATCCTAGAACTGCAGTGTTACCATCTTTCCCTCAGCAGAACGAGCCGTTTAAGACAATATTCCCCCGCATAGGATTGCTGCTTTACTCCTGGCAAAACATGCGGATTATAATTCTCTGGAAAAAAAAACCAAGAAACTCTGCAAACTTCAAGGCGTTTCGCCAGCATTCAATGGAAAACAAACCAGATTAAAAAAAAAAAAAAAAAAGAAACTAAATGGGGGAGGTGAAAGGGAAAGGGGAGATGAAGGATGGCGAATCATCCTGATTTCCCTGTGATTAGTGTGTCACTACAGTCACAGAACAAGAAACAGAAACCTTGTCAAGTGGAAATGCCTCTCCAGTGGGCTGCTGTTGCCCGTGTAGACAACAGCAGGAACTTTGAAACCGGGCTTGTAATTGAGTCTGTATTCCTTAATCACTTGCATTCACTCTTTAAACAAAAACAAAACAAAACTGGAAAAAAAAAAATCTATTCGGTACCGGAGATTAAATAATCACGTGTGTAGTCTCGTTGAAATAAATTTTCAGATTCCTTAAGAAGTCTAATTACTTTCAGTTGCCATTTTTAAATAACTATATATATATTTGTATATATTATCCTGTGATTCTAGTTATGGTTCCTCTGCTGCACTGAAGATTTAGAAGGAGCATAAAAGCCTTTTTGTCCCCCACGAACAGCACAAATGCTGCAGAAAGGTTATAACAGGCAGTCTTGTCTTGCTACCTTCATTGATCCGGGCGATCCATGGCTTCATCATAAGTGATTATCCTTTTGGGATCTGGAAGGAAAGCAGAATTCTATGTTTTTGACAAGCTGAAAATAAACACAAGAGATCTGCGTGGTACTTGTACCTTAACAGACTTTTCCTTCGGACCCCCTCCTCCTGCCAACGCACCCCAAGCCCGGGCTGGCTCCCCCGGAGCAGCACACGAGTCTCCACATACAGCTCTTCCCACACAGGAAGAGTGATTCTTCTCAGGTGATTTGTGGGGATACACCAGAATAAAAGTTATTACTGGATGTGACACCCAGCACCAGAAATAGAAAGCAATTTTGTATACACATAGGGAAGAGTCATTAAATCTAATTCTGGTTTTATTGCTCTTGTAGAGACTCTGCTTCGCTCTGAACACCCCACCATTGTGGCACAGCTTACTGTCCTGACTTTTGGTGACCTGAAACACAGATAAATCCAGACTGCAAACGGCAGGCGCTGAAGAACTGAACTCAGGCATCTCCAGACACAGGGACAATCCGCTCTCGTTCATCCCCCATCCCAACACACAGAGCACGACGGTGCAATTTGGTTTATCTATTCTTCCCAACACCCTTACCTTGCTTCTGCAAATTCCAAACCGCTTCCATTTCTGTGAAGGCAAAAGGAGACGACCACCGTTATTATGCAGATTGATACTGCCATTAGAGACAACTTTAAACACACTTCAGTTTCCCAAGTGTGGCACAACACTGCTGTGGCTGAGCTGAGGCTCTGAGACAGAGCCCACCCCATCCAGCCCAGCAGCACTGCCCCAGCCCATCCCGAATTTGACGTGAATAATCCAGCAAAAAAAGGCAAAGGGGATGGTTGTAACACGGTTTTAAGGGTCAGAGGGCCAAGCTGAGCATCAGAAACGTCACCACCATTCTCCAGTCCCACAAATCACAATCTGACTTCAGGCTTTACTAACCCGACTCCAACGCGGCTTCACAGGTTACAGCCTCAACAAGGAGCCTGAAGAGACGGTTTTTACGTGCTGATTTTTGGTGTGTGTGAAACCAGAACCGCAGGGCACGGCAAGTTTCACATGGCTCACAGTGTGCATGTGCTGAAACACACCAGGCAAGGACTGCTGTGCCAACATCACTGCAAAGCTGCTGCCAACACACTACCTGAGAGCAAGGTGTGACACCCGGTTGCCCGCTTGGCTTGAGGTTCTTTCCCCAATTTACCTCTACAGCATGTTTGCAGGCTGAATACAAATCCTCCCCAGCTCTCCCTGAAAAAGCACACGCTTTTGTTTACCTCAGAAATAACAAAGTTAAATGCTCTTTTCATCCGCACTGAGAAACAGAAGGCTCTTCCCTTTAAAATGTCCCACAAATCAAGTCACACCTTTTAGACATCCATTCAAAATAACCTCATTTAGCCACTACGGAGATGGAATTTTGTGAGCTAGAATATTTATGAAGACACTAACTGTACCCTGTGTCCAAGTTCAAGAGACAAAATTTTTAAAAAAGGAGCATTCAGTAGGAGCACGACCTGCAAGAACCACCTTTCAAGTCTCCCCTCTGCCACAAAGGAGGGTGACAGGACCTTAGTGGGGGTTGGAACAGAGAACAGCAAGGGATTATCAGGCTACACGGGATGTGCAGTAAAGCACAAAACAAGGCAGTAAGTGAACTACCCGGCATGGGAAAGGAAGAAGAAAAAGCCCTACAAAACTCATGGCCTCAGCACGATGTGTGCCAAGTGTCACCTCCATCAATCGCGTCCCTTTTCCAACCCTTCATCTGTCCTTTGTCCTCTACAATCTCCAGCTCCCCAGGGCAGGAAATTGCATGCAAATAAATATTGCCAGCCCTCCCTGCACAATTAAGCCTTTTGTAAGGAAGGGCCCGGCAAAATTTTACGAGGTCTGTTATTTTTGCGTCACGATAACAACAGCAACATTTTGCACTTTCATCGGGGGGGGGTGTGGGGGGGAAGCCTTAAGTGTTTTGGGAACAGTAGCCAGCCTCTAACACCTCCAGGGATATAAGCAGGCTGGCAAGGGACTGCCTCCCTCATCCACCAGATGCAGATTCCCCCAAAAGTAAAATGAACCAGCTACTAAAATTACCTCCCGCAGAGCGAGTTTTCCATTCAGCGCAGTTAGATGCATCATTTCCTAACAGCTAAAGAGCATCTCCTGTCTTAACAGCTTTCCCCAAAGGCTGGGGACAGAAAACTACTCTCGAGTTGTTGGTTGCTCCACATTAGAGCGATGTTTGACCATCAAACACAAGGCAGAGCTGAAGCATTGCCCCACTACTGTACCCCATGTACAGACCACACTTTCTTGTGCTGTTCATTTGGTTGTAACTTCCCTGGACACCACAAGAACACAAGCTGCTTGTATTAAGACATGCCTGACAACAAGACAGACAGTGAGATACTATTAAGGACACACCAGAACACTTTAAGTTGTCAAAATTGTGTTTAGGTAAAAAAAAACCTAACAAACCAACAACTAAACTCCCCAAACTTTTCAGACTCCAATTCTCCTTCTTCAAAAAGAGAAGGTGTTGTAAAGTGTCCTGTAAATCCCAGACACCTGGACACACTGGCTGGCAGATGCTCAACCTCATAAAGCTAAAAAACCAAAGACCATGGGGAAACAATGCAGTAAGAGCTCGTACTGAGTATCATCTGCCATCAGCAGAGCACAGGGACACAGGGTAGTACAGGTTGAGCACAATGATCAACTGAAACAACTTCACAGAGGGGAAAAAAAAGAAATAAGACTTAGGCTAACTGCAATGACAAACTAGGGGAAAAAAGGGTTTTCTTCAATCTTAAAATGGAATGCAATGATTTATTCTGCTTTACTTGGTAATACACTAGTGTGAGTTTTCCTCACAGTTCCAGGTTGTGATGACCTACAACTGACACAAGGTGCTGTGACAAGTGCCATGGCCACTGTCACAGAGGTTGGACTGACCTGGTGGACAGGCAGCTCAGTAGAGCCACCACTGCCCAATGCCTGGGTCCAGTCAAGCAGAGCAGGGAGTTCAGGGATGCAGGGTGGAATAAAAGACAGCACCCCTCAGCTGGGCATACAAGAGGCCCTAAGCCTGCTTTCAGTCCTCCTTCCTTGGGCTCGAAGAGCTCTTTTCTTGAGCCTGTCTTCCCTGGATAAAGCTTTCAGAGCAGGTTTAAGCAAAGGACTCTTACAGTTGCTCATCCTGCATGGGAAAAGGCACCACCAGCCTGGGTCCACCTCTCTCAGATACTGACCCAAAATCCACTGCCGCCCTTTCCAAAGACCTCCCCCAACAGACAGGAGCCACCATTCCCGAAACAGGACATGTGGCCAGGGAAATGGCACACTTCCCTCCCGGTGGACTCCAACCCAGTTGGATAAAATGCCACCAACAAACCCTTGCACAACCCAGCATCAAAGCCAGCCCTGCTCCAAGCCAGGGACAGAACTAGGTCACATCCTGCACCCCCTTCCAACCTCTGGTTTTCCAGGATTTTTTACTATTAGCTGGACTCTCCACAGCCCTCTGGCTCAGGTTTGCTGAGGAACTGCCCAGGGCAGACAGCCCCAGTCACATCCACCTAAACCACTTTTTCTGGGGACTATCACTGAAACAAAGGGGTGGTAGAGGAAGGCTTTGATGTCAGGAACAGACTAAGGCACACTCCAGTGAATTGTGCTGGGATTTCTCATAGGTCAATAAACTTTATAGCAGGACTGGTACATAATCTTAGAGGGGAAAGAAGTGTTTCTGTGATAACTTGTTAAGACAGGCACTTTTACACACTTTTTCCTCGCTAGAGAGGCAGCCCCTGCAAACAGAAGTGTCTGCACAATGCTACGGAACTAGTTCTTTGTTCTTACAAATCTCACCATTGTCCCTAAAATAAAACACTAAAAACATAACAAAAAGGGACCATTCTCATCTGATTTTTCTGCTTCTACCTGCACGACACAATGATTAAGTTAGGGATTGCCCAAGAAATGAAGCAAAGACTAAAAATTCCATGCTGTGGAGACTCGTGGCTGTATGGAATACACTGTACTCATCCTGACAACTGGAAAGAGCAGAGACTCAAAGGAGAATTAAATCAGCTTTTGCCCCACAGCTCAGGCCCTACAAGGCCATAAGCAACAGAGCGAGACCTGACCCCTTCCCACCAACGGGGATGGGAAACCAAGGCCCCCCCGATGTAAAGGATGAAAACTGCTGAATTCACAGCTCTG
This sequence comes from Oxyruncus cristatus, assembly GCA_013399855.1. Classification (NCBI taxonomy): domain Eukaryota; kingdom Metazoa; phylum Chordata; class Aves; order Passeriformes; family Cotingidae; genus Oxyruncus; species Oxyruncus cristatus. The sequence continues at coordinate 128,229 of VXAY01006834.1, read as the reverse complement.
CTATTTCTTCTGACCCAGTTCACCATTCCGGTGAACGCCACTCCTGGCTGGCCCACGCTGCCTTGCTCTATTTTCCATGCTGCTCTTCTGCTTCTTCACGCGAGCGGAGATGCTGAGAAGGAACAAAGCAGCAGCACAGGCAGAAACTCGGGGGCAAATCAGAAGAGGGAAACACTGCAGCTTCCTCTCCTCTACCCATGTGGTTTTTGCTGCTGTGCAGCTGAGCTGGAGGCCTCAATTATTTGCTTTTTAGCTCAGGACAAGCAAATTATTGAGCTTCCCACCACAAAGCTTGCCATCTAGAGCCCGGTGTCGGTGACAGCCTGGCCTGGAAAACTGCAACTGCCCAAACGTGACAGAATTCTGCACAGCGTTGACAATTATTCCGATACGAAGTGTTTCTTCCAGTTGTCTCTAAAAGAAGGAGTAAAGCAGTAAGAAGATGCTGGTTTCCACAGAAGTAAAGTCAAAATAGAACGAGCCTCCACTTCTTAAGGACCAAAACAACCTGCAAGGAACAGTTTTACCTCAAAAAGATAAGTATTTTGGCAATGCCACACCAAGGCAGAAGTTCAGCTCTAACCTAGATAGGGACAACGACCACAAGCGAGAGCATCTCTCCTTCCTGGTCCTCCTAGTCTGCCATACTAAGCTACTGTCCCTGTCTCCAAGCGCATCCACAGCAGACCCACAAGTGCTCAGCTAAATCAGATCTCCCTTGGTAAATCAGATCTGTCACCTGCGAGTGTTTCAAGGCACCGTCACAAACAGCGAGCGGCACGGGCTGTCAGTGAAGGCAGCCACATTGAGGGATCGTGTTTTACACTCAAGCAGATCAGATGACCAAGGGAGTCTTTCCACCCTTTAAACAGAGGGAAAAAAAAAAGAAAGAAAGAAGCAGGGGCACAAGGAAACCAACAGAAAAAGCTTCCAAGAGAACAAGAAGAGGGTGCAGCATCAGCCTTGCCTGAACGTTCCCAGTGCTTTGACTTCTGGGGAAAAAGCAATTCATCCACATGCACTAAGACCTCACTGTGCTCTGCAATCACCAAGTCTCACATCCCAGTGGAGCCTTGCCAGCACCCAGGGTGCTGTGGTGGAAAAATGGGATCCTTGCACCAGAGCCAGTCCTCCCTGTGTGCTACCTCTTCCATCCATCTTTCCACAGGGGAGCTGTGAAGCAATTGCAATTGATAATGTCCTGTGCAGTCACTGGGCAAACCACAACAGGAAAGCCTGGTTTGCTGGAACAAAGCTACCGAGTAAGCTGGAGGCTTTCCCATAGCCTATTTACAGTCCAGGATGAGGATCCACACAACCTGGTCACAGTTACAGGCACAAACAGTGCAGAGAAGGGTGCACATTTGTGACAGACAGGCCAAAGCACTGCTACCACTCACCACTATAGCCCATTCCTCACTGCAGCACCCAGAGCTTCATCTTTGCACTAAACTACTGCACTTGGAGGAGCTCAGGTCAGGAACACACCAGGACCCCACCAGCGCTCCACACTCATTCCTGTCCTTGCCCCATGATCGTTCTTCTTTGTGTTCATAACCCCAGGCGGAGGGCAGATGTGAGGATCAAACCATCGAGACTTTGCTCAAAAGCAAACAGATCAATCCAAGAGGGAGAAGTTCACCCTCCTCTCGAAATCAAAACCAAACAACACGAGGTCCCAACTGCCCAGGATGCCCTAACACCGACCCAGACAAACCTACATTCTCTCCCGAGCAGGGAGGAGGGGAAGGCAGCTTGCAAAAAGCAATTGAGTGAAATCGTTCCTTTCCTACTGCAGGGGAACTAGTTGGCTTGGAGTAGGACCTCAGGAAAACAGCCCAAGATAAACGGAGCAAACGGTGTGGGAATTAACCACCGCACTGCTGTCCTGCAAACACACCCTGGCTGCTCTGGGTCGGAGGCATTTCCCAGCACACTGTGGGCTCTGGCTGCAGGACCACGGCCATGAAGAGGGGACAGGAGGCACCGTTCCTCCAAATACTCCTTAACCCATCTCGCCCCACAAGCGAATAAAATGCAACCCTCAACATCATCGCAGAAGTACTAAGACCTGTACTGATCTCCTGCTTTGTGAACCAGCAATCACTTGGAGACTAAACAGGAGAAAGACAAGCCTAAGCTCTTTGGAGCACCCCATCACTGCATTAAGGACAACACTGAGTAGAAACATCCATCATCGTTTACCCCTAAGTAACACCTTGAAGATGGCACAGATAGAGCGTGAAAAAGAAATCAGCAGAGAGGAGCGGTGGGGCAGGAACGGGTAACCCCAGGGTGTTTGTTCTGGATGCTCAAAGCAAGATGCTTCAGAGCAACAGCTCTCCTTCGCAGGCAGAAAAGAAGAGCAGAGAACAGTATTTTAACGGGTGCTTTAGGTGGTCATTCTTGCCATTAAATGTAATTAACTCCTGCGTTTAGAAGAGCTAAACCGCAGCCAGGCTTTGAAGTTAACACCTCCTTGAGAGCATTCATGGGAAGGGAGTGTTCTTTATTTTCCTGTTGTTCCTATTGTTTTACTGGGATCTGTCTTCCACAGCAAGTGAGAAAGGGAGAGCTGATCAGCCTTGCTGGCTGACCAGTTGCTTTTCTACAAGTTCAGGCTGACAAAAACAGAGACAACCGAAGCGAAGGGAGTATTTGCAAACTTAAGATCACCTAGGATTTCTCTCCATGCTGTGCTTTCTGGTATCCCCATTTTCTGATAGCAAACTGGGATTTAGGCTGCAGCTAGACACAAGAACGAAAACAGAAAGCCTACTTTAATGTTGGCATAGACTGAGCTGAAAGGAGAGGATCCAGATAAAATCAATTGATGAATGCTGTTCTCAAGAATACTAGAGCTTGAAATGTTAATGTAAGAGGGAGATGATCTGGAAAAAACATTTGGAGTTATGATTTTTAAATGACTGGGCTTGTTATTACTAAAGGAAGGCATCTGAGTTTGCAAACTGGTAATCTGGGAACTTTGCAGTGGGTCAAAACACAGCAAATTTGCCAAAGCCAGCCAAATGCCAAACCTCTGCAGAGGGGAGGAAGGCATTATCCACGTATGTATGTGGAACAGTAAACAAAAAACTGATTATCACCTTTTTCCCTTCAGAGGATGCAGGGAGAGGGAAGGGGGTCAAATAAAAAAGGAACTGCCCCTGTGTTGGTCAGGGGTGGGTAAGTGACACCGTTCCAAAAGGGAACACACAACCAGGCTCCTGTTAACACCGAGCCAGCACCAGAAACCAAGAACTGCCACAAGATCTTAGAGTTTCTGGGGCTGAGGCTAAAGCAGAAAGCAAGCCATCCCACAGGCTTCCCTCTCTTCGTTCCCATTTTAAAGTGTCTGTATCATGTTTGAGTCATTGCAATCTCAAAAAAAACCCAGGAGCTGGACTACAAAAGACTCCATGAAAGCAATAAAATCACCTGAAAGATGTGGCCTACAAAGACAAGGAGAGAATTCAATCTGCAGCTTACAGAGGAGTTGATAAGAAAAGATTGGTCGTGCTGTTGCTGTAATATTCAAGAAGGGCAGGGGAAAAGTGTGTGTGGGTCATGCTTAGAAAAATAAATCACACCCAGGGCTGTAGGAATAATTTTTTCTTCCTTCAAAGCCATGATTTCTTGGTCTGATCTGCCCAGGGGAGAAGCTGCAACACTTTGGTGGTAGAGGTGTGAGTACAGCCTATGAAGCTTTTTCAGTGACAGAATATCACCTGGTAAAGCTGGAACAGAGAGGGTGAACCTACACATTTAACTCCTTCTAATGCCCAGAGGCTTAGGAGGGCCTGCTCACTATCATCCCTATCCCTGTCCACAGGAACAGGGAAACAAATACTCCTTAACATTAATTAAACAATGGGGCTTGAGTAGCTTCCCAAACAGTTATGGCCATGAGAGATATGCAAGCAAAAAAAAAAAAAAAAAAGGAAAAAAAAAAAGCTCATTTTTAAAACAATCAGAATTGCTGGAAGGAATATATCATGTTAGAGTATTGCACTTATAAAAAGAGAAGAAAAAAAAAAAAAAAAAAAAAAGGAAAAAAAAAAAGCTCATTTTTAAAACAATCAGAATTGCTGGAAGGAATATATCATGTTAGAGTATTGCACTTATAAAAAGAGAAGAAAAAAAAAAAAAAAAAAAAAAGGAAAAAAAAAAAGCTCATTTTTAAAACAATCAGAATTGCTGGAAGGAATATATCATGTTAGAGTATTGCACTTATAAAAAGAGAAGTTAAAAAAAAAAAAAAAAAAAAGGAAAAAAAAAAAGCTCATTTTTAAAACAATCAGAATTGCTGGAAGGAATATATCATGTTAGAGTATTGCACTTATAAAAAGAGAAGTAAAAAAAAAAAAGAAAAGAGTGCCCTTAGGGAGCAAGTTAAGCCATTACCTTTAGTGTGATATAGAATAGCAGCCCTCAGGTCAAAAGAACCCCAGCTATCTTTCCTTTCTAGGCCTCTCTGGTACCTCTGTTCTTTGGCGGAGGATAGCAAATTGTTCGTAGGAGAGGCCAGAGGATTCTCTACTTCATAGTCTTTTGAAAGAAACACTAAAGCACCTTGGCTACCGGTGTCTGCCTTTTGTAGGTCACCTGTGTGATGCGACTCCAAAGCTAAGACACCACCCTCAACAGCAGTCCCAGGCTTAAGAATAGCACTAAGAATTTGAGGGCTAGTCCGTTTATCCAGCTCATAAGCCTTAGGAAACACAGGTTGTTCAGTTCCTGAGGGAGTGATTTCAGCACACTGTGAAACCAAAGTGGCAGGATATTCCCCTTGAAATGTCACTTCCATTAACTGATTATCCGCAGATTTCCCCACAACAGTTTCGGGTCCAGCACTGGGCTCGTTTATGAAAGACAAGCCCCACTGATTCTGGAAGATATCTCCCAGGTTCTGCTGATTCGTCTGCGAAGGGAAATCGACCTGCGCTGCACCCAGGAGCACAGTTTGCATATTTGAAGGGTAGATAAAAAGGCCAGATTTCTTTTGTTCTAGAGCTGTCGAAGTTGTACTCATGTCCTGGGCTACTGACTCGGAGGAGGTCGATGGTACAGTACTAGCAGCAGTTGAGAGCAGTGGCTGGGTCCCTGGGGAATACACACTTCCATCGGTCCCCGCGAGGATCGGCCCGTTGGAGAAGCTGGCAGAGGTGACAGACTTCATAGCAGACATGGGGACCTGGGACAGTCGACTTGATGTTTGGGCCTGAGTTTCCCCGGCAGATGACGAAGATGATGAAGACGACGAAGCGGATGGGGTCTGAGCTGCTTTGTTGAGGTTTTCTTTAACTTTACTTGCATAACTAATTTTGGGAACAATTTTAGCACTGCTATTGTCCACTGGAAAAACTGGGGGTGGTTTAAATAAGGTCCATGAGTCCTCTTTAGACGTAGCCGACGATGCGTGCTTCCCTTTGGGCCGGTCATCAAACTTCTTGCTGCTAATCCCAGGTTTGGCATCAGAGTTTTTCCGGGGTACATCGCCGAGCCCAGGCTTTCCCCGGCCTGCTCCACCGGCCCCAGCCTCGTATTTCCAAACAGCCTTAGTATTTTCAATTCGGTTCCCCTTTTGTTCACTATAATCAGGCTTGAAACTCTCAAGTTCCTGTTTCAAGGCCGGTGCGCTGACCTCCTGCTGCATTATTTTGTCCTGTACCAGATTCAGGTTCTCACAACCCTTGGCACTGTTGCGCCTGCCTTTCCGTTTTTTAGGCGTAGTGTATCCACTCTCGGAGCCACTACCATCGTTATCGGCCCCTTTGCCTACGTAGCCATTGGTGATATAGCTGGAATTATTGGTTACTACGCCGTTTGGAATAGACACTCCCTCTGGCTTGTCCGAGGGCTGGCCTTCTCTGAGTTTATTTTCGTAGGACTTCTCATTCTTTTTGTCCATGCTATTTTTCTGAATGAAGTTCTTGGTTTTGATTCCAGCTTTCCCCAAAGCACCGGCCTTCACAGTCTGCTTTGGGGGGACATTTGGATCTACGAGCTGCTGGCTGCCATTGGGTACCCTGGATCCTGGGGCGGTGGCTTCATCAGAGCACAGGCCCTTCAGTGACACGTCTCTTTCTCCTGCATTACCATTTAGCTCTCCGTAGCCTAGAAAAAAAGCCAAAAACAACAAAAGGCAAGAATTAGAATGTGAAATGTTAAAACTCTTCGCTGCAGAAAGCTGTAATCGGCCCCAAACATATGCAGTTTCCTCAAGCAGACGTTTTAAAATAGGAAAATGTCTAAGTCTCTGATGTACATCAGCATGAACTTATTTGTTGGAACCCATGGCAGGAAGGGTTAAGCAGAAAGCACCAGTAGTGATTGACCCTCACATAACTGGGTGACATATAGACAACATAACAGAGCAAAAGAAAATACAGATACTATTTCAGGAAAATATACTGTACCAAAGATCTCTGGCAGGCTGGAGAGCTATTTCATCAGCTACTATTTCCAGGTCACAGAAAGGAAAAAAATTAATTCCCAGGATGCTTCAAGACAGAGGGATCCACAGACAGAATCCACACTGTGAACAAGAGACAACTCCTGCCATCTCCATCAGCTCTGCAACACCAGCAGCCCTCGTTCCCCTCCTTGTCCCAAATGCCATCTCAGTAAAGGGGAGGCGGGGGAAAAGGGGGTGAGAAAAATAAAAAAGCAGGATTTCAAAAGGGACATGTGCAAGTCCACTTGAAAGGTGGAGGGAGAGTGTGACTGCATCTTCTCTCTTCATTTCAAGATAGCAACCAACACCTCCCTACACATGCTCTTCAGCATTAAAAAGGTGATAAAACTGGGAGGAAATGAATCCCTGAGAGAGCCCTTCTGCTGCTACCAGCAACTGGTCTCTTGTCCACTGAAAAACAGGTATTTCAGAGTCCCCGGGAGAGATGGTATGAGCTTGAGACCCAAGAAATAAAGTATTTGCTGAGGGCTCCAACTGATCATACCACGAGATTATACTGTACACTCAGTTTTCCTTTTTCCTTCAGAAGTTCAGTTTTAGGCCTCATGGTTGTGAAATGAATCTTGGAAGTGCAACGCAAGCAAAGCTGGAAGCTCAGGACAGTCCACGCTGAGCCACCTCACCTCCCTCTTTGCTTTTTTCCTTTTTAAAAATCCCTGGCCAGAGGCCTGGTGCTTTCGAGGACCCTGGCTACAATGCCCCAGGAGAACCCCTGGAGCCCCACTGGGAGACAGGGAGAGCGCACTGTGCCCAGCTCAACAAATCCAGTCCAGCTGTGGACTGAGCAGAGGGATCCCTCCTACTGCACCCGCTCCTCCTCTGACTCATCCATCCTCCTTCCCGAGGCTGGAAAGCCTTACATCTCCTGCAACCACTGACCCACCTAAGGCTCCATCTGCAGCCACAGTGGCACGGAGTCAGCACAGCGAGAGAGTCCCTCAACAACAGAGGCAGGCAAGACTCCAGCTTGAAAAAGAATGTTTTTGTTGTTGCTGATGTTGTTGAAATTAACTGCTATAACTGAAAATCATTGTTACCCTCACATCCTGGAGCCTCAGATGTCTGGCAGATGTAACTGCTCAAGCTCTCTGCGAGTCTGGAACACAAGAATCCTTGTAGGAATCTTTACAGAAATTCCACAACTAAGTTTGCCGAGGGGGATCAAAAAGGATTTTACTACACGCAAGTATCTGTAACCACCACAACTTCCACTATAACTTTCTAATATGCTGTTAAAAAAAATTAACCATAAATACTTCATTCCAGAGAGAACTGGTAGGGTGGGATTCTCAGCTGAGCCAACAACTAAAAATTAAGCATTTCAGAATAACGTGGAGAGGAAGCCTTCTCAAGAGCAGCGTGTTACAGCTGACCTTGTATGACTCAAGACTTCTGACACCACTTGTTAATGAAACAAAACAATAAGAGTGGTCATAAGACCATTGCAGATGAGGAGCGAAAGAATAAAATGAAGAACAAAATCCATTTCAGTAAGTCAGTGTGTCAGCAGTTTCTAGTTCCAATTCTCCAGTATTCACAGCTCAGCTGCCTGAGTTTTCTCCAAACCAACATTTGGCACAGCTGGCCCTTGCCTGGACACTGAGGTGCAGCAATCAAAATTTAAGGAAGAAAAAAAAAACCCCAGGATAGTAAGACGAACAGGTGAAGAGGATTTAGCAACCTCACAAACCATTTCGAAGCCGGGAAGGGAGGGGTGCCAGCCTAAGCGCATATTAAAACCCTGGGCACGCTGCAAACAGTGAAATGACTACTCAACTTATTTTTGCTCAGTAACTTATTTTAGCGTGTGCCCGATCAGGTCCCTCCCTGTCTGCCCGGGCAGCACACGGGGCACTGCCGACCCCGCTCCGCTGCTGCCAGGCCCCCTCCCACCTCCTGCCTCGTTATGTAAAAGGGAATTTCAAAGGGAAAAAATAAAATAAATGCACGCCGCATTCCCGCCGGGCTGGTGACCACGCACCGGCTCTGACCCCGTACAAGCCCCGCAAAATGGGGAGCCCCCCAGGAGCGCGGCGGGGGCTCCGGCCCTGCCCGGGAGCGGCCCCTCCGCCCCGCTGCCCGGCCACCGCCTCTGCGGCGCTGCCGCCCGGCCCGCGGGGCTC
>VXAY01006834.1:99297-119028 GCA_013399855.1 Oxyruncus cristatus | reverse complement strand
GGGAAAGGCCGGGACGGACGGCCCGCCCCCGGGGCGCAGCCCGCCTCGCCCAGTTATGTCACCCGTCCTCAAAACAAAGTTAGGAAAGTGGTTTCAGTCTTTCCGCGGTCTCACTTCCGGCCCGGGGAGAGCCGGCCCGGCCAGCGCGGACCCGCCCGGCCCGGCCGCCCCCCGCCCGGGGCCGCGGCAGGTGAGGCTGTCAGGGATGGGGGTGCTTCGAGGGGGCCGCGCTTCGCCCCCTTCCCGTGCGAGCGCGGCCAAGCCGGAGCGAGGGGCCGCGGCGGAGCTGCCTCTGTCCCTCGCCGCTGGGCCACCCCCGCGCCCCTCGGTGTTCCATGAGCGCCGTGCGGCCCCACGGGGGTTTCACCGCGGGGTCACCGGGAGGAGGACGGCCCGGGATATGCAGCAAAGTCGCGCTTTACCTACCCCGCGGCAGGCGGGGAGGTTGGAACAGTCCCAGCCAGGGCCACGCGGAGGGGATCTGGGCAGGGATGCGAACGCCGTGAGCTGCCGGGCTCCCGGCCGCGGAGACCCGGAGCGGCAGCAGCAGCGCCCCGGAACGCCGCCAGGCTGAGCTGCAACGCTCCCGCAGCAGCCGGAGCCCGATCGGCTCCAGGGCTCCACCCGCAGCCGCCCGGGAGTGCTCAGCACCCACCCGGCCAGGGAAAGGTGGGCTCCAACAGATGCTCCTGCCCGCTTCCGAGAAGAACCGGAGATTTAAGTAATGCTTAACAAAAAAACCCCACAACAGTCAGGTTGTTGGGGAAGCCCGAGAATGGAAGGAGATCTCATTTGCAACAGATTTTATACCACTTCAAATCTCTGATTATCCCCACTAAATGACCTGAATTATCCAGCTAAATGACCTGAACTTCTGCCCCTGCTCCGACCAGGCTCCACTGAAGGAGGGAAAAGCCAGTAAAACTTTCCCCCTCTACGGCTGCTCCAGCTTCCCTGCTCAACACCAAGGCCCAATTCTGCACGGCCAGCACGGTTTCAAAACAAACGATTTCAAAACAAACATGGTTTGAATGCAGAGCAGCGAGGAACTGAGGCAGGAGTTAATTGGTAACACAGGAAAAGGCATAGAGGAATGGGAGACCCGAGACTGATACAGGCTGAAGTTGGAGGCAGAATCCTGCTCCAAGTTATTCGCTGCTCTGGTGTGATTAATTACCTGCACTGCAGCAAACAGGGAGGAAAAGTGACAAAATCTGATCATGTAATTAAAGACTGTTATAATTAATGTACACAAAAAGAATAAGCAGGCTGCACGGGTAATCTTCAAAATAGTATTGACTCACTTGTCAGGGTTGTCCTTGCAGCTTAATGCTCTGCTATATTTTTCAGTATTTTAATAAAATTAATAAAGTTCCTGTATCTAGGCCCTGTCAGACTTTGGCACTGTACAAAGGACAGAGCCCTTGCCTAGAGATTTTTCAGTTCCCCAGTTTTATTTCAACAGAACACAGTCAAAAGTTTATGCCTCAAACACAGCTTCCCACTCCACCCTCCTCTTTACTACACAGGAGGTAAAGCTTTTCCTACCAGAAATACCAACTTCTACATTAATACAGAGAGGTTTTTTTCAAGACTCGAGGTGCCTGAAATATCACAAGTTCTGTGCCAAACCATTCCTGCAGTTTGCATTTCTTTCGGCACAATGCAAAGCAATTTAAAACACGATGAAACCATTTAAGCAAGCAACCATGAACTTTGGGCTTTACCCACGTTCTCAGGAATAACGGTCCTTTCAAATGCTGACTCATCGAGTGACCTCATGGTTCTTAGGAGACAAGTCTTAAAATGAGGAGTCAGGCTTTAATCACAGTTGACATTTTATTGGTGGCTTGGAAGAATTTATTTTTAATATAAGGAACTGGCTTGAAGATTTAAACTTCAAAAGACTCTGAAGAAAGCAAATAATTACGGGCAAGTTGGCTCTGCACACATACAGACCAGGAATCTGAATACAGAGGGAGGTGGGTCATCTCTTTGTGAATGACAAACTATTTCAAACTCTTTCACTGCTTAGAAGTGTCATGTTGTCAGTATTACATTATCTAAAGCTTGCAAAAACAGATTAAAAAAATCTAAAATCATAGGGTTTAGGGCCCTCGACCTTCAGAAGCACACCTGGCATCCGAAGCGCAGGTGTCCCACACCTTCCCCACTTCCCACTAACTCCACATGGCATCCACAGCAATGGATGAGCAGTTCCAGTATGAGCAGTTCCAGCAGGCACCGCTGCCCTGTGGCCTGGTGTCTCCTCCCTGCCACGCTGGGACATGTCCCCTGCAGAGGCTGTACTTTGTGTTAATCCCAGCATTAGCCCAGCGTTGCACCAGTGACACTGCATGTTAATATTCAGCAGTTGTCCAGGCTGTGTTCTCTGGAAAAGGGAGATTTCCGTGTCTTCCCGGCTGCAGCAGTTTTCCTTCTTACTGCTCTTTGGCAAGCCGGCAAAGGAAAGAGGTAATTTTCTTTGGAATTCCACATCCAGTGCCAAGAATTCCCACATCCAGGCACAAAGCTGGGCACAGCCAGTACAATTTCTAGCTCAGTAATTTATTTAAAGCTCTATTTTATGAAGCTTTGAAGTGGATGGCTTTGGAGAGAACCTGCCATTTAAAGCTGCAAAATTAAGGCAGCAAGGAATGAAACAACTGCTACAGGAATCATGAGAAAGTTTTCCTGGAGAGTCTGACCCGGGATAAGTTTTGTGTTCATGTTAAAATGCTGTTACACTGAGAAGCTATTGAAGTGATTTTTTAAGAACAAATACTTTCCTTTCAAAAGCAATTCTCTTTAAGACGCTACATTTAATCTCCATTAAGTGTTTTCAGGTAAGTGGAAACTGAAACTATAAAACTAATCCAGGAAAAGAAACTGGGAAACATCAAAATTACCACATTTATAGATATTGGGAAGGGCTCTTATACAAAGTATGTGTGGAATTTATTTACATTTTTTTGCCACAGCGTTTTCCTTTATAGCAAGGGTTCAAACTTGCGAAATTCTCCATATTCCAACACATCCAACCTAACAAAGCGCTCAAGGCGACCTTTAGTTCCAAGCAGGATTATAACCACACTGTTCAAAACCTTGCCATGTTTGGCCCCTGAAATCTGAAGTATTTCGGTACAATTGCAGTCGTGATTTACCGGTGAGCATTCAAGTGTTGGAAATCTCAGATCTCAGCAGCAATTTAGTCAAGATGGATGACAGGGTGAGAATGCTCCTTGCAGCCTCCTGCCTGACCACAGCCATCCTCACAGAGCTGTCGCAACCGCGGTCAGGTAAGGAGGAGCCTCTCCTTGGCTCCATTTTTGTACTCTGCCGTGTACATTATTTATAGGTACAAAGCTGGTCTCTTTAAGGCTTCTCTCTCTAGAGGCAGCCCGATAGTAGACATTGGGTTAGAGGTCTTAAAAAGCAGCAAAGCCAAAAAAATTAAAAAGGATTTAACCCGTAACTGAATTGTAGGAATGGATACCATGGACACCCGTCTTTCCGATCCCTGAAAATTTCAGCATTTGCACCTGAGCACATGCTGAGTTATTATTTTTCTTTTCTCTAAAAACTTAGTTTCCAAATGCCATAAGCACACTATGTTAATCCTTCATTCACTCTCCAGAAAATTAAGGCAGTCCAGCACCAAAAATAACTGTAGGGCATAGTTTTGTGAGGCAGCAAAACTGACGTAATGGCTGCTCCCAAAAGGGAAGGTCATCTCTCTCCCTCTGCCCTGCCCTGACAGCAGCACTGCTGCTCCTTGGAGCCCATTTGAGAAATTAACTAAAAGACAATTCTTCAGATGAAAAAGTGCACATTTTTATTCTGGTTAGGCTTCCTGAACTGTTTCACAGACGAGCCAGACAAATATTAATGCCCTTAAGAATGGGCTGTCAATACAGCAGCTCAGGAGTTGCCTTCCACAGTCAGCCTGGCTGCAGGGATGACCTTCTGGGAATCGGGCGGTGGGGCACAGCTGGGGTTGCAGCCACTTAAGCCATCTAATTTTATTTTGCTCATATTTTCATATTTGTGAGTCAATCCCCTCGAGTGCCCGAAGAGGGATGGCGTGACCATCCTTCAAAGGGTTTTGAGCAAGCTGTAATGGAATGGCTGTAACCAGTGGGACTTCTGGTGGGTACATCCATTGTTTAACAGCACTGGATCTGAGGATCATCCCTGTTGTAAAGACATTGAAGTGTTCACACAGGCATGAGTAACATCTGCTGCCCATATCTGCATGAAAAATTGCTTACTAGAGTGCAATTGTATAAACTGGAGGCAGCCTCTTGGACACATACAAGAAGCAGCATGGGAGGCAGGCTAGCAGGAAGGCCTCAGCCAAATCTCTCATCATTACTTCTCTGGGATTCCAAAGAATCCTGGCTCTGGGCTTTCAGACAGTTCTGGATCTACTCCTGTTCCCTAGGACCACCATAGGGACACAGAGAAACCTTCACGAACTCCTTCCAAAGTGCTCTTGCACAAACCACCCTGCTGTTAGGACCTGAGGCACAGGCAGTCCAGCCTAACTTACACGGGGGATTGGATCGGTCACTGCTTGCAGAGGACTTTGACCTCTGGAAGACAAATGAGAAAAAGCTCAATCTACAAATCCCCAGCACTTTTTATCTTGTTATACAACACAACAGTCACAAGGCCGCTGGTCACATTTCATTCTCATTCCATTTGGATAGCAAGCAGTTATTCTGAAACAGGGATTTTTTTTTTTTTAAATTATTACTTTTTAAATGCGTGTTGGGTATGTCTGCATCTGGCACATGGGGGCTCCACTGCTTCTTTGCACTCAAGGTCTCCAACCTAACAATACCCAGCACTGACAACCAAAATTTGGAGGGGTTATTATTTGAGTTATTACTGTTCCATTGTGTGACACAGGGCAATGATAGTTGACTCCAAGATTAGGGCTTGAGAAGAGCCCTTGTCTGAAGGAAATTTAAAAAGACTCTGACCATTCACCTCTAAGGGAGTGAATCAGAAAGTCCACAGTGAAGGTATTACAGAATTCATAGCCTAGAGATAGCAGTTGGGAGAACTTTTGTTCACCTTATCTCAAAACATAGGAACACAAGAATACAAAGAGGGGGAAAAAAAAAAGGTAAATGAAAAGATAAGCAACCACCTTTAAATGCTTTGCATAAAATGTATATGGGATTCACTGATAGGCCACATTGTGAAGAGCAAAGTATTATTAGTTTTCTCAATGAATGAGCATAATTCAGCTAAAAGTAAATATTTGACAACTAAAATCGAGATTTTGGAAGGATTACTATTCTGTGGAGCACAAGTGAGCCTCTACCTCTTGGGATTTAAAAGGCTATTTCCGCCAGGTATCCAGCACTGGGGGAGCTCAAATAGAAGCAGGGGGAAGAAGTTACTTCCCTAAAACCATCTCCTCCAAAGAACTCATGTGCTGAATACAAACGATACAGCTGATGGCTTTAGTTAGAGAGGAAAACATGAGGCACCAGAGACCAGGACTGACTGGCAGGGCAAGCAATGGGCACTGTGCAGCAGATGCCTGTTAACATCTACATTCCACAGAGGAGTTCCTGCACCCTCAACTTACTGGATCTGTGCTCCAATTTATATAATTCAGGTATTTTTGTTACTAAGTGACGACAGTGCAGAAGTCAAAGGCTAATCCTCACCTCGTCTTTAGCCCTACTTCCTTATCTTGGAATCTGGTCCACAGTGCCACTCTCGCTCTCCCACACAGTTTCTGTACTGCACTTCTTACCTACTCATGAGGACTGAATTCCAGGACAAAGGCTATTGTTCACAGCAAAGGGTTTGTGGAACAGCTATTCTGGCATAGCTCCCCAGGTGGAGATACAGTTCATATAGGCAAAAGAACTCACTAAACCATCTCCTTAAAAGGCAAACTACACCATCAGAATAAGTCATCTCCATATCTTTGCTTTTTGCATGCCATCATTGCTGCAGGGTTAAGTCTGGGATTTTTACATTCCAACCTGCATAACTATTCTGGCAAGACTAGTAGTTCCTTGACCAGGAAAGACAAGATGCAGCAGGAAACAAAACAAAACAAGAACAAAAAAAACCATCAACACAAACAAACAAACCAACCAAACCCACCAATAAAAAAGCTCTTGCCTTATTTTCTTAACTGCTTCTTTTATCTAAATATTGAAATGAATAAAGGAATGAGCCGTGAGCCCTGGCTCTGCTAACAGCAGGAAGGGGAACTGTGTCCAAAAGTCACCTCTGAGGTGGAGAATAGCAGCTCAACATCAGTGCAATCCTTACAAAAGAATTTATTTACTACATATATGAAACAAAAACATGATGTCCCAATGAAGCTATAGCAAAACCCAAGTAAAATCTAAAGACGTAACATAAACAACTCACCTAGAATTGAACCAGAATCCTAGATATAAGACCCCCACTCTACAGGGAAGTAGCCTAGGAATTCATTCACTGACTCTAATTAAGAATATTCATTCTTTATTATCATCTTTGCACTGCAACAGACCTCATGTCAGCCCCAGGAAAGGATATGAGTCAATCCCTGACTAAATGCCTCTGATTCACTAAGGAACCAACATATATAAAATCACTTAAGATAAAAAAATGCTAAGGTTTGCCTCTCTGATAATTTATCTAATGGCTGCTAAGACTGGAGTAATAGGAGAAAGATGAGAGAGAACAGCACTACATCGCTATGGAAACTAGAATTTTTCAAAATAAATACCTTTGCAGAAGTGACATTGAAGATCTAAAATATGTACTGGTTTTGGTGTCACCTCCCTTTGCCACGAGATCCAGCCAGGCTGACCAGCCAGGCACAGGGAAAAATCTTGCATGTGGTGACAGAAGATATCCCATGACTAATGTTCTTTATTCCAGAGCAGGTATAGGCTCTGAATGGAAACCTCAGTTTGGTCTGTTACCTGTAAGGTTTTGGTGGGTCTTCCTGCCCATCTGGCCAGGCCAATGCAAAATGAATCCATAACCACTGGAGACAGGAAGCGTTACCTTTATCCCACTGATTTGATAATCACAAATATTTGTGGTGTCCTTACTGTGACAATACAATATATACAGCTTTGTAAAGTTCCAGTTCCCTTACTCACACTAGGAAAAGTCCTTGCCCTGCAAATGGCTCCGCTGCAGTTACTGTTCAGTCGTTTGCTTCCCATTAGTCACACCTTGGAAATACAGTTGGTAACTTCCCTATTTGTGCCTGGGCAAAGGGTTTCTCATTTTAGACACACACATACCTCCACACCCCACCTACCTTGTACCATCTCACTGATTGCTGCTATAAACAAATCAAGGCTCTAGAAATGCTGACTCACAGTACTAGGACTATGGAAAATATTTAGAGTTGCTAAAGAAGTAAAGCCCAGCAGGTTTCCTGCCCTTCTTCCTTATCTGCAAGCCCCTTGCCATGACAGGCTGTAATGAAGGACCTTGCTTCCTGAGAGGAGGCAAAGAGTAGGTACTTGCTTCCTAAAGATAGCCCAGATTCCTTTGAATTCCCAGTTGCTAGCTAGTAATTGCAGGCCGGGGAAGACAACCCCCAACGCTTACAACCACAGGGCTACAGATGTTGAGAGATTAATGGCTCCTGGGTAGGTTTTCTTGCCCAATGCAGCATTGCTCACTTCAGTGCACTTCCTGGGACAGAGTGAAGTTCCTCTAAAATGCTTCGGTATCTTCTGTGGAAGGCAGTTCCTCACCTATGGACTTACTGCACAGCTGCGTCAGTGCGGACAGGCAAATCACTATTTGCTTTGGGAGGGCTGACAGCAATAAAGACACGGGCAAGCAGCAGTGGGTGCAAATTCTAGTTCCCTGTGGGCATGTCAGTGCAGGCAGGGATGAGGACTGGTGCTCATGCTGAACCGGGGGCCGTGGACACCAGTGCAGGGAGAGCGGCACTATCCCGACGGGAGCCAGTCTGGGCGCATTCTGCCTATGTTAGCACAGTGCTGCGCCCAAACTAATCGGCCCTGGATTTTATCCAAACGACAAGCTGAGTGCCTACCACATCAACAGCCTGTTTTCCCCCACTGGGAAATGACCTCCTGTTGCAAAAGGCAGAGCATTTAAGAAAACAGCAAAGTTTTATAGCCACACAGTTCACGTGGCAAATAACTTGAGAAAGGCTAAGGAGCACGGAGCCTTTATGACTGCCTGGGATGGGCAGGCTGCAGCGGGGCTGCCTCCTCCTCTTCCTCCTCCCCTTACCTACGCAGCTCATTTGCAAAGAAGCAGAGGCTGATGAGCTACATTTACAAGCTGGGCAGGGCAGACCAGAGAGCAGCTCTCACTGAAAGGAAGCAGGCTGTGGTGAGAGCTGTATCGCAGTGCTCTGAAATGACTGTGCTAAATGGTCATGGTGGTGGTATTGAGTTGATTTTACCTATAACCTATTCTAACTGCTGTCTGCAATCAACATGGCCTGTACCTTCTGAATGCACTAGAAGCACACAAGTAGGGATGCAGAGCTTCCTTTTTTATTGGCAGCTGATTTGCAGCTGCACATCAAATTAAATCCTTAGCAAGCTGATCATGTGCATAATTCTCTCTATATTTGTCAATATGGAGATGCATTTGGCTGAAGTCTCCCTCTTTTGAGGCAACAGGAGCCATTTTACATAGGTGGGGACAGAGGCTGGCCCTACAAGGCTTTCACACTAGTTTAAGAGAACAGTAACTATGATGCTTTTGCCCTCGAAGCAAACCTGAGGTCCTGTCAGTCCTTCTCGGATAACTGCTGTGACAGGGAAGGTGCTCAGTGTGAAGATGACCCTGTATGAAGAAGAGATTGGATCATAAAGGCAGAACAGCTGCTTAAGCAGAACACAAGGAATAGAAGCAATGATGTTGCTGGGCAGAGAAAAGCATTGCAAGAGCTCACAGATAGCCTCCTTTCTCCACAGGCACATGCGCACTGCTCTCAGTCACATTTCTCTCAAGCTTCCTGGTAGCAGCATCAGCAAGTGTGTTCTGTCATATCTGACTGGCTACAGGACTCTGTCCTCGCCTGACAGTAATGACCTGGCCTTGATTTTTCACCTTCTCATTGCCTCCTTCCCCTCTTTCAGCACCGTAAAAGCACTAGGCATGAAACCCGCAGCACAAAGGAAATTCTCACTAGCACAGCCTGCTGCAGTACTTACCTCAGCAGCACAGCCATGGCAAACCTCACATAACCTACATTAGATTCCTGCAACGTTCCAAATCAGGCACTTAACTCCCAGACTTGGCTGAGACTCATCTCCATGGCCAGACTTAGTATACACAACAGAGACTAAAACTCTGAGGATCATGGTGAACAGCTTCGCTCCTTTGGTAAAATGTAATGCTCTACAAAAACAGACAGTTCAACCCCACAAAAACAGCCTATTTTTGGCCCAAGAACAAATACTGAAATCCCCCTAGAATGAAGAGCCATCCAGATTTCTCCACATGCAAATTGCACTGTAAAAGATCAACTCTCTGGTTGAATGGCTACAGCAAAACACCCTTGACATTGCCATGGCCTGGCCTCTGATCCGCCGCTGGCCAGAGGTGATGTCATGGGCTGTGTTCACTGTCTGGAAATGAGGAGCAAGAAACACGCTGTGCTGGCTGGCCAGCCAGTCCAGTGAGAGATCCTGACATGGGCCACAAGGAGACAGGAACAGACTGATAACTCTTCAACATCATGGAAACAAAAGCCAGGGAGAAGTTGTTTGTTTATAAGCACACTAACTTGGCCAGTGGCAGCGGGTCTAATCACGCCTTTGATGCTTTAGTCCATCTCTCCACTGCACCTCCTTAGTCCTTTCTTACCCCTTATCTCTCTTTCCTCAAGACTACTTAGCAAATTAAACTGCTGCTGTCTCTGTTTTGTTTACCCCAGTTCTACCTGCACTGAACAGCAGCAAGAGTGCTCTCCCCATGATGTCACCACTACCTTTGAGAAAAAAGCTGACCTGCAAGCTATTTTTAGCCACATTTTAAAGTTGTCGAGTTATTTTGGTCACATCTCTGTATGAAAGCTGCAGGACACTGACAGGCTCTGTGTTTGCCTAGGGCAACAGGGGCTTTAACTGGAATGGCTTGTGACTTTTCATTAAGGCTTCTCTGCCCTGCCCACACCATAGGACTCTTTACACCAAGATCGGATTTCTCTTCCTTTTAGGAAAGAGTAACACACCTTCCTGAATACTGCTGGATACCAGAGGCTCTTTTAAGGCCTCTGCAGAAGGTGCTGTTTATTCTGGTGGCTGCCTCACTCCCTAGCAGGAGGCAGGTGCAATTACGAGTTCAAAAAACACCGGACAAGATTTTATCAATCTTCCTTTGCATCAGACCTTTGTAAAAGATCAATAAACATTAGTCCAGTGCCTGCTGAGAAGTCGGGTGCACATATCTGTGTGGAAGTTAAAGGAAGAGCAGAAAGGAACCATTTGCATAGCAACATGTTGTTCTGAATACAGAGTAATGCCTGGGAGCTCTGGGGTACATCCAGGGCATCGGGCAGAAGGTTCCTGGTCTAGACAATTGTTTTCTCTGGAGTGCCCAAGGGTTGGTTGCCAAGTTTGCTGGGGTTCTGTAGCAGGTGCAAAGCACAGGCAGAGTAGAAGCCAAAGCAACTGGATTTAACAGAATTAAGCCCAGAGATACAAGAAGAAGCTTGAAGGATATGAAATATGAGGTAAATGATAGGAGAGAAAAGAAAATACAGAAACTGGTGTATTTAGGACAGATGAGTCAGATCTTTAAAGGAGGAACAAGGGAATAACTCTGTATGAAAGTTTTTGAGCATCTGTCAGCCAACCCACTCCAGAAAAGTCCCCTTAGGACTACAGCTGTCTGCAGTTACAGTGCATGTTTTCCCAAGACCCTTCAGGCAGTGGTATTAACAGTTGTGCACCTATTTCATTTGGAACGAGCCCCTGATGCAACAAGAAGAATCAGAATTTCATCAAGTCAGGCTTCAAAGTCTCTCTCAAATATTTTTTTCCCCTCAACTTTCTTCTAAAGGTGGTTCTTTAACAGTTCTTACACCAAAACCTACATCCTGCTTCTAAGGTGAGCCACTTCTTACCCCACTGATGCAACCTGCACCTGCTTTCATGAGTCAGCACAAGCCACATATCTCCTCCATAGCAGGATCAGTCATCAGACAGGACGGACTGTCCCAGGCAAACACTGGTGACCTCTTGTAAACGGAGATTTGATTTGCAGAGCATCTCTGGATTTCACTGTATTTCATCTCTGTGTTTCAGCAGAAGGAGCTGCTTCAACTCGTTTGGTCCCAGGCAAGCATTAATCTGTGGTATATACTTCACCATCTTCATGCCAGGGAAATCAGCTGACCATTAACTAATATTTTATGACATGTAAATTAAAACTAGCTTAGTAAGAATTTAACTTTTTAGTCAATAGGTGGAAACAGCATGGACAGAAAGTATTGTTTAATATGTTATTTTAGCAGGACAGAATGGAACTGTCGCAGTTCAGATCAGACACAGAGACGTGTCCAGCAGCAATATGTCAAGACCTGTTGGATCAAAAAGCTCAATGAAGTGCTTTGTGTTTCAACTTCCCCCAGAGCCACGCACAAGACTAGCAGCAAGCATTACATGGTGAAAATGTTTTGGTCAGATCAAATAACAAAGCAACATGTTGCATTATTTCCCCGCTGAGCTTCAGCAGCCTTTCTTTGGGATGCTGCACAAGCAGGATAACAAACACAGCACGACAAGAGTGGCTGACAGATAACCTGTTGGCTACTGCATGGTGGACCCATGCTCCTGCTAGCATGAGCTTTGCCAGTATAGGGAGTAACTACTTCACCTTTCATCACCTCTCTAGATTCTTGGTTTTCATCCACTTTCACACAATTTATCTTACTGTGAGAGCATTACTGGAATCACTGGTCTTCACCAATTATTTAATGAGACATCCTATCACCGCCTCCACAACGCAGATATTTTACAAAGTAAATATAAAGAAACTGATTTTTTTAAAATATGCCTACACCTGTTCTATTTTCCTGTGTGGAAACACCAGGCTTACAGTAACAAATCACAGGCAGCTCACCCCATAGACGTAGTCAGGGGTTGTCCACCAATTGTGTGGTTCCCGACAAGCGCACACACCACGCTGGAGCTGACGACTGCAATTGTTCCCAATCTCCTCTAGGGAGTGCAGTCGGAAAGGAAGAGACGGAACTGCAGCGCACATGCCAGCTGGGAACCGGTGACTCAGGATATTCAGTCATAAATGGTGTCCACCCGTTTCCAGCTGAATGCAGGGAGCAGCAATGAGGTTTGAGCTTGACGTAAGAGCAGGATTCTACTTGAACCCGAGGTATGCCTTAGTATCTCAAAGACAGCTCTGCCAAGATACTAAAAGTTAAGATGTAAATCAAGGATGTAAATGTAAATAGGGCTTCAAATACTGGATCAGTCGTTTCAGCCAACACCCCTACAGCTGAATGGAGCATGGACAGCACATGGAGCTTCCATCTCTTTCACCCAAGTATATCATGATGCACATCCATCAGATCATCCAGGGAAGGCGTGCTCAGTCTCAAAACATCATCTAGGCCTTGGTCACTGTGCAAAGAACATCAGAGACGTTAATTTCTAGATGTATTTTGTATGTATGTGCACAGAGTACTAGACACTGGGCAGAGCCATCGATTTATTTCACCCTGGATTCATGAAACAGCCACGCAAATAGTATCTGGCTGATCTCCACGGTAAGGAATCATGGATGAAAAGGCATAAGGTTGCCTATTTTCTCCTTACAAATCACATGCGTGCCTTTATTCTAAGGCCTTCAACACCTTCTTTAAAGAAGGACCAGAATATAAAATGAACATAAAACTGAATCTTTGCCCTCTTCCCCCACTCCAAAAAAATAATATTAATCCATGTTCCCAGTCTCAAGAAAAAAAAATACTAAGGAATGCAGAATAATATCATAATACCACCTACCCAAGGCAAAGGGTAAGAGAACAAATTTGCCAGGTAAGAGTTTGGACAGAAAAGCAGGTCTGCAGGAGGGACATACCTACATTCAGAGGTGCCAGGGTTGATCCCAAGCACAGCAGAGGACACAGTGACTTCTGCAAAGTTACTGATACTTTGTGACAAAGCAGGTCTGTGGAACCAGTGAAGAGCTGCAGCTTTGAGGACAGTGGGGTTGGGAAACCAAGAGACAATAACCACTGCAGCTTATGGACAAAGCTGCCAGGCTGACACAGACAACTCGCCACATAGAGAAATCACCTACAGCAAAACAGGAACAGACATTCACATATCCTAAGGAGAGCAACCAGACCAGCAGCCAGGGACTTCACTCTCAGCCAAGCATTTAAGTGGCAGCAGATACCTGTGGGACAGAGCCAGTTTTGTGATTTTAGAGACTAAAAGTTACCTCAGTAGCAGGCGAGAAGACAAGAGGAGCTGTTTCTAGATATGGGCTCTGCAATTAAACTGCCAGCAGCTGGCTCACTTTAGAGTGAACAGCATTGCTTGTATCTGCTAGTGTGTGACAGCCCAGGGGAAGGAGGTACAGGCACTGAGCACAAGCTTCATGTTTACTCAGCAAGCACCAGCTGAAGAGAACCATCTGATTTCTAAACTCCTGTTGCCTCCCACTTTTTCTCTCCTCATCACACTACATATCTAAGCCACACGTAAGACATCACAAACACTCCCTTTATTACAGCCCCTGTTGTTCTTTGTTCCCCTGTCTCCCTCAACCAGCATATCAGAAGCCCCACACAGGAAAAGAAAGAGCAAAAAGCCTGTAGAAACTGATAAACAAAAAAAGAACCATCAGCTGGTTCTTGCAAATGACAGAGCATCTCCTCCCTGACCTGTCCCATCCACTCTTTAATTTTCCCACCAGCCTTAATTTCTATTGATGTCTTGAGTTACAGGTATTTTTTTTAATAGAAGCAAAGAAAGGCAGGCTCAGCAACAAGAACCTCAGAAACCTATAAGAATATTTTTGGTGAGAGCATAATTGATTTCTAGGGGGATGCTTATGATGTATGCATTATCACAGTCCCAGAACTTCATTCTCCACCTATTTAGGATTCCCACACTGGATTTTACGACCTGCCTTCACATATGAGATGTTGAAGCTTTCAATGAGGTCACGCCAGACACTGACAAGCACTGATGGGTGAGTCATGCTGCAGTAGCCAGAGATACTAGCAACAGATTTGTTAATCTGTATGCAGTCTAACTCTTTTTCTGGTCTAGGATCTTATTCAAGGGTGAAATACAATGTCTCAGAGATAGGTGACTGCAGAATTGCTGAAGAGTAAGGCCACATTTTCACAAGTATTTTATAGATTGTAATAAGACTCAGTTCCTGGGAGCATGTTTACAACAATGTCAGATGTTGGTTTAGCTATAAAATCTAGAAAACAGGAGATCAAGATCCAGATGGGGTCAACAGTGTTCACTGCAGATCACTGGAAAAGCCACCATGCTATACGGAATCTAAGCTCCACCAACTCTTGCTCCAGCAGTTCCAATCATCATCTCCAGCAAACTGCTCTTCCAGAAGCTACATCCCTGTATCAGGGTGAGCAGGTGTAAATACACATCCATACACCAGCCAGTCCAGGACAAAGGCCAGTGCAGTCACAGCACTGGTAGGCTTGAGACTAAGCTAAGACATACAGCCCTAACCCAGCAGGGTCAGGCACAGAACAAATTCTCTTCTGCTGGCTCTGCTTTGGAGGGGAAACCTATGGAGAAAAATTAGACCAGACCATTTCCTGATCTGCCACAGGAAAATTCTCCATGGAAGCTTTGGAAGTATGGCAAGAAGGACACAGAAAACCATGGAACAAGTGAGATATGGGGACTGAGTGCAGGACAGCAGAAAAGTTTCATCATCTTGGCTAAACTACTGGACAGTCAGAAAAAGAACCAATAATAAAGGGAAGAGGCAAAGTAAATCTAAAAGAAATTCTGCAGACAGACAACAAAGAAATGAGGAAATTCATTGCTGCAAAGCTAAATTAAGCTTCCTAAGTCAAGCAGAGAAATAAGTATTTTAGACTTCTATTCAGAAAACAGCATGAGCAGCAATTGCCAGTGGACAACTAACAAAAGGTGTCTTCTCTCAGAGAAGGAAAGCCACCAGCAGATTGCTTAATTGTAATGAGTTTCCTCCCAGTTTCACATTATTCGTCACCTTTCACCCTTCTCTGCCAAAGGCCTCTTCTTACCCATCCATCCAAGGCAGAAGCCTTTCCTGTGCTGCTTCTTTCCATCAGCCAGTCTTCAAGGTCAAGGCCTCCACAATACTGATCATTGTGCCCATCCCAGGCATTCTGAACCAACGGCAGAGTAAAACCCCCTTCAGCGCTGCTGTTGGGAAAAGATCCGAGACACCTGCATAGACCCTCCTTACACTCAGTTGTCATGGCCTGGAAAAGCAGTTAGTTCTGAAATTGTGAAAATATTTCAAAGCCAAACCATTGCAAAGATTCACTGAAGAGCCTTCATCAGCAGAAGACATCCTACCTGAAGTCCCTTGGAAACCTGTTTTACTCAGGTGGAAATGACCTACTGGCATTTATTTGTAATTGCCCAGCATGGCAGTGGCTCAGGAAGGAAAAGCTATTGAGTCACTCTGCAAGCCACTTTTCCACTTCTGCCTGGTTGCCCAGAGGGCAGAGTGGGACAGTCAGAAGGCTGAGATTTTACGTCTCTGAAACTGATTTTCCATATGACCTTGCATGTACTTCTTGTGCCACCATTTCCCCACTTCTTAAGAGCTAAAACCACTCCACTCGTGGGTCAATCAGAAGTGCCCAGCAAGGAGCATGTTTGTTTATCTAATAAAAGGTAAGAGAAGAGTGAAGTGGCATTATTGTTGTCACACAATACAAAAGCGGTTACGTAATAACATCAGTGTTGCTTCATTTTTGTCATTACAACACAAACTGTCAGAGGGACACTGCCTGACATGGTATTTTCATCCCAGTGGATGTACCCAAGTGTTTACTTCATTGATACAAAACCAGATTACAACAATCTGGAAGACTCTACCTCGTTTATTTTGACCATCTAGAACATGTTTTTCCTGTATAACCTCATAACCCATAATAATGGCCCAAACTGCACTATAGGAATGATGGCAGGTTTCATGAGCTAGTAAAACAATTCCTCACTTGTGCGTTGCACAACTGCTCACACACTAAAGCACACGAGTGCTCCTCTTCTTTGCGAGCAGACAACAACCTGAAAGTTAGTTTCTAAACCAGCACATCAAACACACACAGAATACGTCTTAAAAAAATCTCACTGCCATGAAAGAATAAAAAGAACTCCCTAATTTGGCTAAATTACATTCTGCGTGTCTGATGACAAATTTCCTAAAAAATAGCATTGACAAATGCTGTTCATAACTGCTCTATAATTAATAGCCAAATTTCTTTGCTTCAAGTTCTATGACTTATACTAAAATTTAAAATCCTTTGCTTAAAAATGGCCAGATTCAAGCAGCATGTGGACTGAAGGCTGAGGAAGGCATGGCTGTGATTACAGCAGCTGAAACCGTGCCCTAATCACACCCTTATCTTTCTTATCTACTGCAAGTATTTATAAAGCAATGATTACTGTACTAGGCCACATCACTGCTCTGAGTTTGTTCTGAACCAGCACCTTTGTGTTGCTGTAAGAAGTTCACACTGCTAGAGCTGGTGTCATTTTGCTGAGACAGAAAGCCAAGCTTCTCATCACTTAAAGTCATTAAAAAAAAATAAACTATGACACCTCCAAAGGAGTAGGGGTGTTAACCCCAATGTCCTGGCTGAACTCCCAGCTCGAGTAATTACAACGTGCCTTGAATAAATTCTTGCCACAGTTTCCTTTGGACACAGTATTGTTCTCTACTTCCTCTCCTACAATATTATGGAGTGCTGATGTATGCTCTTAAAGGTCCTGTCCGTGCTGGAATGTCATACAGGTCTACCCCAGGACCAGCTCTGCAGCAGCACATTGGGAACAATGTGTTGAAACCAGTTCTGCCTGTCAGCTGAACCGCTAGGCAATTTGTAATACTTATTTATTGATGTTCTGGCACCTCCTCCAGATGGAATTAACTCTGGGTATGGCTAACTGATAGATAGACTGGTGCAAGTCCCAGATACAGACATACTCATTTATGTAATAAAGTTCTTCAAACGGACTAAATTTGCATCAGGAAATTAGCAAATGAAGCTAAACTAACTTTCTAGGTGCCTGCTATGGTCATCTGATAAGGCAGCAAGAACATGCCTCATGCACAGGACTAGGAAAGCTAAATGTGCTGTTTAGCTTAGCTGACGACAACCAAGGTGGTTTTCATACTGGCTGTTCCTTCAGAATTTCAGTGGACTTTTTCTCAACTGTCTGTTCACAGACGATCATGTGTATTTTTGAAGCAGTCACTGAATACGTATCAAACACAGACCTAGTATTTTAAGTAAAACACTTGACTGTTAAAGTGAAAGCATTATTCACATTTTTCTGCAGCCACTGTTGGCCTCTAAGGATTTTTACCTAGCGCTCTCATTATCTTTTCATGTGTGTAACACAAAGAGCTGAGGCCCAGACTCTGCTGGCATTTGCCAGGTTAGCTCCACAGACCTTGCTAACTCCCATAATTCATGAGCTTTAAAGGCAATTTGTCTGCAGGAAGAAGTACAAGATCAAGATTCAGAAGAATCCAATTTTAAATTCTACCTTATGACCCCGTGGGCGGATCACTCCCTCACTGCTCCATTTTGTTCTCCCATCTCCAAAAGCAAATGATACCCACTAATTTGACAAAACAAGTACAAAATCAAATTTATATTGACAGGCCACGCTGAACGGTTTAGCCTTAAACACCGTTGTTCTAACATTTGAAAATACAAATATTTACCTTTCAAGCATGTCCTTAATTTCCCCAGAAGTATGTCTCCAAACCCATTTTATTTCAGAAGACAGAAACTGTAGTTTCAGAAAGTGAATGGTTTTATTTTTCTGTCATTACAAAAATGCCTTTTAACTTGTCAAATGATACACTACAAATATCTTTGGCAGATGAATGAAACCAAGTTTCCTGTCATAGCTGCCAACTCCGAGGTTGAGATAATCAGATAAACCTTTAGTTTGCTTCTTCCAGTACCTAAACTACATGTGTTTGAAGTGATCCACATCTGTCTTACTTTTCCTATTGGGATTTGAAAAGGCAAAGTGTCAGACCACTATGTGCCAAGTTCACAAAACTCTAGGTGTGGTCCACAGTTGTTACAGCCAATCTCTGTTCTCAACTTTCCTCAGGTTTCCCCCATCCCAGGTTGAATAGTCCCCCAGTAGCTCTGCTTGTCTAAAGGTAAATGTCAAGTTTACATAAATAGTATCCAGCATCACACCCTCAACGCCTGCTGGATACAAAGCTTTATGATACAAAATACCTATCAGATTATGGGAAAATAGGAAGGAAGTTTGTTTTGCTTGTTTTATTTCAGCAGGAGCAGTAATACTGGATTTATGGAATTGGATTATTTCATACTGGGCACACTTCAAAACCGAATATTTGCAGGATACTTCATAACCGAGTGCACTGTCCCTTCAGTATAAGCCCGAATTCAAAAGCGGAAGCCATCCCTACAAACACACCTTTGACAAACTTTGTGTCTTATGTAACTGTTTCTATTCATTTATTATCAGGATGTCAGTACGAATTGTTATTTTGATGATTCCTTGTCCCCATACTTCTGAAAGGGAAAGCAACTGTAAACACAAGGGAGACTGACCTCAGTGATTTCCTCTGTTCAGACAGGAGCACAATGCGCTCAAACACCAAGACAAGGAGAAGTGGACTGTTTAGAATTCCTCCAGCTGTAATCTATAGTAAAAACAAATAAACAAATACGTGACTACAAGATGCGATAATTAATCCCTGCATGAAGCCAGCTGTTATCTCTGCTTCATAGATGGAGATACCAAAGCACACAAAGGCTCAACAACCTCCTAAGTTCAACACCAAGACAGAGCCAAGACTACAGCTTGGGAGGCCATGTGCTCAGTCCATGAGATTTTTTTTTTTTTTTTTCTTCTTGTGACCATAAACCAGATACAGTTTGGCCAAGGGCAGGCTGAAATGTACCCATTTGGTCAGGGCAGTTGCACAAGAGTTAGCACCTACCACCTCCTGGGACTGTCACTGCCTGTAGCTGAGCTGCTCCCGGCTGGAGAGGCAGATCCAGTCGGCCTTACTGGAGCCAGCCTGCCCCAAAACCACCCTCCTCTGCCACACCTGCCCCAGGCCTCTCCACTGCCCTCATACTTCATCTCCTCACCTATGTCCAGGCCCCACCTGCCCCATCGCTGAGCCCCCCTTCTCTCTGCTCCCTCCCACAGCCCCAGCCAAGCTGCCACGGCTTTGCTCAGTTTCCCCGTTCCCCCTCACGCCTGCTGTTCCCCCACAGCCCTGCTGAGCTCCTACAGCCTCAGCAGCAGCCCCCCACCATCAGGCCCCTCTACCCCCTGAGGGTCCCCACAACCCTTTTACTAAAACTCTCCTCAGCACCCCCAGGCGACCCCCTCACCCTAATTACCCCTCACACTGCCCCCTCCAACTGCCCCTTACGCAACCCCTCACGGCCGGCTGCCCCCTCCTCAGAGAGCCCTCACACCAACGCCCCCCCTCAGAGTCCTCTCA
>VXAY01006834.1:21298-98173 GCA_013399855.1 Oxyruncus cristatus | reverse complement strand
CCCCACCCCGGGGGGCTTCACCGGCAGAGCCCGGAACCCCCGGGGGTGTTGGGGGTCCCTGGGAGACCCGCGTGGATTCCTGGTTCCTGCCCTTTATTTTTTTTCCCCCTTTTATTTTTTTTTCCTCCCTGCCCCTCGCTCCTCCCCAAGCGGTGAGTTTTCAGTGTATATACCATTTTGTTCGGTGCTGGTGTGGGATTTGGCTGAAAGTGACCTATTTTAAAGACCTTTTATTGCTCCCCCCCCCCCTCAGCAATGCATGTGGCGGCCGATTCCGTTACCCAAATAGCGTTTCCCAACCATTTTAATTTGTCAGATTAAAACATCTCATGGAGGCTGGATTTCTGTAACCCGCGTGTGGGTATGTCTTTAGAAATATCTCTCACCCCGCTTTGCTGCAAGCATCTTTGGAGCATCAGAGTTCACCTTTGTGACTGTGAAAGCAGAAATAAATATCAAGGCGATACCTGGGAGATGCAGTTGTACCATTGTGTTGGGCGCGGTACAAGAAATGGGGTGGGGGGGGTAAGAAGAACCAGGGATTAAAATGGTTGTTGTCAACTGTAGGATCTGTACATGTCTTCAGGGAAAAAAAAATAAGACAACGGTATCAGCACTGAGGACTTTTAATTTATTTTCTTAGAAAAACGTTTTGTGTTTATCACACTTGTCTCTGCTGCTTATCATGGTAGGGAGTATTTCATTAGGTGGCATTTTAGTGGCTGTGTTGGTTAAATAGCAGTTGCATTAACTAGTTGAACAAATTGTGTCCTTCACCTTTGACTATTGAATTTTGAGAGCCCTTACAGCAGTGTGCCCATGCATGCCAAGGGCGGATTAATAAGATGTTACCTAAAGGTTTGGATGTTATTGATTCCTTACTATTAATGCTATTTATAGTGCGTTTGACATGGCTCTTGTTTTATGTATTTGGATAGAGGTTATCAGCTTGAAGTGCTTCGGATGAAATGTTCCCAAAATACCACCCTACACACACACACACACACACATACACACATATTATTGAACAATATACCTCAGGTCTTCTGTGTCTGAAAAACAACTTTAGCAGATAGCACATAATGGTGAAAACAGTGAAAAAATGATACATTTTGACATTAGTGAAGGTTAGTTTTCCTGTTTCAGGATTACAGAATAACAAATTCTGTAGCAATAAATACAATTTTGGGTACATTCTTCTTGACCCTACCTTGAGCCTGCATTTTCCTTGCCTTTGTACATGCTCATAAGTGAGCATGTCATAGTTTTTGCTACCTATGTCCAAGGGCAAACCTAATCAACGATTGGTCTGAGCCTTCATATTAGAGTCTCCACAACATTGGCCTAGTTCTGACTGGTATGTTTGCCATTTTTAGGACTCTTCTTCCTTTTACCCCTAGACTGAAATACATTGATAAACTTGAACCTTAATTTGTCCTTTGAACTTGAGAGAGTGTTTTTCTCCTCCGTTAAGAATACCTCACTGAAGAGAAAGTGATTCTGGTAGAACAGCTTAATTTGAGTTTAATCCTGTTGAAACACAACTGCCTGAAGTAAAAACTCCTTGGATAGTTTGATATTATTTTTCTTTTTAACTAGACTGAATTAAGTGTTGCCTGTACAGAACCAGATGTTGGCATTACAATTAGGTACAGATAAGTTGGCTTAGGCCTCAAGTTAGACTATTTGAAAAAGTTATCTCTGTCCTGCTGTTAAATTCTGGTGTAAGCTAAGCTGGGAAACTTTAAACGTTTACTTCAAGCTAAATAACATTTCCATTTGTGCAGTTTTCATCTCTGTCTATATTCATCAGGTTTTGTCACCAGAATAACATATTTTTAATGAGCTGTAAGACAGCCTCAGGTTTTATGCTTGGTGAGATACATTGGAGGAGAAGCAAATATCACAGTAATAATTACATCTTCAGATGTATCCTAATAGTGGATTTCCTGTAATGGGGACGTTTTGTAGAGAACAATAGATATGGCAGCAAATTCAGAGATTTGTTTTAAAGATGTTGTAGGTAGCTGACTCTGCAGTAGTGAGTTCCACTTTGACACAACCCTTGCATACTCATCAGGAACATTAGATGGTTTCCAGGTACTTCTTTTTCAGGTGTAATTCTCTTTCTAGCAAAGACAGACTGGATGTACTACTGCTGTTATTTCTCACATCTGTTGCTTCTGCAAGGATATACTTTTGATCTCATTTATTAGAGACTAGTGTTGTTTACAAAATACTCCTCATAGAAGTTATTTGACACTATAGATGTTTTTTGAAATAAGAAAATGTTTAGGGTTGATCTGGTTCTCTCTGTGATCCAGAAGTGGTGAGGAAACTATGGTAAATACCACTTGTCTTATTCCATTCTTAGTGTATTTTGGGGAACACTTGCATAATCACTTAGATCCTATCTTAGAAGCATTTTCTGTTTTGTTCCTGTTCATATTAAAATCATGTAAACAACATAATGTTATGTTGAAGTGCACACTAGAAACTACAAAAACCTTTGGTGTTACCAGGAGTGACCCAGGCTCTTGTCTTCTGAATGACTGGGTTGGGGTGGCCATTACATTTTTCCTGTCCAAGTATGCTATGTGGTGTGAAGGATTTCAGTTTTGTTTCCTTTTGTGAACCTGGACAAAGGGAAGAGCTGAACTTCAACCCTGGGCCAGAATCCTGACTGAATTGGAAGGTCTCCTGGTTCTGATAGCAGGGTTTCAGTTATGGGTGACACATGCCCTCCCTTGGTTAACTATGTTTGGGAGAAGCCTGCTTATAGCACCACAGAGAGGGATGATTTACTACCTTCTGAGACTGATGTCTGCCCTTTCTTTTATAGCTCTAGAATGTGTCTTACTCTTCTCACATTTTCCGTCATTCTTGACGGACATGGTGCAGTCTGAAATCCTGGTCTGTGCAGTCTGGTGCTCTCTGGCAAGTTCCCCTTACTCTAGAAGTTTATTGAGGTGTGTGGTGCTGTCCTCCACCGGCTTCTCCTCGTGTGTCATTCGACTGGCTCTGGTCTTTGATCCTGCAGCAGCAGAAAGCTAAGCTAAGTGAAAATACAGAGAGTTTTGTGTCAGCTTGGTGATCTGAAATGGCTCAGTGCACAGTTAGGTGAGGCTGGAGACAGCCAGCGATGAGATTGGGAGACAGAGGTGGTTGGTGGCACCTTTTGCTAAACTTGTAGTGGTTAGGTTTCAGGATTCTTTGTTTTTATTGTCCTTTAACATGCTGGAGGAGTTGCTGAAAATACATTGATTTCTCTGTGGAGAAGAGACTGAAAAAAAAATCCAATGGATAAAGGGTCAGAAAACCACTAATCCCCTCCTGTGAAGTTCCAGAGGGAGAGTCCTTCCTGTGAAAAAAGAGCTTAAAATATAAAAACATGAAATCAGAGGTGAAGTGCAAAGTATCTGAGGGGAAGAAGTGTGCAAAACAGGAGGAAAGGATGGAGAGCTGTTTAAAAGCAGCGTTGGCTTTTACACACTGTATTCCCTCCTTGTCTAAGTGCTCATTTACAGTACAGAACATGGAGGAGGGAATACTTTCTGCAGGCCCTTAGAAACACAATGGACATTAGCCAGCACAATGGGGGCTCCAAACCTGGCTTCTTAAAGCAGTTTTTAAACAAATATTTGGTGATCACTGGAATTACAGTATTTAGTTACCAAGGGGAAGTCATTGGCAACTTTTAATACCTGGTCAGAAATCAGTGCATTGTTACTCTTGATTTCTTTTTTTATTAGCTTGCTTTTTTTTTGTTTGTTTGTTTGTTTTTTTTTTTACGTCCTGCTAAATCTTGGATTCTTTGCCAGAAGAAAAGGCAAGGTGGCCACTGTAAACATAGCATGAAATTGCCAAAGCAGCAATAAGTTTTGCCTAAACAGAGAAGTTTCTCCAGTTGAATCAGAGCTTGCTGAGCCCAGATCTGCAGGATTAGTTATGCACCTGCACTCTAGCTTTGAGATGAGGTTTTTCATTTCTTGGGGTTTGATGAGGACAGTTCAACATGAGTTAAAGTGATGATGGCTTCTTAATACGAGTGGACAGTAGCTTGTAGTTTTGCCTGTTGTATTGCTTGGCTAGAAAGAGTTTTGATTTTTCTCTAGGGGTCAGGATGGGGTGACAGCATGAGATTTACATATTGAATATTGTCCTTAGAATAGAAAAGGCTAGAAATGTTTTGTTTGGGGGAAAAATTATATCTTGGGGAAAGAAGTGAGAATCACAGAACTCTAAAGCTGGCAGGCTCTACATTTGTCTGTGCCTGTGATCTTCCACTGACCCTTACTACACTCCTGGCTGCAGCCATGCAAATATTTTCTTTAGAGTGAGATGTAATTTTATAAAAACAGTTTTCTCCTACACTCATTGAGTGCAGCATGTTTACAGGGCAGCCTCCTATCAGAATGTGGGGGAGCAGTGCCTGTGAGTTTCGTTGGAAGCTTTTGCTGTGTGTCACTTGTGTCAGTCCATATCCGAAAAGTAAATTTTGATGTTTAACATTAATCTCGGAGATTTTTGCTTATAGCCAATGTGTATTACACCTGAATTCTTTAAATGGGAATAAAGGTGCTTTCAGCCTTTCACTTAGTTCATCTGAACTTTAAAACCTCTTTTTCTTTAGCCTGCTGCCACTGACTGAGCATCACTAGACACAGATTTTGAGGGGTTTGATCCTTTAGGATCAAGCCCTTTTGCATTGCTGGTTCAGCTTCAGTTTGCTCTACTCTGACTGCTTTCTAACCTGTGGAAAGCTTTGGGATCCAGGAGCATGGGAAAGTGGAATATGCAAGTGCAAGGATGTTGAAAGGGTAGGGAACATTTCTTATAACAGTTTTTGGCTTGTTCCCCATCCATGTGTTCATTCTGTTTTCCAAGCACCCAGCAATCCTTCCTCTTCCCTGACGTACCACTGCTCAAGGCCAATAACAGGCCCATGAGCCCATGCCCAGAGAAATGTTGTACTGAGATTTCTTGGAAAGAATCTCATGTGCTATTGCACATTTGTTATTTTTGCCTCCCTCCCCCTTTTTAATATGCAATTCTCATTTCCTACCACAGTCCCCTTTTAATTGGTGACTGTCCCTCCCTCCCCAGCCGAGATGAGAGGAGAGGTTATTTTTGCTAGCGCTATTTCTCAAATAGGCCACGGGTATCCAGTAAGTAGTGCAGTAACTTTCTCCATCAGTTATTAGGATTTCTCAAGCTGTGTGGCGGGTGGCAGTGCAACATGTTTCTCCTTTAGTTCTCACTTGCAGTTGTCACTAACGTTAACTCCTCCCAGTTCCCACTTCCTTGTAACCCAATCTGAATAAAGATCATGGGATTTGAATGTGCCTTGCTTTGCTGCTGCTGCTTTGGATGTTTGGGTTGTCTCTGTGCTCTTCATAAACTGTGTGCTGTGATCTTCTCTTTGGCTTTGCCTGGTCCAAGGAACAGTTGACAGTTGTTAAAATCAGTTCTGGGCCAACCGTGATTTGATGCGATTTAACTGTGTTAAATGTGTTCCAGAACTGTTTCCTGGCCTAGATGGCAAACTAGTTAAATCCTGGGTTTGGAATCTGTTTCGGTGTGATTTGGGCCTGTACCCCGAGGTACAGAGCTGCCTGCCTCTTCAGGGTCAAATGGAACATGGGGTCTGTGCACAGCACATGATCTTCTGCCTCTAAATCCATCGCCCTCCCACATTTCCTTGGGTTTTTTTTATTACCCTGTGCATGTTAAAGTCTTGTCTTGAGAATTATGTACTGGACTAACTGAAGTAATGTGGCTTCGCCACCCGTAAGGACTGTGGTGCAGTGATGTGATTTTCCTTGGCGTCAGCTGAGCTGGTACAAACCCCACTTTGTGCTTGCTCGGTACACCCTAGTATGCAGCCAGGCTCACAGATTGGGGTTTTTATGAAGGTTTGCAACTTTAGTTAAAAAAGAGGGTAACCTAGGTCTTGACAAAAATTCCTGCTGGCTCCTAGAAGTGCGTATCAAAGTTGGGAAGGAAATAATGATATGTTTCAGATGCAGTACCTTGCTAAGAGTGCCAAGCTCCGTTTTTATTATAGGTTAATTGCTGTATAGGCAAACCCTGAACTCTTACCTGTGCTTTTGGCTTAATTTTCTTTCTTCCCTTTCCGCACAAACCCCCCTCTAACCCATGCTTTGAAGTATTTAAAACTAGGTTAGTCTCTGGCTGGAGGTGTGTGGTAGAACCTCCTGTTAATTCTTGCTGGGACCTGCCCGTTTTGCAGCAAGAATGCAGGCGAACCCATCTGAATGCTGATCATCTGTCCTTTGTGAATGATGGAAGATTATTTTTCCTTTCATTTGACACGGTACGTGGGCAAAGGAATCCTAGAACATCTCCATTCCAAAAGCTGCCTCAGGTGGCCAGAGCTGTACAAGCTGGAGTGCCCACGGAGGTGGGAGAAGAGGGCTTAATGAGGCTGAGTTTAGATGTTTGCATGACAATCACTGGAGATATTTCCTTCCCCGCTCTCAGAAGATGTTGCTGTGAGCTGCTAGCTCAGAAGTTGACCACATTCTCACCAGATCAACCTACCCAACAGCCCTGAACTGACGAGAGTCTTCAAAATTTCTCTCTTGCTGACTGGGAGGACAGAGTGCAGAGACCCAAACACTAAAATAATCTGTACTAAAGAAGAGGTCCATTTATATGCTTTTTTTATCCAAAATGTTGTGGCAGAAGGAAGTCCTCATCTTCACCATTACCTTTGATTTCGTTGCAATACTGATGATGTAAATTTATTTGCAAAAACAAGACTGGGCAAAAGATTCATTCCTGATTTGACAATAACAAGCAGAGTGCTTTGAATACTAGACAAACGTGAAAATAGTTTACGTATAAGGAACATGGTTTATCTTCAGTAACTCATAATTAGTCACAAAACTGTGAAGAACATTTGGAAAAAATTTACATGGAATTTTTGATGCACAATTTAAATATTTTGGAAAAGCCCCCCAATTTTCCAAAATATTTCAGTGATAGGTGCTTTTTCTTAAATATCCCCTATCTCTTGAAAGTATTAATTCACACATTATTTTAAGTCTCTCGTTTTCCCCTGTTGCAGGAATTGGTGATTGTGGGCCATCACATGGGGCTCTGGAGTCTCTCTGCAGTGGCTGGTCCAGCACCAGGGTGTGTGATCCTCATTTGAACAGTCTTCCCATTGCACTCTCTGGTATTGAAAATTAATTACTGTAGTGACTATAAATTGGTATAATCAGAGTGATTTTTTGTAGGTATTACAAATATTTTATGTTTAAATAGAAATAACTATAATTAATATTTATGTGATGAGAAATGAAATATTAATACACAAATAAAACTCTAAGCTATAACAAAGAAAGATTATCTTACATACGTGATGGTTTTATACCTTTCTCTGAATTGGCAGAATAATAATAGTAATTCTCTGTTCTGAATTTCATCCATAAATCTCAAGGTATTTTAAATGGATGATAAATGTGTATTTTTTTTTTCCCATTTATGAAGGGGGGATACTGAGAAGTGAGCAATTTGCCCAGTGTAGCTTGTGGTGGGGTAGAAGAATTTGTTTTCTTAGTCCCCAGTTAACTTCAGGACTGCAGGTTGTAAGGGAGAAGCAAAAGTGTAGGAGATGCTGCATTGCCTGTAGGGTGTGATGGAGCAGCACAGTCCTCAAAGTTCAGCAGCACCACTGTCCCAGATCTCCTTCTGAAAGTCTGCCTGACCTACTGATAATGCAGGGGACGGGTTTTCTCATTTCATCATACAACCACTATGTAGAATTTTCTTATCATAATGGCAATTTAATGCTGGTCATGAATGAGCTGGCTAAATGTTGAATTCTGTAATATTCTGTGTTTTTATGTGTTTTCTGTGACTTTTTGCTGATTTTTATCTTTACATAAATTTGAAAAAGGCTTTTAATGCATTATAAATCAGTCCCTGAACTTGATGAATAACAAACTGAGTTGTTTCATTTTGGGAGTTGGTCACGCACGAGGATAACTGGGAACTGCCCATCTAAGTAAAAAATATGCCTGTGCATATAAAATTGCAATACTTGGGTATTGTCTGGACATTTTTATGGAGATCTGTGGAGGCAGAGAGTATCTTTTCATCCTGTTTATGCAGTGCCTACTACAGCTGAATCTCACATCTTCTTTGGGGTCTAGTTATTGTGTAATGCAAGTGCACACTGCTGTAAAAAGCTGACAGTGTTCTCACCTGATACCCTGGGAAGGAGGAAGACCTTCAAGCCCCTGTGCCTTTTGGGAATCTGTAAGCTCCGTGATGAGCCATTGCTCAGCTCATCACAAGTAACTTCCATGTGTTCTAGATTCTGCTATAACTGTCTCTGCAGAGAGTTTTGCAGTGTGGGTATTCATCACATGCAGTAAAATAGCTGGGCCTTACTTGGAAATGATAAAACAAAGAATTCTGTTGCTTCAGTCATTCTTTTAAACTATAAGAACCAAAAAAACCCCATAAAACCCTTGAAATTTGAGTACCTGTGTGAAACTGCTCAATATTTTGTTTTTCTGAGGGATTTCTGTTTGATGTTGCCACAACCAGGGAGTATGAAATTTAGCAAGTTTTCTCCAAGAATTGCTTTCAACTTCGGAACTAATGTTACCTGTGCTGGTTTGAAGTAGTTCCTACCTGTTTATCATGCTTGTTGCAAAATCTACCTCCCTATTTACATAGATGTTGGGGAAACAAGGATGATACGGAGCAGCGTGAGTGGAAGGAGAGGATGGTGTGAGTTGTGATTCTACTTGTCTGCTTATTTTCTGGTTTGGAGGCACGGAGCACCTGCTGATTTAGGGGTTTTCTGTATGTGATTTCATGCCTGTGATTAGCATTTCTAAGGACATGACACATACGGTCTCACCGCTAAAATACATTCTGTAAATATGTAAAGAGCAAATTACAGAGGTGGTCATTGTCCGACTGTCCCGACTGGTCTCCGGAGTCAACCCAGCAGGACTCGGCACGCTCCGTTGGGCCCATCCAAGACAACAGATCTTGAACTTCAAACTTAAGAGCAGAATTCCTTCTTGGATTGGGGTTAACACCTGCCTTTGATGCTTCCTTTAATAGCAGTTGCTTGTTTCATTTTCCTTCTTTTTAATCACTGGGGCAGGAGATTGAGATCTTTAGATGCGTTCCACTGTCTCGCTGTTTAACTGTTTAGAGTCAAAATCTGTGGAAAATGTCAGCTGCGTCACAGAAATCTGTAATTGCATTTGATCTGAAATCAACCATTTGTTGTGCTGGGTTTTCTCAAGGTAGATGATCACAGAATCACAGAATATTCTGAGTTGGAAAGGACCCTCGAGGAATATCGAAGTCCAGCTCCTGACCCTGCACAAAACAACCCCAGAATTCCACCATGTACCTGAGAGTGTTGTCCAAACACTTCTTGAACTCTGTCAGGCTTGGGGCTGTAACCACTTCTCTGGGGAGCCTGTTTCAGTGCCCAAACACCCTCTGGGGGAAGAACCTTTTGCTTATATCTAATGAACAGTAATAACAGGACTTGTAAGTTCTGGGGAGGAGTGGGAGATTCTCTGTGATGGCATATTTTAAAAATACTTTTTCTGGACAAAATCTGAGAATGATACCTAGTTAGTTGGTGTTTCTGTTGGAGCATTGTCCCTAAGTTAATAGCAAGACTAAGTTTGTTTTGCTGCTTTGAAAAATTATTAGTATTCTGTCTGAACTGAGCTTGTGAATAAGGTGGAGGTGGCAGTCTTAATTTCATATTGCTGCTTAATTGCATATTTAACTACTGAGAAATCACAGCAAAAGGCTGTTAAATGCTTTGCCACCATTGTGCTGTTCAATAGCTATCACTGGAACCATGTGACCACCGGATGTTTAATATCTTACATTTCTATAATTCTGTTTTTGTTTCTTTCCTGGCTTTTGTTGTTGCTGTGTAAAATTAAATCATAAATTGTTAGGAGCAAGGAAAATGGTTATGTACTGTCTAGTTTGGTGTCTTGAACGGAGATTCGTGAGCTTGCCAGTCATGTCAGTGTGTTGAGTTCAGGTATTACATGAAGGGTAAATCTCCTTGTGACGTGGAGCACTCAGCACACATGTTGTAGCACGGGCGTCTCCTGAGTTTTAATAAATACAGACGAGGTATGAACACCTCTTCCCTGCAAGAGGTGTGTCTTTTCCCTCTCCAGGTGCTGCACTCTGCATGCATACACACCTAGCAGTTCCTCTGTCCCCACTGTAGTACAGCTTCTTGCTCTGCAGCAAAGATGCTGCTCAGAACGTTTACCTCATATGGAAGGAATAACTTTGTAAAGCCTTTCAGTAAGAGCAGTTTCCAATTTTCTTCGATTAAACACGCTGTACTTTGCTTTGTTTTGTGGCGGTAAAAGCCTCTTGCCTGTATAACTCCAAACCAACAATAAACCAGGCATAAACAAGCATAAAACAATGTAGTGTCCAAGGTATTTCTAAAGGGGAACTGTAACTAAGCACCTTTTAACTTGATTCTGCCTGGCCTGGAAAGCAGCAGGACTGTCGTATTCCCCATTTTGATGTGCTACTGGCATGGGTCAGGGTCTGAAGGAAATATTCCATTACCCCTGAGCACACTGAGTTTTGAGTTGTCCAAAAGGTACCAGCCAGAAGCAGAGGTGCTGTTCTGAGCTGCTTCCCTCCTGTTTGGGTTTTGGTTTTTTTGTGGGTGTGATGTCATCATTCTGCGAGGTCTGCGCCGCCGCGTCCTCCAGGAAAACAAAACAGGGCGACGAGACCTGAATGTCAAATGCAAAAAACAAGCAGATCTGATTCTTCCTCTCCTCCCTCCCCCTTTTCTTTGAAAGGAGCTTTCAAGTTGACTTTATACAACAGGAATTAGCTTAATAGAAAAAAAGAGAGCGAGAGAAGCACAGCTATTTCTTTTCAGTTCTTACTATCAAGTTCTCAAAAATAACTCCTTCCTGCCTGGCTGGATGTATATTGTGTGCCAAATGCAAATACAGGGTATTTTATAGATATCCAAGGGTCTTTTATATTTCAATGTAACCTTTCTCAGTTTTTGATTGTTTTGGAGATATTTAAATGAGCACTGCCCAGTGTCTTCCTGCCATGCTTGTGTCGGTTTCTACCAGAGAACTGTCCCATACACTTCAGGTGTTTGTACGAATGTCATGGCAGTACCAGCAGCAGCCTTCCACCAAGATTACCTTTGGGCCCTGGCCAGGGTCAGGGGAGCAGCCAAAACCAACTGCTGTGCTGATATAACCAGACTGATTTTTATTCAAGCCTTTGAAATTATTAGTAATATAGGAATGTGCTGGAGTTCTTCTTTCTGGGAGCCCTTTTGTGGCTTGGCAGCAACTGGCTCTCATGCAGCTTGTTGGCTATACTGAGCAATATGGTTCATGTAAATATGGGCAGGTTTACTCTTTTTCAGGCCAGAGCTTTAGATATTCCCTCATTCAGAATGACTTTGCAAAATTATCTGCAGAGAGGCATTTGGAGGCTCTAAACTGAGTATTGGTAGTGAGAGGTTGGGCTGGTGGTCTCTTGAGAAGCTGTCCAGAGGTACTAAGGACTTCTTGGAGTTGACCAACACTGGAGCTGATATTCTTTGTCCTTTTGTGTTCGGGAACCTTAATTACTTCTTGGTTGCTCTTTATAGCTTGTGTCCAAAAAGTAAATAGTGTTTTCTGGCATGGCCTGTTGAGCTCTCAGTAGCTCCCTGTCCAGCTGGGCTGCTCGGGTGAGCTGCATGCATGATGAGCGAGCAGTTCTTGCTTTTTGCTGGTCGGTTGTTAGGGGTTATATCTGCCCAAGGTATCAGGAGGTTGTCCTACTTTCCCAGCTCAAAAATCCAAGATCCTTAGGATTTTAAAAATGGACACCTGATGTTCCCTTTGTTTATTAGCCAACAGGAGCAGTCAGCAAATAGATCTTCTTTTAGTACAGGAACTGTTGCTTAAAACTTTGCACTTGTTTTTTTTTTTTTTTTCCCTCTCTATTTGCCTGTTCCCACTGACAAACAAAAGGCATAATCCATTATTCCAAACTGCTGAAAAAGAGGCTTCAAATTGCCAGGTATGAAATTATGCTGCTTGTTCCGTTACCAGTAGGAAACGGCATGTGAGATGTTTCAAAACCTACAAAGGAGAAAGTTCTTTGTATGTGTGAATTTAGTATTCACAAAAGGTGTCAGATTGACAGCAGTGGAGATTGTGGAGATCGGAATTTTATTTATCCCTAGAGTAGGTGCAGTGCAGACTGCAGTAGTGCAAAAATTTCCTGTATTATTCTGCTGTTGCACCCTGCTCGTGCCCTTCACTGGCAGCCTCTTGGGGCGAGGAGCTCCTCCTCCTCTGCTCCCCTTCAAAAGGCTGGCTGCCAAAAGGATGTGAGGGTGGTTTTTCTGTATGTGATGTGGGTGCTTGTCTCCTGAAATCTAAGCAGATGTGAAAGGAATTTGATAACATCTACCTCTAAACAGCCACTGGAGCAGAAACAGCCTTCAACCCCCATATTCTCCAGCTCTGTGCAGGCTGGTAGTGTTGAGGCAGAAGATGTTGGTGGTCATGATTCTGTTACTCACTGACTTAGCTGTTCTTCTGCAAAAGTTTACCACTCCAGGGTTGAAACTAAGGCAGCCAACTTGTCCTGCTTTGTCTAAAAATGTTTGAGAAACTCTCCAGGGAAATGGAGGGTCTCTGGGAGGTGTCATGTACAAAAAGTCTTGTGTTCCTGTGTAAGTCTTCTATTTGCTAAAATGAATATGGAGGGAGAATGTCAAGCCCTGTTTCTGGAAAAAAGAACAAAGAACACAAAGCTAACACCAAAACGAACCATCAGATGATTGATTTTTGAAAATTTCTAACGTCCCTCTGCCAAGGTCCCTTGTGCCACTGCTCTCTTGGGACTGTTCCTGTGCCTGTGCTCATTCCCTGGTGCTTTACTTCATGTCCTGCTGGAGCCAGACCCTTGTGTCACAGACTTGCACACCACCTTAAGGAAGCCTTTCAGACCACAGAGCTCAACCCTGCTCCAGCTGTGCCACATGGTTATAGCTCTAAGTGGTAGCTGTAATCATCTCCCGTTGCCATCCTTCATTAGATGGCATGATTGAGTGCTTTTAGTTTTACCTTGACCAAATCACTGATTGCCTTCAGATCAGCGACTTGCTGCCGGCCAGCACGGTGCAGGCCAAGACACAGGCCTTCGAGCTCAATCCCTGCCAGCGTGACTGCTTAAGGAGAAAAATAAGGTTAATTTAATTGGCTTTTTCTTTGCAACGCTATTCCTTTACTACACCTCCTAAAGATCAGATCAATCTTGAAAAAGTCACCTGTTGGCAACTCCCTGCCTCACCTCCTGCAAAAGCTGAGGCCAGAGCCCTTGAAACAGGCAGGACCACGTTGTTTTCAGAAAGCCCAAGTGTTAAAGCACGTTCTCTCAAATAACCTTCTATTTAAAGGCACAGGAAATAGTTTTGTCCATCGACTGAAGCATTCAAATTATTGTCCCCCTCAGCCAAAGGGTAGGAGTGGAAATGGTTGCTGATTATTTCTTTTTCGTTCATTTGCTTTTGTGAATGATTGCTGAGAACAGCTGGATTAAACTGCTTTGTGTGTGAGCACACAAAGAACTCATGAAATATAAAGGTGTTTGGATCTGTGCTGTTGGAATAGACCAATTTCTGATTACAGTTTTCTGTCAAATTCAGGATGGATGTATTCCTACTTGAGTTAAAATTGATGTTTCAGCCTTAAAATGCTCTAATGCTTACTAGATACCTTCAAGCAACTTCAGCTCTTTCCTCATCTCTTCAGGCCAGAAGACAGTGCTGTTTTTCTTGCTTGGGAGCTGAAGAGTTGGTGTACATGAAAAAAATGTTTAAATACTCCCAGTAAGAGTTAACCCAGGTAGGATGGAGCTTGGGCATTAAACCTGCTTTGTGGGCCTTGTTTCTGAGTTGTTCCAAGTATTAGCTTTAGGTGCAGATGCTGACCTACCTCTTTCATCCCTTATGTTTAGGACAACTAGTAATACTGCCAAAACCAGAAAAGAGCCAGATAATTTTTTTTAAAGCAGTTTTTTGGAGAAGAGATGTAGTCATTTACCTTGTGCAGAATGTGATGCATCAATTCAACCTGTCTTTCTGATGGAGAGGCAGTCAAGCAACAGGATGTCTACATCTGTGATTTGATGGATTTTTTTAGGAAACCACCTGTATGTAGAGGTGTGCTGGATGCGCTGGGTGTGTTCCACTGCAGTGGATTCAGCTCTTGACTGCACAGTGCTTGCAGGTGCTGGTGTTCAGAGAAAACACAACATTCCATGCTTGTGTCTGTAATAGACTGATTAAAAGATGGAGTCTGCTTCTCCATTGCCTCAAGGATGGAGCTAAAAAGCCTTGATGCCACAGCCAGGATGCTGCAGGAGCTGAGCTACTTGCAAAAGCTCCAGGAGGTACCTAACAAACCATCAGAGGCAGGTAGAGAAGCAAAAAAAGTTAAAAAGTTATGATCAAGAATACATCAAGGACTTACTCCTCCCATAAGTGTACCAGGCAGATCTCGCTTGGATACTGGGGAACCAGCCAATGGACACTCAGGGTCCATGTTGTTACCAGGCAAACTTTGCTTGGATACTGGTGAACTGGCCAGTGGGCATCCAGGGGCTACCAGGTATTAAATACAAGGGTATTTAAGGCCGTGCCCAGGGGGCTGTTGGAGGTCTGCTGAGGGAGCTGCTGCTACTCTGTTACCCTGCCTGCCAGTTCCTTCCTTGGAGGCTGCAAGTGGACCAGGGAAGAAGCCCAGCAGAGATCTACCAGCTTGCACGTCAGTGGCACTTCATGGTGGTGATAACTCCTGTCCTGTGCTTTTAACAGTTTAGATAAGTTCCATCAAGATGGAGACTCTATATTTGCAAAGCACCTCCTGGAACAGGGGCTTGCTCCTTAGTGGGATCTGTTCTTGCAGTGCAATGGTAGTAAGAGGGTGAACCAGCACTATGTGTTGCTGAGGCATTTTGCAGCTCCTGGTGCTGAGCAGACAGTTATCGTTGGAGAGCAGCAGAAGATGCTCCAACCCCGGACTATATGAATTCAGAAGGACTTTTCCCTACAGGAGAGGCTCCTCTTGTTTCCAGTTCCTAGAATTTCTGTCCTGTGTTCAGTGAATCATTCCTGGAGAGCACTCAGGCAGTGTGGAGGAGGAAGATGCCTGGTGTGAATACAGGAGGCATAAAAGTCAGATGAGAGGGGAGAGATAGGAATATGTCAGGACAGAAGTACAGTGAAACTGGGACTGTGGAGGGGTTGGAGAGGAAGGAGCTATAGCTGATGGAGAAC
This sequence comes from Oxyruncus cristatus, assembly GCA_013399855.1. Taxonomy (NCBI): domain Eukaryota; kingdom Metazoa; phylum Chordata; class Aves; order Passeriformes; family Cotingidae; genus Oxyruncus; species Oxyruncus cristatus. The sequence continues at coordinate 82,809 of VXAY01006834.1, read as the reverse complement.
TGGATCTGGAGGTTTGCAGGAGAGGTGACTTGAGAGCCTGGGAGGTGGGGAGGGAGGCAGCAAGAGAAGATGGGTTGGCAAGGGAGATGGCAGTCTGAATTCTGACACTTTCTAATTTTGGAGTGCTTGCCTTTGTAACCTTAATAATTTTGTTCTAATACACTAGATACAAAAATTGCATTATATGTTCTGAGGAATTTGGTTACTATGGTAATGGGTATATAAGTACATAAGAGATGAGATGTCAGCAGTCGCAACAGCTGTAATGTAGCACACAAACCTGTGACTGCCGGAATTTGGGAAGCAGGCCCTCACAAACTTCTCCCCCTTCAGTCTCATTTCTCACTGCTGGGATGTCTGTTGTTGTGTGAAAGTGGCGTCAGAGCTTCTACAATAAATCTTTGGGGGTTATGGAATTTCAGCGGATGTGCCTGAAATCTCTGGGTAAACAGACCATGTACCTCCCTCCTGTGCCAGGACTGGGAGGTCTGTGTTCCCACCCAGCCGCTGGAAGTGCGGGACTGTTGCTGACTGGGCAGACCACAAGTGTGCCGGATGGAAGTGGGCTGCTGCTGCTGCCCTCTGCTCTGGCACCTGCCTCCTTCCTTGCTTGGAGGCCAGGGTTGCCTGAGCCATGACTCGTTCCCAGGGTCACACAACCAATTTCCCCCTCCCCACTGTTGGTGTCCCTGTCTGGGTGGATTTGGGGTAGTGCAGCTGGTACCTGTTCCAGTCCTTGCCAGAAGCCATTGCGTTCGTTACGGCGGATTGGTGATGGCCATAGCAGCTGGGGAAGGTGATGGGGAGCAAGGGAATGCTCCTGGGGAATGTGGGGCAGCTGTTGGTACAGGAGTGGAAAGGATGATGGTTCTTGCATACTTTTTATCCCTTCCTTTGCCCCATCTGCGGCAAGGGTATGTTTTGTAGCCCACCCACACCTTTGAATTTGAAAACCCCTTGTACAGTGTCGTGAGGGGGATTATCCTCAACACGAGGCGGGGTTGCTGGAGAGCTGATGGAGCAAGCAGCGTCCAGACTGGAGGAGCACTGCAAGTACAGTTCATCCCACCAAAGTGAGGGTCAGTAGAGCACGTGTTGGTTGCCTAGAGCGAAGTGTGGTGTAGTGGTGTAATGATGAGTTAGTGCTGCGAGGACGTGTGGGCTGGAGGGAAGCTGCTGATAAGTTTTCAAGAACCGATCTAGAGGCAATTCAAAATGGTGTTTTGGTCATGATGTACTTATGAAAGGACTGCCTTAATGGAATCTGCTGGGGCAGTTTGGGGGCCATTGTCAGTACAGGGCAGGACTCGAGTCTCTCTGGAAGGACTGAATGAGCTGGAGGATTTGCAATATGGATAACCAGAATGAGATAGTACAGAGTGCATGGTCATGTAGTAACAACAAATATACAGTTAACACATAGTATATGTAAAGATATATTATTATATATAATAAGTATATATGAAATATAAAAGGATGGTTTATCAGTTAGAAATGTGAAAGACTTGAGTGTATCACTTGATACCATGGTGATTTTAAAACTTGAGTGCTGTATATCTGGGGAGTAAGCAGATGTGGAGAATTCTGGTCAGGGATACTTTAAAAAAAAAAAAAAGCTTAGTTTGGGACAGATGTGAGGAAGGGCTGATAGGATGGTCTGGGAGGTCAGTTCTCTCTCCTGCGTCATAAAGGGAGGAAAAATTGACTTTTTTCAGTTAACAGGCTAAGGGGACAGTATTATATCTACATGGGCTTATTCCTCAATATTGGAAAGAGAAGAAAACTGTTTAAATGCTAAGGCTAGTGTGGGAAAAAGAGTAAATCAGTGTAAACTTAAAATAATAAATCTGTAAATCAGTCTTAACTAGCTCTTAATCTTAAGTTGGTTCCTATTCAAAATATGAGGGGGGTTCTGGAGCAGCCTTGTAATCAGAGTAGTGGCTTTGAGAAGCTCTCAGAAGTTGATTATTATTTGATGATTGGATTCTATTATAAAGTTGCTTAAAATAGCAGCAACAGGACTTAATTGGACCTTCAGTCTTGTGATTGTAACAATCCAATTGAGACATATTCTGTATATCTGAGCCACCACTACACAAATTGTTTTGTGTATGAGTTGAAATGAGCATTTTCCCCATGAAAGCAGATAAACCTCATCAAATTAAAAGGTTATGCTTGTTATCTTAATACATACTGAAAATATTTTTTGCTTCAAGTGAAAAGCATAAAGGGAAGGGATCTAGACCTTGCAGAAACCACTGGAGAAGCATTTCTTTAAGTAGGTAGAATAGTGAAAAGGGTGGTTTTTAATTTGTTGTTGTTTGGTTTTGGTTGTTTGCCTCCTCCCTTTGTTGTGTGCTGTTTAAAAATGGTTCTGCTCAGTCATGTGGAAACCGGAAAAATAAATACTCAACCTGAGCTGGAGTAAAACTGGACAAATTGCCATGACTTTGGGGAATTCCAGCAGGAAGGGAGGTGCTCATGGGCTCTGGAAACGTGTGACATAATTGCTCACCGACGCTACCCCATTTATTGGTACAGATAATCTGGTAGAACAGAGTTAACAGTTATAAAAGGTTTTAAACTCTTTTGATGCTGAAATATGTTTGAACCCCTTTTTGAACCTGCTTTAGGTTACAAACTTGGGTAGGTAGCTGAGGACCCTTGTTGTGCTGCCATCATGTCCCAGTTGCTCTGATGGGTTGATCACTCCTAAAGAACAGAATAATCTTTCACTGGTCATCTGTTCTGAAATGACCTCTCTGCCTGTGCTGAAGGGCCAGCACATACATGCACCCTGCTAGGACCTGATAAGGGACTCTCCTTATTTCCCTGCAGCCTTTCAGTAAACCTTTTTGCTGTTTACGATAGTAGTCCTGTATTTAATAAACTCCCACGTTAAACAAAACTGACCTTTTTCATAACAAGGTGTGTTTGTTTGATGATGCTTGTTTGACCCTAGAGGAGTAGCAATATGAAAATTGCCACCCAGGTTCTCATACCTCGCCTGTCTGATCCTGTCTGCTGTCTCTGGCACTGGTGACACCTGGATGCTTCACAATGGTGCCAAGAGCATCCGGGGATACCTTACCTGACCCGGCTGTGGATGTTCCTACTTGTGTAGATGTCTGGTTTGAAAAGCAGTGTTTTTATCGCTTGGGCTTGATGTGTCACAGTAATTTCTGCAGGTTAATTTTGCTGTTTATGTCTCGATTGGTCAAATTCCTTCACTCTGTTATAAACATGCTTCTCTTATTTTTTTGTGGCCTTTCCCCTTGTTTTTGAAGTCTGAGCACTTGTCAGAGCCTTATTATATATGATTTTTAACTCTTACACCTTTTCTCCTCAAGCTTAGTTTGTCTTCTTGGGCATTTACCACCTCCCATTTCTGAGGTCTTTTTTGTACTGTACTTCCATTTTATTGCTAGATGTGAGTGAACAATAATCTCCAGGAGCAAACCATGGCAAGAGACTTCTTAATATATTGTCAGAAATTCTGTATTATTTTTCTGGTTGATCCTTCTTTTTTTTTTTTTTTAAAGAAAAACCAGTCTGTCATTGTCTTTGGCATAATTGTGCAATTATTTTCATTGAGCTGTCTGCACCAGGCTCAGCTCCTGAGTTACGTTTAGTTTAGGAGTACATATGTGCTTGATGGTTCTTTACTTTTTGACCGCTCATCTCCTGCCTTGTTGCTCATTCATACTTTTTTAAGGTTCCTGTGTACTTTTTGGTGCTGTCAGCTGCCCTAAATAAAACTTGTCATATACCTTTCCCTCCCATTCCAGATCTTGATATTATGCTGGATCTGCACAGTGTCTCTGCCACTCTGGTGGCAAGAGCCTTTTCCCTTGCTGAAAATATGTAATTATGTATCTGACGCCTTGCTTTTTTTTGAGTTTTGTATCAGTTCATAGGTGATGTTTCTGTTCTCCACCTGTGATTAATGCTCACAATAATTTGGCGTACAAGGCAATTTCTACTTCTTTGTGGATATCCTTTTGAGTTGTTCTGTTCTCTTAATGACATATAGTCTAGTGCATAAACGGTTGGCTTGCTAGTTCTTAGTGTATCACAGTCACCGAGTGATTAGCACGTTGCTCCCACTAATTAATAGTTCAGTTAATTCTTCTGTTCGGTTTGGCTGCAGCCATTGTTGGGAGCTTCTCTGGAGCAGCAGCTGCTGGAAGGGGACAGCAGTTGTGACAAAAGTGTTCGTCACTCTGGAACTACGTCAGACTTTAGTGCAGCTGCTTACTTGTCTGCATAGGTCAGTATTGTTTAATTTGCGTGTTTATGGAAGGGGCAGCTGTCCTGGTCTGTGAGAGCACCTTACCTTATACCCAGTCATCTTCTTTGGGCAGGTGATTTACCATCTCTCCTGTTCCCTTGTTCTCCCGGGTGGCTTTTTTTCCAGCCTGGTACTGGGTCAGGTTGGATGACTGCTCGAGGCTTCTCGCTGTCACAGGTTGGTTTGTAGGATTATTCCTACAGAATCTCACAGTTTTCTCTTGGGTTTTTCTGTTTGTACTTGACTTTGTTTTCTACCTCAGGTCCTTTCTGCTGGCTTCAGTTTTGCCAGGTTCATACTTGCTCAAATAAGAGTCTGACCTGTGGACTGGGAGGTTGGACACAGCCTCTGGCTGGAGTGGGAGTGTCCTGGAGTTCTGCACTCCAGGGAATTCAATTGCAAGCTCAATTTAAACATTTTCTCTTTTCTCTTTTTTTTGCTGATTGACCAGAAAGACTTTGAACTGCTTCCTTTCAGGCCTCTTTTCTAAAACTGTGGGTGATATTGCTACTTTTTAATTACTTCTTTTCTCAAGGGTAATTATCTATGTTGTGAGCTCTAGTAGCTTATTTCTGAGTTATTTATGCTGAATCCAAAATAGCTAATTTGCTTACATTTACTCTATTTATTGTTCTGGTGCAAAATTGCTTAGGGGTCAAGAAAAGGTTTCCTTAAACTCAAGTCCCATTAGAATATCTGACTAATTTTTTTTTTTATAGGCAGCTGGAGTTTCCCAGTATTTTTGCCTCTAGACTTAATTGACTTCTCATCAGCTGGCTACTTGCTAACCTCTTCCTGGCCACTGTGCTGCCAGCACAGCATCTCCCACACTGGAATTGTTAGAACATGTGCTCCTTGTTCCAAGGGAGGTGGCCCTGGAGAGTTGGATGTAGGTGATGCACTCACAGAATGTTTAATAATGTGACGCTTTACGTGGCAAAGGAGAAGAGTTGGCAACGACTGTGAACTTAATGAATTGCAAAAGAAGGGGGACAGAAGATTTCATTTTTTCCAGTTGCCTTCCTCATAGCTTTGCTAGCCTAAGGAATCACTAAATTTAGAACTGACCTTCTTAATAAATGTACCAGAACTATCACAAGCAAAGACATCCAGGAGATGTTCGTGTTGAATATGTCAGGGAATGGTGAGCACTTTTTGAACTTCCATGGCATTGGTCTTTGAAAAAATAATATAGGCTATTCTTCAGCTGTTCTGTAAGTCTAATTTTTGATCCTGTGGACTGTTTTATTTTAGATGGGAGAAAAAAATACAAGATGCTTTTTTGCATTATTTTTTCTCAACTGCGTCAGTAATGTCTTTTATTTGTGTTTTTTAAGTGGTAGATTTGGTGTGAGTGACATTGTGAAAATTGCCAGTGAACAAAACTAGTCTTTTCAGGAGTACTGGTATTGTTAGGTATATTTGTGTTTGCTTGTAAGTGCCATATATAACCTGTCAAAACTAGATACAGTTTGTTCAGAATAGCTATCTTTAACACAGGAACAGGCTTCCCCAGTTAGTTATCTTTTGCACTACTTAAAAAAACTTGAAAGATTGTGGAAATAATTAGAAATCCAAAAAGCTGTTTCCATTCTGTTTGAAGGGGAAAGCACATGATAATTACTGCACCGTTGGCTTTGCTGCTGGTGTGGATCGTCCTAACAAATATTTACATCCAAGCAAGAAACACAGATCCCGGGCTTGTCAGTGGAGGTTTGGGAAATGCAACTTTCTGACCCTTTTGCTAGTGACGTTCCTGGAAAGTAAACACCCAAGCAGAACAGCTCAGCGGGATCAGAAAGTGTGCTGGGGTAAGTAATTCAAGGAGTTGATGATGGACATTTTAGTGTCAGAATCTTGAGAGGAAATCAAAGCAAGGCACAGAGTCTACAAGTGCACGTGTAAGAGAAATGCAAGCAGTGCTCCAACATAAAAGTGTCTTCCTGAGGCTATTCTGTGAAGAAGTATAATACAAGGAAAAAAGAGGTAGGGAAGCAGAGAGAGAAAGGAAAAAAAATATCTGCAAAGAGGTTTTTTCAGGATAGAACCATTCCTCAAAAATCTTTTAAAAAAGAAGTTGAATAAGGAATACTGGAATGGTAGGCTTGCTCCTTGTCAGATGAAGAAGGATGTACTCAGTTGGGAAGAAAAGCCTGTTTGAACACGGGTGCTCACAAGGACAAAAAAACCTGCCAGTATTCACCGTAATAGCCAGGTACAGATTCATCTTCTCCTTATGATCTGCTCCTTCTAGAAATACATAGATGAGGGAATGTGAAAGATATGAAGGGGTCAGCATTTCATGACTGTTCTTTGCTGTGAACTCCTTCTACAGAGGAGGATCTCAGTTCCTGTGCAGGAAGCAGAACTGTTGTTACACAGATGTGTGTGGGGTTAGAGACCATGTGAAGTGCCCTGACTGCCCTAGGCAGGTTATGAAAGTGTCCAGCATGGCTGTAAGATCTCACCTGCTTCAGCCTTTGGCAGCAGAAGGAACTCCTGACTCCTGAGGTGGAGTGATCATGTCTTTTCCCTTCCCCTGGGGCCTGGCAGAAAGCAGGGGAGCATTTGTACATGAGCTTGGACTGAAAAACAAGGTGGAAAAGAGTAGGGTCTCAGTGGGGCTTCCCATGGTCCACAGGTACCTTCCAAATTTATTTACAAATCCAGTTTGCTCAGCTCATTCCATGTGGTTTTGTTCTGCTTGTAGTTGGCACTATTTCAGGATGGTTCTTTTTTTTTTATCAGTTTTGATTTTTTTTTTTTTCCTGAGTATTTAACTTTTTTTCTAACAGTTTCTTGTAGAATGTCATTCATCTGCACCTCCCTTTTCCTTAATGACAGACAGTCCTGGTGGATTCAGTGTGGAGAACAAATGTACTGAAAAGAATGATTTTAAGATCATTAGGAGAAAGGCAAGTTCATTACTTTGTCAGCAGTTTTTCCTCTGAGCTGCAGCTCACTGCTAAGTGGTAAAAGTAAGTTGGGAGGATCCCGAGGGAGATGTTCCTGAGTGCCCCTTGCCCCTTTTGCAGGGCATGGGAGAAGCTAAATGCTACTTGCTGCATCTCCAGGCTTTCCTTGCTTCATTTCTGGGATTTTTTTTTTTTTTTTTTCCATCCTTAGTTGCCACTCTAGGAAGATTTCCAAATTGCAGAAACAGGATGAGAAAAAGTAACCTGTTGTTAGTTTGATGGGGGAAGCTTACAGAGGGGTCTGTTGTACAGGGTTTCACATGGGTCCAGGGACTACAACTGCAGTCCGTTCTGGGAGGCTTGGAGGTGCTGACAGACTTTTTATTGTGTCAGTCACCTGCAGCACAACTGTCTTGATACCATCTGCCGTGGGGTCGTGGAGCATGCACGGGAAGCTCGTCTTTAGCTGTCCAGGGAAACAGCCACTTTCTGCTGTGAGCACAGTAACTCTTCTTCCGTGTGTTCAGAGCTTGGTGAGGCTTTTGAGAGCTGCTCTGCTTTTGTCAGAACAGGAAAAAGAGCGTTGACTGGGTGGACCAGAGCCTGGGTTAAAAGAGGTCTGAGGAAATGGAAAGCAATAAAAACCATTATATACAGTTTTCACAGACTTGCTGGAAGGAGAAATTTGGTGCAGTGATCAAGAATGTACTTTCCCTGGAATTGTGGAGGGCCTGATAACTGTGAGTCCCTGTGTTTGCTGAGATGTGCAGAAGAGTGGATAGAAGACAATCCTGAATCTAACAGTATCACAATGGCTGCAGATCCCTTGAATTTCAGAGAAGCCAACAGAATTCCTTCTGTCTGTACCCTTATGGAAAAGCCCCACCACAGCAGGCTGGCTGACACTCGGTTTTGGGAATACCAAATAAATGGGAACTGTGGTGGGTAATATCTGCCCTTTATCTTTCTGGATAAGGTGACTCCATCCATAGAATTTTTCAGGCTAAAATTTTGGAAGGCTTATTCATTTGCAGATCACAAAATTAAGTCAAGGGTAGTAACATCATTCCTAAGGTCACATATATCAGCACTACCTGGGTGTTACAAGTGTTCGTTTGTTCTCATGCTGGACCTTCATCAGCTTTTCTGCTGTGTCCCCACAAGCTGTACAGCCCTTCCACTTCCCATTCCAGGTTAGTCTTTTCTGAGAGTGCTTACTTCTTTTTGCCTTTTATCAGATGTTTTATTGAGAGTTTATAAAAATGGGGGGTGGTTTGTGTGCTACTTCAAAAAAAAAAAAAACGGTGCTTTCAGGTCAAGTGTTCAGTGCTACACAGAAATTTTAAAAAATTTTAAGCATTATTACCATCTAATCATTCTTTAGGCATTCTTACCATCTAACTCTTACTTTAGGCATAATTGTAAGTAAAAGAACAAAATTTGGAAGTCAGTTCTTTCCGTAATTCCAGTTCATCATATTTATGATAGTTGGGGAGATTTTCACTGTCAGCTGGAAGCCATTCAGGAAATTTTTAATAGTGTGTTGAGAGGATAATTTAGTCTCAGCTTCATACACTCCCCAGATCTGACCCATATGCAAGTAAGAGAAAATCCCTTCTCCCATTTTTGACAGTTGCATAATGACACTCCTTCCGCATCTATTTGATGCTTTTGCATTAGACTCTGCCAGAGGAAATTACACTAGAATTTAGCAACAGTTTGCACTACATTCAATGCAGATGCTTAAAAAAAAAAAAATCTAAATATCTGTTTCGAAATGAAGTTATGCTGTGGTGGGATGCTGGGTTTTATTGTTGGTTGTTTTATTACTTTGAGTCAAAAGATCTGCAAAGGACCAGTGGTTTTCTGTACCAAATATTCACTTTATAGTTTTGCTGTTAAGAGTGTCAGCTCTAAAGGTCATGGGGGCTATAGCTGGTCTCCTGTTTGTTTTTAGAGTGTCGTGTGTATTCATTCTACCAGGCAAAACCACACAGTTGGAGCTGTGTTTGATGCTGAAGATAAGTTTTTATAGATGTTACTGTGCTAAGTGTATGGGCTAGCAGATGGCTAAAACATAAAACATGTCTCAGATTGCAAATAACTTTGTAACTCAGTAGTGGAAGACAACTTTCCTGTCAGCCTCCCTGGCCATCCTCAGAGGCCGGGTGTGGTGCCTCTTGTGCCCGGTGAAATGGGGAGGCGCAGGATGATGGGTGCAGAAATCTGTTTGTTGTTTCCATTTTGGGCTCACCTGGTGTTTGTTTAGCTCTGGCTCTGATATTGTTGTGTATAGAAGCTGAAGGATGCTGGATATGTTAATTCCTTGAAATGTCATCTGTATGGACAAAGTGTGATGCTTTTTACTGCTAATCATCTTCAAGCGAGTCTGTGGGGTAGTTTGGTTTCTGCAAACCTTTGAACCACGTTAAGGGTCTACAAATGCTTTACTGCATCTCATGGTTAGTGTAACCGAGTACCTTCTAGTCACCATCACTCTCACTGAGTTGGTCAGGGTGAGAACTTGAGAAATAATATGATGGACAGGTGAAAATCTCAGCAAGTTCCCTTCTCCTCTGCAAGGAAGGCCACACACATTCTTCTCTTACTGCGTTGGTTTATTACATGAAAACAGTTATCTGTGACACTGACAGCCATCAGAGTTCAAGTGTAGTGGGGACAGATTTTAATTTCTCTGAGGCCTCTGCAGCATAAGACCTAAATATGCACTTTAAATATGGCAACTGACCATTTTGAGCTCTGCTTGTTCTGCTCTGCGGCATCCCAGGGGATCTTAGTCACAGGGGTGGGTCTTACTTCGGCTTGAGCAGGAGGCAGAAAACTCCACAGAGAACAGGTCTTATCCCGTCGTCATCTTCAGCTTCCTTATACCAGAGGTTCAAGGGGTGTGTGTGTGCATTTAATATAGCCATAATTACAGGGATGAAACATCTTATCGATTCACAGACTTTTGTGGATGTGTGCGTGCGGTTTCTGCTAACTGATAGTTGTTCAGATGAAAGTAATTTGATAAAACATTTTGGCCTGTAGTCAGTGTCATTTACACCAGTAATGGATGCCACTAACTAAACACAGTGAGTTCAGCCTACTGTGTGGAAATAGAGTTGGGCCTGTCCTGTGTCTTGGTCATTCTGTGGTTTGCTTTGAATCTTTCTCATGTTCCTAAATCACCTTGTTGGTTAGGAGTGGAGTTGATCTAAGTACCTGTAGTTGTGATTATGCAATACAGTATTCTGGTTTTGTATGACTGATAACTGGGAAAAAATGTGAATTTATTTATCTAATTTTAGCAGCCTGCGAAGTGGCTTGTTAGAGTTAGAGACAGGCATGGTCAGAGGATATCGTATCTTGTTTGCAGTGCCTGTTTTTTGACCAGGGCAGGATCCACCTGATCTGAGCTGTCTAAGGTGAGGTGATCAGTCCCGTCCACTGGCAACAACTCCACTGATCCAAAAAACCTGTAGTGAAGAGACTGCACCAGGAAGAATGTAAAATACCCAAGTGCAACTTGACTGTGCTTTAGAAAACCAGCTCCCTGCTGGCATATGATTTAATTTTCAGTGCAGTTTAGTTGTAGGGTTGATTTTTTTCTTTTTCATCTTAAGACTCATCTGTATTTTTAATGCACTTAAAATAATGCAGTAACTGTTTGCATGTCACTTCTGCCTTCGCTTCCATTTCCCCACAGCGTTCAGGTGTCATTACTGCAAGGCAGGAGGCAGAGCTCAGCTCCTGGCACTGCTGGGCTTTGGCAGGCAGTGCCTCTTGTCTGGCTAAAAAGAAGACTCAGGGAATTTAATATCATAGCATCCATAAAAAGGGGAGCGCGTAATATTAAGTGAGACTGTGTAAAGCTTTCTTATGGATGGAATTTACATTAATGCATTTTATTTTCCCATCTAAGCAGATCAAATGATAAGCACAGTGTCATGTACACGTTTGTGACTACTCTGTTAAATGATTTTAGTACGTAATACTTTTGTTCTCATGCATTTCAAAGCAGCAATTATTTCGAAGAATAAAGGTAATGAAATTTGTCTTGATGCTCTCAGGATTAAAAAGGGAAAAAAGACTGTATTTTCAGGTGGAGCACAGCAGGTGAGAACTTCTGCTCTGTCCTGTCCCACGTCTGTGTGTGTAGTCAGTGGGCCTGGTTGGAGTTTCAGCTGCAGTAAGAAGTGTTCCCGTTGATGACATTTCAGAGGCATGCTCAGAAAGGACGCCAAGAAGGAGTCTGGTGGCTGGTTTGGCATCAGGGGTCGGTGGGGAGGGGGAAAAGCTGTAATCCATGTCAGCTGTGAGCGCAGGGTTTTCCCCTCGCGCTGGCTCTCACAAGCTCGCTCGCGGGGACATGTGACTTTTGGCCATATTAGCAGGTTTATCCAAGCCTAGCCCCTCTGACTAACAGATGTAGGGAAAAGGGCATTCTGGGATTGCAGCAGTTGCTTTTGAACAACAATGTCCTTTTTGTAAGAATCTGATGCTTCTTAAAAGATGGAACATGACATCATTACCGTCGATCCAAGAAACATTCCTTCAGTAATACTGAGTGTGCTCTGGTTATCAGCTCCCTTCCCCCAGCTCCTTTCTCTTGCTTTTCTGACATGCTTTTTGTCTATTGTTTTGTCGGGGGTTGTAAATGTGAAACAGTTGTCTTTCAGTGTTATGTGCTTGTTAGAGCTGGAATCAAGTGGAATACTGTTGATTTATAAGAAAGAAAGAAAGAAAAATACCAAAAATCCCACTTTTCCCCCAGCTTTCATAAATGTAGTGTGCTTCAGGTACGGGTTGAGCTCGAGCTAATTATTTCCCTTCCCACACGGTATTAGTTACTGTGTTACACAAGGGAAGGTGGAAGGGAAGGTTCCTGTGCATCCCACTCAGCCTCACTGGCAGTTGGGTATGTCGTGTGCGGGTGCCGGCTGCTTCCAAGGCTCCTGCAGTGATCCTGCATCGATAGGAAATGTGTGTGTGCTCACCAGTGCAGTGTGGCAGAGGTGTGAGCAGCTGCAGATTTTCTGTGTGTGTGTATATATGTATATATATATATATATATATATATATATATATATGTTTTTATACTTGGCCCACCACTGGGATTTGAGTGCTGGGTTTTCCTTAGCCTCTGAGAATGAGCTATCACAGAAACACGTTTTTCGTTGCATCATAAATCCTTTTGAATGCTGATTGCTTGGAGGAAAACTATGAAAAAGCTGGATTTTGCTTCCCTTCCCTCTGTTCTCTCTCCCGCGCACGTCTTCTTCCTAAAAACTAAACACTCTTGTGGAGTTTACAACTAGGTACATCCTGGCTGTGTCTCACAGCCCTGCTCTCTGTGCAGCAATGCTGGCAGGTCTCTGAACTAATGAGCAGGCAGAGTTTGGCACTTCCACGTGCTGCAACTTTCTAGGGAAGAGAACCACTGATCACAAACATGAAGGAATATGTCTTTTTCCATCCCTGTAGGAATTGCTCTGCAGGGAGCAGAAAACAAATCATGCATTGATGGTCGAGAGGCTTGGAGAAAGGTGGAGTTTATAATGTCCAGAAATGGAGGAGAAATGGACAGGGATAGGGCTTTCTGATATGTTGATTAAACTCAGGTTTGTTGTCTTTTACATCTTCACAATGGAAAGAAAACCCCAACTTTTTTTAAAAAACAAATTTGAGATACAAAATATGAATAAAAAAAGCACAAGTCTTGACCAGACAGGGATTTTTGGAAAGAAGCGAGATGTGTGATTGACTGTTTGCCAGTAACAGAATTGTTTTTATTGGTGACACTTTACAGGGATTTGAGAGGAAATCCAAATACTTTCCTCTAATGGGGAAAAAAAAAGTGCACTTTACTTGTAGTGGTTGTTTGGCATCACCTGTTGTTAAAAGACAGTATGCTTTTATTCTGGATAGATTCCAAGGTACAAAACTTGGAGTAAATGAAAGCAAACTTATAGTGCAGACAGAAGGGATTTCATACATTCCCAATTGTGTCTGAAGTTGCAAGTTCCTCTGAAGAAAGTGTTTGCCAATGGACTGTGTTGTCCATTGTCTCATGTGCTATCACAACTAAAATGTGCTGCCACAATTACAATGTGTGTTTGCCTCTGCTGAAGCAGAGCAGAAGGACGTGCGCTGTGTGTGGAACTGGGTATCTCCTGTCCTGGATGCTGGTCCTCTGAAGAAGGGGCTTGCAAATTAGCCTCAGAAGAACAGGCACTTTGTGATAGAGATCACAAAGTCCTGACAATCCTTAAAGACACAGTGGGTGTAACTCTTCAGAGGGAGGGTGTTACAGTAATATGGGCTCTCTGGGGACAAACTGGTTATTGCTGGAGGTCAGAGATTCTCTGACTGCTCTGCAGGTGATTGAGCAGATGCTGGAGCACGGAATGAGTCCTGTTTTGTGTTTTGGGTTTAGTTTGTGTTCTGGAGAAACGCTTGACTGGTGTCACAGTTGGGGCTGTGGCATTATCCGGGCACACAGGTTGTGTTGCTTCACTCACCAGGGCTGCTTGCTCTGGAGGAAGTGGAAGCTGCTTTGCTGTGTAGCTCGTTTCGGGCTCTTTGAGGAGAGGATAATCAGTGAAGGATTGCAATCTTTTTCTTGCAGTAATCCATGCTGAAGAGGCTCCATTCATACAGATGAGCCAAGGGTTGAAGCAGCACTTTAAACCCAGATAGTCGGTCGGCTCACTGCCCAGCAGGATGCCATCAACCAGCCGAGCGGGCAGCCTGAAGGACCCCGAAATTGCAGAGCTCTTCTTCAAAGAAGATCCAGAAAAGCTCTTCACAGATCTCCGAGAGATTGGCCATGGAAGCTTCGGAGCAGTTTATTTTGTAAGTAGCTCCATGACTTGGGAATTTTAGCCGTGTCTCTTTTTAAAGTGCTGTGACTCCTTTAAATGGTGTTTGGGGCAGAGATGTTTGGTGTAAGGCGTTTGCATACAAACTGAAAAGAAAACCTGGGAATGTGTCCTTGCCCGGTGCTTTTATGTATATTGTTATATTGCAAGCAGGGATTTAACTGCAAATTAAAGCGTGGACTTCTGCTCCATCAATTCTGACTGGCGATGCAGTTTCGTCTGATCGCCTCCTTATCACCTCTTGCTTCTTGAGAGAAATTGAGTTCTCTCTCCCTTCGTGCATCCCCCCAGGCTGCCTTACAGCCATTCTTTGTGTTTGACACCTGAGTGTTGGTGCTTTTGTTGTCATTTGCCCTGTCACATCCTTTTCTACTGCAGGCAAGAATCCCAATATCCATCTGCATAAAACTTACTTGACATGAACGTCTGGACAGCAGAATTTTTCCCAGGCAGCAGGATCCTCATGGTAACCTCCGTGCAGGTCGCTGTGTGTTAACCAAATACTGTGAGGCCTTCATGAAAAAAACATTTTCCTCAGAAAACCTTTTCACATTTATAATTATAGGAGGCGTGGCCAAACCTGCCAGTTTTCCTTCAGAAAGCCATTCGTGTCACTATTTTATGAGATGCCTATTCAGTGTTAATAATTGCAGCAGACCATGTTGGGAACCTTCCAGCACAAATTTAATGCAGCACAGATGAACTAATTAGGAAAAGCTTCTTAATTTTGTTCCTGGCTTAAAAGTATGAGCCACCACTGTCTGGGAACAGATCTGGGGGAGGAACTGTTTTCTAATGAAACAGAGCTCACCTGCGGCCTTAAATTCACCTCGTTTACTCACTTTGGTTAAAGAGTGAATATAAAAGGAGGGAACTGACAAAGATGTCTTCCTACTCTGTGGAAATATTGTTGAAGAAATATTACTGAACTTTTTTGGGGAACACTGTATGTTACAGAGGAAACCCGTAACACACACCTGTGAGCTGGATGCAAACAGCATTCCCAAACACCAGCAAGAAGCTGCCATCGAGGCATTTGTAGCTTGCCTGAGCTTTGTTGTTTTGGTAAGGGCTGATGGCCCATTACCAGCTCCTTCTACAAAGAGATTGAAAATCAGAGGCCATTAATTTCTAGCCGCTTCTTTCTCTTCCCCCCCCCACCATTTAAAATTATCAGTTCGTTGTAAATCGATATTTACTCACTATTGAGTGCAATTACTTGCTGGTATTTGGACTGTGTTTCTTTGACAGAAAGTACGTCTGATTTGGCACTTGAAGAAAGACAAGTGTAAGCGCATCACACAACTCCAGCCCATTTTGGGGCTTTATTTTTGTCAAGAGAAAGTTCCTGATAAAGACACTGTTCTTGCTAGTTCTGTGTTAGGATGTTTTAACCTGTAAGTCGTCTGGCACTTTTTTTACTACAAGCAGTTCTGAGATCTTGAATGTGAAACTGTTCCTTGCAATGTACCCCATACCTCAAACTGAAGCCCAAGAGATGAGAAAGACAACAGGGAGAGGGAAATTTAGGGTGAATTAATTAAGCGTGAAGAAGGAAAACGTAGGGGAGTCCATGTCTTGGGTACTTTATTCCTCTGAAGTTTCTTTAACAAGATTTTGGTTCTGCTACTGCAAACAACTAAACTTTCTCTAATTAATATAATATTGGATTGTAGTTAATAACTGCTTAAAAGGGTATTACTGAAGCCAGTGACATACTTCACTTTTTCTTTGTGCATGTTGCAATGCTGAAGTTACTCTGGTCACCAGATGTTGGTCCTTTGTGTGGAGTTTTTGGAGGAAAGCAGGATATATATGTGTGCATACATGTCTGCCATGAAACAAGCCTTGTTCATTTGGATGGTTTAAGTGAGCTGACCTTGGACATCTTCTTGCCTTTTTTCTGGGAACCGTCTTTTTTTGATTATTCAGGGTCACGTGGAAGCTAAAAAAGCAAATGAAACTCCCATTATTTTCATGTTTCTGAGGTGTCAGCTGGGTTGGTTCTCCCTCTCTCAGCCTTGTAGGACTGTAGGTGTTCTGGAAATAGAGTTGCTTGCTTGGGTTTTCTGATGCACAGCACCCTCTCACCAGGCCGCTTTCATTGCATACAACCTGTGCCAAAAAATGCTGTTGATAAATAGGTGTGTGGGTAATTAACAAACAGAAAAATCCATACAATACTGAAATCTCCCCTGCCTTTTTTTAAAATACATTTCAGTGTTTCATTGTTAGTTGTACCTACCTTCCTTCCCTTTCAACAGTGACCCCAACGAGGTGTGATACATTTATCTTACCTGATAATTGGCTGAGTGTTTACTTGTGTCTCTTTCTTTGTTTCTGTTGCATCCTGCGATGGCAGAAAGTTTCCTTTTTTTTTTTTTTTTTCTTCCTTTCATAATTGACATGAATTTTGCTGGTTCACCTCATGGTTTTAGTTTCTTAGAAACTGCAAGTCTGGCACCTCTGAATCATTTTTGGTATTATCCTTACCCTACTCCCTGCTTTGCAGTGTAATAATAGCTTTTGCTTGACACAGGAAACCTACTACACTGGAACACTGCAGATGGAGCAGAAGAATAACCCACACTCTTTTGTTAGAGCTGGGCTCCTTCTGCTCTACTCTAGTATTTTGCTTGCCTGTTTTATTGCAGCTCTTCACTGATTTGAATGTTTCAGTGATTGTCTCTAATTAGTAAAGATCTAGGAGTAAGAATTTTGTTCCTCCTTTTTCGTCTCAAACAACAAAAATAGTCGCCCCCCGCCCAACTTCACAGGTAATATTAGAGAGAGGATCCTCTGAAACAGAAAGAAAATTAAAAATAGTGTTGATTCAAGCTTATCATGGTTGAAATAAAGACTGACAGGGAATTCTGGGAATCTCTTTAATGAACAGCAGAATTAAAACATGACTAAAAAATCTTTTTACAAAAGGCAGAGCCCTGATACTTTGTTAATCCGTGTTCTGATAGGCTGTGCTTGATAGTACAAATATATTAAAAATCAGCATTTCCATCAGTCATTAATGAATGCTGGGGTGCACATTACTCTCATTTATATCATTTGGCTTCATGTCCAAGTTGATTATTCTTATCAGGGAGACTCTGAGGTCTTTTCCCCCGCCACCCTCCCATGCTGCTGAAATCCTTAACAGAGGAAATATGGGGTCTTGTCTGGAGCCATCCTTCCTGTGAGGTGCTGCCTCTTCTCCTGCCAGGGGGAACGAGTCCTCGCTTTGGTGCTGAATTAAAAAAAACTTCTGCCTCGTTGTTACGTTGGATTGTTGTTGTCTGAAGTCATGAAGTTTGCCTTTGAAGTGTGAAAAACCACATACATGTATTGTGCAGTGTAAATAACAGTAATGTGGGATGGAGAAAGTGAAAGTCTAATCTGAGGATGGGTCTCTTAGATCACTGCCACCTTTCTCTGCATCATCTGCATTCCTCTAAGACACAAAAGCTAATTTTGGGGAGCAGTGGGGAGAAAGCCAGCAGTGTCTGGAGCAAGTATCTCCTGTGCATCCTGAGACATCTTTCCTTATGGTTTGAATGGAACAGGGGGGGCTGAACCTTGCTTCTGTTTTGTTTGTAACGGACCTGAGCAGGGGGGGAAGTTGATTTAGGGGAAATCCCTTCTGCGTGAATCAGAACTGCTTTTGTAAGCTATGATTTTTGAGTTTAGAAGTCACAGTGCTCAACTCCTGCAGAGACTTGTGCTCGAAGTTTAGAAGTCACAGTGCTCAAATCCTGCAGTGGGATTGCTGAGCACGGAAAAATGTAATACCTTGTCTCACAGACAGCAGGGTGATCTTTCACTTCGGAAAGAAATTTCCAATGGATGCAGCAGTCACGCCCCTTGGAAGATCTTTTGGTTTAACTCTCTGCAAAAGTTAACTGAGGGATAAAGATGTTTTTTTATGAGTATGTTTGGTTTGCATCTTATGGGAAATGGGGACCTGAAGAAACTGATGCTCCGTGTTTTCCTGTTCCAGG
The DNA here is from genome assembly GCA_013399855.1 of Oxyruncus cristatus. Lineage (NCBI taxonomy): Eukaryota > Metazoa > Chordata > Aves > Passeriformes > Cotingidae > Oxyruncus > Oxyruncus cristatus. The sequence goes on along the minus strand of VXAY01006834.1, from coordinate 64,727 downwards.
CACGTGATGTGCGCACCAATGAAGTGGTGGCCATCAAGAAAATGTCATATAGTGGGAAGCAGTCCAATGAGGTATGTAGAGCATGTTGTACATTAAACCTTGACCATTGCAAATGCTTATTAGATTGTATGGGATGATTTTAATTGTCTTGGGTTCCTGTAGAGGAATCGTTTCTATAACTGTAAAGGTGAATGACGGTACAGCATAAACAAAATAAATCAGTCTGTTGTTCACAGGGTATTTCTGCCTAATCTGCTCTTGGAAAAGATGGGTAGGACTCTCTTCTTCCAGACTTTAAGGGCTCCCTTTAGGACCATGTAAATGCGTAGAAAGGAAAAATGAAAATTAAAAATGATGGGGTTGTATATTAGTGTCTTATTGCCCCCCTTAAACGTTCCATTTTAAATACCTTTCAAAAAAAACATGTTGCTTCCTGGACAAAGGAATAATAGCACTGGATGCTGCACTGAGAGTTTCAGGGGGAGCCTTGCTTGTACAAAGTAGTGAGGCAGAACACATCCTTCCTTGGAATGACTGTGTTCATGAGCAGCTGAAACAAAGGCAAAACAGCAGTGAATGAATGAGTGTGAAAATCCGAACAGCAGCATAATTCCGGAAGAACTGCCAGAGCCAGGGATTAAGGCACTCTTTGCAGAGAGGTCTGCAAAAGTGGGCCTCTGAGATTTAGACATTGGGTTTTCATGGCCACCCCAGATGTGTCTCTTTTCCCTAGGACATTTAGCAGAGATAGTTGATTTTATACTTGAAATGTTTAAGTGCTAATACAGCTTCTTGAAAAGCCCAACATGACACGAGCAGCTGATTTGGTATTATTTCTGGTAAATAACATCCATCAAATCGTGGCATGATTTTTCAACAGAAGTGTTTATTGTAAGCATGTTGTTCCAGGCATTTATGGCTCCCTCCCTCCCTTCTCTGTATTCCAATCTTAGAAGCAGCTTTGCTCCGACGAGTTCGACTAACAGCTCATTGCTTTCCGTGCCTTTTGTGTATTGATCATCTGCACTCCCAGGAGCTGAACTATTCCTTCCTCTCTGTGTGTGTTTGTCTGTGTAGGAGGTAGAGGTGGCAGTGTCTCTCCAGCAGTCCCAGATTCCAGCTTCATGGTTAAATTTGCTATGCCTGTTTCTGTTTTGTCACTGCGGTGACTTGTTTAACTGTGTACTGATGAAAGAATAATTTGTACTTGCTACTTGTCCTACTGTTTTAATTACTGTGAGCTATAAATACTCTATTCACATGAATGAAACAAACTGTGCATGCTTCAGAAATAGCTTTTGTTTGTCTTCAATGCGTATGTTTCTTTATTTTGAAGAAAGTAATAAGACGAGGATTAAAACTTTCTGGTTTAATTCCATATTTATTTGTTACGTTCAGAAGTTTGCTGGAGTATCTAGCCTTATGTAAAGAAAATTGATTATATTATATTATATTTACTTTGGTTTCATAATAAGATTTTATCATTGGTGGGAACAATTTTTCCCTGAAATAAGGTCATACTTTATACTAAAAATAAGTATAAAACCTTTGAAAAATGTATTAGTGTACTCTTAATGTGATCTTGGAGCTTTTTTTATGCAGGAAATCGTGACTACTTCTTGACTAGTATATCACCTCTCTCTCCCAATGTAGTTTAACATGGTGCTTTCTTGATTTGGCTTTTATTGCTTGGTACCTCAGAGCCTTTGAGGCTGAAGGTAAAAGGCACCTCAGTCATTCCAGTGTCAGTGAGTTTGTTAGTATAACTGCATTGTGTCATTCTCATGACATTTCTGCTGTTGAGAAACGCTTAACTTAGTCAGCTGCCTCAGTTGTGGCTTCTGCGTTCCCCCCTGGTTTCGTGTGTTTCTCTAACCCTCAAATTTTTATTGCGGAGGATTTGGGTTTTGCACATGTTTTCCAAAGCATTAGGGTAGGTGAACCCTCTGTCTCTCTGTGAACCCCAGCCACATACCTGTGCCTGAGGAAGAGTGTGCTGAGAGATTAACAGGAAAACAGCTTTTGAACCTTTGGGTGTTGGGTGAGGTTTTTCTACCTCTGGTTAACTTCGGAACTGATACTCTTGCTCAAAAACATTTGCAGTGTCAACACTCTTGTGTTGACTCCTGCATACTTAAATGGTTTCAGCTACTACATTTGGTTTCGAAAATCTTTCCTGGTAGTTGTAGTTTTGCTGTTGCACTCACAAGCTTTTGCCTTCCTTGACTGAGGAGATGGGGATATGCAGCAAGTGGGAGAACTTTGAGGTCTCCGAGGGGAGCAGTGTCAGTGTCAAGGCACACACTGGAACTTGACATTTAGGCCTCTTCTGTACTTTTAAGTTGCACTGGCAAAGCTCCCCGTATTATAAACCTGGGCTTTGTTTTATCTGTTTGGGTTTTTTTTTCCCCCCCCCATGCAGAACCAATCCCGTATCTAGTAGGTAACTCATTTCAAATTGGTCCTTGTAACGACTACAGTAGTAATAGAGAAACATTTTCAAGAATGTGGTCAGATATTTGGCAGCTGATAAGTGGGGCTTCCTCCAGTGTAATATAGTGACTAGTAGGGACAGGTCTTTATAGCTACAAGAGTTAAGAGGGAGACAGCTGATCCTGCTGGAGGACACTTATCACCCACATCTCTTTCAGGTTGGAGTGTATGTTTGATTTGACAACTGAAATGGTATCCATTTAAAGAGGATCTCTTCTTTTTTGAGGACTTGCTCGGATATTGAGTGTTTACCAGTATATCCTATGCACACATAAAATATAAAGTATTATACTGATGAGAGATCCTTGCAGACAGCCTAATTAATCAACAACTTGTTTTGTAGGTCTGTTGAGGAGTTAAACAGTGAACATGATAGTGTTGATGCAAATTTATTTTGATTTGGAACCTTGAGATAGTTTTGCCTCTTAAAATAATTAAGTGACATAATAACAACAACGAAAAAACCCCAAAGTAACAGTTGTATAAAGTCTCTCTATTCCTTTTATTCCCTACAGAAATGGCAGGATATTATTAAGGAAGTCAAGTTCCTCCAAAGAATAAAACACCCTAACAGTATAGAATACAAAGGCTGCTATCTGCGGGAGCATACAGCATGGGTAAGCATCTGCTGCTCTGCACTTCTCTTGCCTTGGTTAAGGAAGCTTTAAAATCTCTCCAGCTGGCTTTTGGGAGCCACCTGAGCGCTGGCATTGCACAGGCTCAGATGAGCTTACAGGTGATCGGTAAAACTGAATGTGCTTTTTGGAATCAAGATCTAGGGAAACTTTCCCTTACAGAATAAGGTGAATGTGCTGCTGCTCTAGTGTATTTAGCTTCACGTAAAGGGGTGTTTGAAATAATGCACGCCCATCATTGACACAGTTTTGTAGTACAATATACTAAAGAAATCATATTGTTGAGCTAATAGTTTAAGTTGTAAGTACTGTTCCTGTATGAGCTACAATAAATCTGTAGGACAAAGTTTTAGTTTCTCTTTTTCAAATCTGACTGGGACAGAATCTTAAGTAAATCCCTAAATAGCCCTTTAATACTCTGATAAGCTTGTTAAGTGCAATTTAACATTCCTGTTAAGTGTGTGCATATAAAATTCGATATGTAATACAATACATAACTGGTTATGAATGTGCTTTTGCTTTCTTTACAAGTGTTGTTGCTTGGTATCTTACACAGGTGGGTTATGCTAATTCCAGTTAGAGCTGTGCTTATGGGAGGGGCCAGTGTGACAGTGCTGGGATGGGGCTTCTGTTCCAAGCACTACTTGCTTTGTAATGGCAGTTTGCACTGTGTGCTCCAAGGGTTAGCTCCAGATTCTCCAGAGAATTCTAGAAAATGTGCATTTACTATTAGAGATTTTCTAACAACTACTTTGATTTCTTCCCATACAGCTTGTTATGGAATATTGTTTAGGATCAGCGTCAGACTTATTAGAAGGTATGTCACACATGTTTATTTGATGGAAAGTCAGAAGTATAGTACTGAAGTAGGAGGTTACAGCGTCACAGAGTTGTCCTTGAGTATATAGTTTTATCTGGGGACAGAGTGTGTGTGAACAGGCACAGTCTGTCCAGTTTTTGCATGTCTGTAGTGGGTTTTCTGCAGAATATTGGCTTTCCTAGGTGCTCTGTTTCTCCTTGGTTTGTGTTATTTTAAAGTTGTCAGTCAACTATTTGTTTTCTTCTGAGTTTTAGGTTCTTCTGTCATGACCGTTCAAGATTTGTTTCTGAAAACCCTTGCTGTTGATCCTAATGCTTACTAACAACTGCAGGCCTGTTGACTAAAATAGCACTGCAGCAGTATTAGGGTTTTGCACGATGAGGCCTTTTGTTAAACGGTGGTTTTTCTCCCAGTCTTCTCGTAGTGAACTTTCTTTGAAGATATATGTGTGACCAATAAATTGTTCAGCTACTTTCCGAGCCAGAAGCATTTCAGGACAAAAGGCTGAGCTTGCCAGAGTCTCATCTGTATTGCTGCAGTTTATTTGTGCGTGAACTGTTGTAAAGTTCTCGGGTTTGGGGTTTAGCTTCATTAATGGAAAACTGGATACTGAGTCTCAAATGGTTACTTGGGAGAATGGTCACAGAACTGACAGGAATGTAGTTTATGGTTGCAGAGTAGTCTCTTTGGTAGTAAATAGCTGCTGTTTTACAGTTAGAAGATTACACCTGATTATAGATTGCGAACTGGTTTTGCATTGGCTTCTCATGCCGAACCTAGTGAAAATAAACTTGTAGTATTTCTGTTTACATTGTTAAGATTACTCACTTGCATGCTGCAATCTGTGTTGTTTTCTGTAATATTGAATTTCACATAAATTCTTTCCTTAAGTTCATAAAAAGCCATTGCAAGAAGTGGAAATAGCAGCAATTACCCATGGTGCTCTCCAGGGATTAGCATACTTGCATTCTCACAATATGATCCATAGGTAAGTGGTTATACTTTTGCTACTTCACACACTTACAGGTAATTTATTTTATTGATTGTATCACCTTCATCCCAAATTTAATATTGTAAGCAGAGATCTTCTTTTCACAGTGTCCATATGCTCCCAAACAAGTGATTTGCAGCAGTCTAAACAGTAGCAAACTGTGTATCTGCTTATGCACTGTGTCTTACAGCTGGTGTTCATAATTTCTGCAGAATTCCTTTGAATCTGCTAAGCTTTTCAGTCCTTGATCCGATGCTGATTTGTCCCTGAAGCAGTGCAAGGCAGGCTGAGTTCACCCAAATAACTCACAGGAACTGCAATGCCAAGATTGCTGGGGTTGGGGGGAGGAGCACTAATTCTTGGAAAATTAGTTTTACGTGAACACGTTGAGTAGCACACAGTAGTAAGTTTGGGATGCAGATGTTCTTTAATGTGCTGCATTTTGGTGGGATGAAGAACTTGAATAATTACATTATTAGGTCTTCTTGAAAATCATGGATAACATATTTGGTTCAGAAGATTTTGCTGAACTGGATGTGAAGTTTATCCTGATGTACCATTTTCAGTTGGTTTTTAAGACAAACATTAAGACTACCATTTAAGACAAAAGATTCCAAAATCAAGGGCCACATTAAACAATTAACCTAATGGTTAAAGACTTTTTATTTGGAAGAAATGTGGGTATTTTGTGTCTTTTGGAGGAAATGGGGGTATTTTACAGCTTGAACATGTGAATACTGGTGTGTTTTGTGGTCTGTCCGATAGAAGGTTTTCTTCTTTGGTGGGGAGTAATACTGACACTTGTATTCTATAACCAGAGATATCAAGGCAGGAAACATCCTGCTGACGGAGCCAGGACAGGTGAAACTTGCTGACTTTGGGTCTGCTTCCATAGCATCTCCTGCCAACTCATTTGTGGGGACGCCATATTGGTAAGCCAAGCGTTTGACTCTGTGAAGTGAAAAGATCATTCACTTGCATTTTAATATACTTGGGCTTACTGAAGTTAGCTTTGTAATCTTCTAGTTGTGGTAGTGATAAAATATACTTTGTACAAAAAAGAAATAAGTCAAATAGTAACTAGGCTCTGGGTTCCAAGAAATGGTGAATCCTCGTATTTGTAGTTCACAAAAAGTAATAAGAATGTTTTGTTGTTCTGCTTGCACTGACCTTAAGTGGTAGAGGTGGGATTGAATCATCTGTAATGTATTTTAATCACTCCCCCCAGTGGTTTAAACAATTCCTATGTTCTTACCGCGTCTGGTTGTTGAAATAACTGAAGTGTTTTTTCTTTCATAGGAAAGGCCAGGTTCATTGAACAAACCCCTTTGCAGATCCCTTGTATGCTTTTGATCTCTTACACCTAATCTGTGGTGTTTACACAACTGCATGCTATAATTATTTCACCAGAGTTGGTCAGCCAGCTAAACTATTGGAAGTGTGGGAGGGTGAGAAGGTGGTGATACTCAGAAACGGAGAGCTGGGTGAAGCACAGGAGAACATCATGCAGCCTCTGCAGGCTTTCACTGGTGTGGGTGCCTGGTCTTTGTTCCCAGTATCCCATGGTCATGCCTGATAGCTTGGGGAATGATTTGTTTATGGTAGCTGAAATCAGTGAAACATCCTATTTCACACTGATGAAGATAAGGTGTTCCATTGCCCATTTATGAGAACCAATTTCCTGTTTTAGGATGGCCCCAGAAGTGATTTTAGCCATGGATGAAGGGCAGTACGATGGCAAAGTAGATGTTTGGTCTCTTGGAATTACCTGTATTGAGTTAGGTAAGTTATTTCCTTTGACACATTGTAAAATGGAGATATTTAATACCTAGAACTAATTCAGCTGAATCACTGTGCAGAAGATCTGCGCTTCCTTCATTGTCCTGGTTTTTCTGGGACTTGAGTTTTAGAGCAAAGAGCTAAATGTGCTCTCTAAAATTCAAGACAAGTCTCCAATTTAATGTTTATTGAACTGATGTTTTCATTACCTGAAGAAAAATTAGTTATATAGACAAAGACAGTAACCAAGTGATATCACTAAGGGTGTTCACGTTTTGTGGGAGAGGCAGTAATTTCTGAACTGAAAAACCACTGACCAGCTTTAGAAATGAACCAGAACTACCAGCGAGTATATTTAATGCTAGAAGTTGATATTGTTTGCATGAAAATTTAAGATGCATTAACAAGTCCTGCAGTAATGAAGTTTTGGGTAAGTGGGCACTTTCAAAGCTATATGCAGTGTTATGTTGTCACTTGTCCATAGATTTATTTTCTTTTCTACAGACAGAAAGGGTAGGGAGTAATCCGGTTTTGAAGTGGTAACTTGTAAGTCAAAGCCTAAAGAAAGGATGGCATTGCCATCAACAGAGTCTTTAAAGCAGAATGTCAGTTTAAAAGGACGTTGTTAGTATGGCATTCTGTTTCAATTTAACACGTAATGTTTTCTTGGAACAAAAATACCCTCACTGAAGCACAACACCATGCACACTGCTCCAGTGCACCTGGGGCTGTCCTCCCATCCTTGTCAGATCTGATTGCTCAGACTCCAGCCTGACCTCAGTTGGAGGAGCAGCCCAGCCGGGCAGTGAGAGCTCTCAGGAACACACTAATCCATGTGAACTGCACAGTTTAGCTAAAAATGCTGTCTGGCATTCCAAACTGTCAACTTCATTTTCTTCCAGGACATGAAATAGATTCTTTCTCCAGACCAGAATTGTTGTGGTTTTTCTGTTGTTGGGGTTTTTTTTGGTGTTGTTTTTTTTTTTTTTGTTGCCAATATAAAGCAAGTTTAAGGGGTGTGACTGTCATGACAGAACCCTGCTCCGAGTGGAGTAAGGAGACTTGGCTGGCTGCAGGGCTCCAGGAATGCAGTGAGCTCATGGCCACCACACCCCCGGGAGCCTCCTGCACGCCGCGTTCTTGCGGGATGAAGCATTTGGCTTCGTCTACGGCTGCTGGCGTGGTGGGAGGTGAGACTAGGTCAGGACAGCAGAGTGTTGTAGGCTGGGTCGGTGTGGCTGGCTCGGTTGTGTTGGTTTGAGTAAGCCTGGGAAGGCAGCAGGAAAATGGGCTGTCTAGTAGTCTTCTCAAATTATCACTCAAGTCTTAGAAATGGCCTCATTGAGGGCCCAGTTTCAGGGTTTCCCGGAGATTTCTATTCATGCAGGTGAGTTAAGAGGAAAAAAAGCTACGAGGAACAGTCAGTTAAAATAGTTTCATGAATAAGCAGTCTGATCCTTGATAACAGCAGCTAGTTATCTGACAGATTAGAGAAGGTAAAGTGGTACATTTGAGGAAAGACTTAACTCTTCAGTTTTCTCATTCTGAGGAATTTGTAGAGCTTAGTCCATCCTGCCATAGCCATGAGTGAACCATGATCTCTGATTCATACCTCGCTGTTACTATGCGACTCAAAACTGAGGTGCAGAATAAGAAAACTAGCATTATTTTTTTCCTTGGTTGGTTGGTTGGGGTTTTTTGAGGAAGGAAAGTTTTCTGTTGCATTTTGACTGGTGGTAGGAACGTCCTCATGGCCTGACCAGCTTCTCTGGAATGTTTATGGCGAGGCTGAGCTTTATAAGTTTACCCCGTAAACATTCTGGTGAAGCTTCAATTTTGTTGTTACAGTGAGATCATCTCCTTCCTCATTAAGCTTTCATGCTGTGTCAGTCTATAAGAGTAACACAAGCTTGAAAGAGAGAAGAGCCAAAGAGAATGCAACTCTCAAAATAGTATAAAGAGTTGGCCTGTTGCTGACTTCCTGCCTGTGTGCTTAGTCAGTTAAGTGTGATTTGATGGTTCTTGTAACCAGCCTTTTCTTCATCACTGCTGTCCTGCTAGAAATAAATATTTCTTAGCTTTTTAGCAACTGTAGATTAAAAAAAAAGAAGGGGGGAGTGCATGAAACCAAGAATGCTTAGTGGCTAAACACCGAGTATAGAGCTTACTGTTAACTTATTCCTATTTTAGTACATTACAATGAGTCAGAGAACTCAACTGTGATAAACCACGTAATTTAAAAGCTTGAGAGGACAAGGCATTTGATCTTCAAAGGGCTTTCATCTTCTGCAATGGCACAGGACTTATGCCAACATATCTGTCTGATTGCAGGGTAGGGTTGGTTTGGGGTTCCGTGTTCAGGCAGTAGGGATTTTGCTGATGTGGTTTTCTTTTAAAAGGGATGTATACTAAAACAAACAAACAAACAAACAAAACTGAGCAAAACCGTGGGACTATCTCTCTGTATAAAACTCCTTTTCTCTTGTGTGCAGCGGAAAGGAAGCCTCCTTTGTTTAACATGAACGCAATGAGTGCCTTATATCACATAGCGCAGAATGAATCCCCTACACTACAGTCTAATGAATGGTGAGTATTGCCGAGGGAGGAATGTTGTAGGGAATTGCTGTAAATGGAGTGCTTTGTCATGCTGAGTTCTTGAAATGGCTGGATTCCTGTTGGGAGGATGCGAGCTGGAAGGGTCTCATTAGATTCACTATACATTTGATATACAAAGTTGACCAACTACTAAATATACGTTTGAGACTCTGCAGCGTAGTAGAAACAGGACATGCTACTGGAAGAACATAAGATCCTGTAAAAAATTCCGTTCATGGGTCAGTAAACTTCTGAAGCTCCCAAGCCTGCCAAAACTGTGGTTTTTAGTGTTTTTTTAATCACAAACCACACTGTCAATTCCTAAATCTTGTTTTGTTGAAGTGTTGCTTTGCAAGATGAAGACACAGCTTGTGTGTGGCAAGTGTCTGCTGCATAAACTTCAGAAGAATAAAGCACAGTAGTAACATTTTGTGCCTCCCAGACTCAACAACTGTCTTTTGAAACAGCAAACCCAGTAAACTAATTTCAAAAGTTAAAAACTTCCTAACTGTGGTTTACTGAGCCATAGCACTAGGCCTCCAACGTAATACATTGTCCCTTATTTTTAGAAATATTTTTTTACTTTTGAGATTTTCTGGTTAAGCAATTTCATGCCCTGGTGATTGACTAAACATTCAACTTTCTTTATGCATTTTTCTGACCAAAAAAATGCAGTAATTTAATTTACTGAAAATTTGCAGTAGCAAACCCTCCCATTACATGACGGGGTGGGGGGAGTGGTGAGGGTGGAAAGAAATAGAGCCTGTACAGCTGATGTACTGCTGTTTTGGGGCTATAATCCTGACCTTCGGAAGACCTGTGTTCAAAGAAAGAAGGGGCAAAATACAGACTTTTAGCTTACAGAGGGAGAGGAGTTACTTAACAAATCCTGACTTTAATTCTTACTGGTGACAGATTGCACAATAGTGTAAAGTTGTGTCAGAGGCAATGCCAAAGGCATTTCAGGAATCCTACTTCAGTACTGGTTTTGGATGAAACACCTGTGCAGAGGTGGAATGGGACAGGGGCTCTGATTAGAGCTTGAGAATTTGTGCAGGGTAGAACTTGACAGAGTTGATGCTCAGACTGAACTATTTGGGTGTCTGCTTTTATATGGAACTCTCCTTCCTCTTGAATTGGGCCATATTTTTGTGTTCTTAAGCCAAAACATTCTGTCTGTAAATTAAACTCATGGTGGTGGGATTTGGCTTGACTAGGGATGTCAGAGGCTGTAGGATGAAGTACTGGGTCTGTGTGGTTTCTCCCCACTAAGAGCACCCAGATGTGAGTATCTTGATTGCTTAATGAATTAAACTGGGTCGTTAACTCGGATTTTTTTTTTTTTCCCCGCTCCTTGACACAGGTCTGATTATTTTCGAAACTTCGTAGATTCTTGCCTCCAGAAAATTCCTCAAGACAGGCCTACATCAGAGGAGCTTCTGAAGGTTGGTTTGCTTGTCCTTTTTGCTTTCCATGTTGTATTAAAAGGGACTGTGCCCTGTGATGGTGTTCTTTCTCACCTGCTTTACAAGGTTATGGTTTAATGATCTCTCTCTGCCTTAACACCTTTGAGCTGGGAGTGCTGGGGGCTGTACTCAGCTGGCAGTCCTGGCTTTACTGCCTCTCTGCAGTGTCCCTGTGTTCCCCAGGTGACTCTCCAAACCAGCCTTGGAGTTCTCACCATGAAAGGTCACTCCATCAAGTGACAGTGGATGACCATCCACTTGTCAAGAGTTTGTTTCTTGAACTCGGTCTGTCATTGCAGTGATTATAATTAATCCCAACAGAGCTGCCATGCATTATTCTCTTCTATATACACCCCAAGGCTTTGTAGCCTCCCCCATCACCTATGTGCTTTGCAGAGACCTGAAATCTGCTGTTCTGATCGTATCCCCGGGGGAAAGGGGGCAGAGGAAAGCAGTTTCTCCTCACCATGTTTTTCCTTGATACGAAGAAGCATTAGCAGTCAGCACGTTTTCCCTTGCTTTATTTCTCAGATATTTTTTTTTATTTCATTTGTGCTCCTGAATGTTGCAGGTACTTGGCTTTCCTCATTCTAGTCTGGAGACAAAGCCAGTGGGGTAGATTGTTGCAAAAAGCTGACGTGTTCCTGAGTGAACAGAACTCGCATAGAAGTTGGGTGTTAGAGCTGCTTTATTGGGTGACTTTGGTGGATTTCCTTTGTGGCATCAGGTGGCATTCAGAATTTTGCTAACTTGTCATTCTCTTTACAGTGCTCGTGACATTTTGGGTTTCCTTTTATCCTGACCCTTTTTCTGCTAAGCAGTGTTTTTCCAAATTTTTTGCATTGCAGGGAAATAGATGCTATTTATGAAGGTTTTATCAGCACCTTTTTGCATGGTTTTACCTAAAAATGGCTCAGAGGACTTGTGCCTCTTTGAAAACTGTCTATTCAGAAAGTAAATGCAATTATCCAGGAAAGGTTTTGGTGTGGGTGTGTAGTCCTGCCATTTCAGAATTCTGCAGATTGGTTTTATTTTGAGCAATGTACTGCAATTAAAGAGAACATTGATGGAAATGAAACGTTTGGGAATGTATTCCTTCCATATCTCTAGTCTGAAACAGCTGCAGTGCCACTTCTCAGGGACAGGTAGGCAATGTGACATGTTGGAAACAGCAGTGCAGTTCTCCAAAGGAACAAAATGAAAGTAGCGGTGGTGTTAATAATGACTCATGCTTGCACAGCACAGTGCATCTGGAGACTGCAAAAGCTGCTTCTGACATACATAGGGAGGACTTGTTTTACCTATTGGCAAAATGTAGCCACCTTTGCAGAGAAATGTGGTGATTATCTCCCAAAAGGAAAAAAAAAAAAAAAGAGACCAGAACATGGTGAGCTGTTCGAGGACTGGGCTCTAAGGTTCACTGCCTGTTTTATGACTCAGAATTGTATGATGAATATTTGATTTCTCTATTTCTAAACAAGGAAAAGGGTTTTATAGTGAGAGTTAGCTCATGAGTTAATTAACATTTGGTTAAAGATACTAGCCAGCCTTGCACCTTAAGCTTTTATATGGTGTTTGTTGCTTTTCCCTCGCTAAACCATGAGCAGATAACGTCACTGAAGTCTAGGTTTATGCTGAGCACGTTTTCATGGTATGTGAAATACCATTTCTGGGTTTTTTACGTCTTTTTTTTTTTTTTTTTTTTTTTTTTTTTTTTTTTGGTGGAAGTCTGCCATCAGAAAGCAATTATTCTGAAATCTATCTGGATCAGGAAGTCTCAAAAACAGTGCCAGCGTAAGCTGGGAAGGTGTTCTTCTCCTGTGCAGGGAAGAAAGCTAATAAACCCAACTACAGCTCATCATTGTACCTCAAAGCCTGCGTGTTGGAGGCATGAGAGGTCACTCACCTGTTTGTGTGTTCTACAGCACATGTTTGTTCTTCGAGAGCGGCCCGAAACAGTGTTAATAGACCTGATTCAGAGAACAAAGGATGCAGTGAGAGAACTGGACAACCTGCAGTATCGTAAAATGAAGAAACTCCTCTTCCAGGAGGCCCACAATGGCCCTGCAGTGGAAACACAGGAGGAGGAGGAGGTGAGAGAAATGTTGGGTTTCATCACTGAACCAGAGAAAATGAGGCTGTCATTTAAATAACAGCAACTCAGATACTGCTAAAATAAAGGCAGGCTATGTACACACCTGGCTGTGATGCTGTCTCCCCTTTGTGCTTGGAATAAAGGAACCTCAAGGCACAAACAAGGACAAACAGGGTAGATGCCTAGTGCTGGCAAGAAGCTGTGCCATGTGTTCATGCTTGAACAGTCAGCTTCCAGTTCTGTAAATCCTTGCTTTCTTTGCCTGTTTATGAGGCTTCATGAGGACTGTTTAGCAGTTGCAGTTAACCTCTATTGAACCATATCTGCAAGGCCTTGAAAATCTTATGCTGTTCTAAGACACAGAAATTTGTACTTGATTTAGTAGAAAAAAAAAAAGTCATCAAGGAAATTAATTTCTCTTTTTTGGGTTGAGTGCTGCAACCACCATGCAGAGATGGAGACTCTGAATTGCAGTTCTGCAGTACAGAAAGAAACCTGCGAGGTGCAGGGTCCCAGCTGAGCATGCAGGTGATGTTGGTGTCAGAACAGTTTCTGGTGACACTGTAGCTGATACGTGATAGAGTTCAGCTTGTTAACAGGCTCCCTGTTGAAAAGGATCTGACATCAACCAGTTAATCTTGACAAGGCTGATTCCTTCTCTCCCCAACATCCCACAAGAAAAACATTTGATGGCAGTGCCTGGAGGGTGGAAACTGCCATGACATGGCAGGTGGATGCCTTTAGAAAGAAACAGAATGAATGTTCCATTTGGTAATGTCCACAGATACAACTGGCATGGGTCTGAATTTTCATAATAATTCCTTTCTCCCAGGAACAAGATCATGGTGTCGGCAGGACGGGAACGGTGAATAGTGTCGGAAGTAATCAGTCCATTCCTAGTATGTCTATCAGTGCCAGTAGCCAAAGCAGTAGTGTTAACAGTCTTCCAGATGCCTCGGATGATAAGAGCGAGCTGGATATGATGGAGGGGGACCACACCGTGATGTCAAATAGCTCTGTCATTCATTTAAAGCCGGTAAGCTCTGGATTTTTACCGGTGAACTTTGAAGGTGTGAAATGGGAGAGGATTTGGGTGGGCGCGATGACAAAAAGTCAGCTGCTTCCAATCCCCAGTCATTGTCTGCGTGTTCTATTGTTGTGCCCCAAGTATATGAATGTGCACTGGAAACTTGGGAAGGTTGCTGTGAAAGTCGTTTATTTTTGTTAATTCACTAAAATTATTTTACTAATGGAATTGTTTCAGAAGCAGTTAGCTTTATTGGGAGGAGTTGGAATGGCAGGTTGTAAATAGGCTTTTAGTGGATGCCCTTAATTTGCAGAGCACTGTTTTGTCAGACAACAGGATGTGAGAGTTCCCCCTTCCTACTTCCTCGTTAGTGAATTCTTAAATTCAAGACCCACAACAGTAGCTGAAATCTGTTCTGCAGCACACAGCTTCCCAGCACTTGATTTGAATATTTGGTTAATGAATAAAGGTGCATGGAAAAAGAAATGGGGTGGAAACCACTTCCTTGCTTTCCCTCTACCTGATGAAGGGTGAGCTGAGCAAGAGTCCCTCTGAGCCGTGCTGCTCTCGCCATGGAGGGGTTACCACTCGTTAGCTCCAAGCACCACCGTTTCCCTACCTAACGATAGGTGTGGTTAGAATGTCTTGTTCTTTGCCCAGATATGCAACAAAGACACAGGTATTTCCTCGGGGAGTTAATTAGTGTATCATATCTAACTAGTAATCGCACTGTGATGAATGACAAACTCAAAATAAGAATGTGGAATACACCGTGACAAATTCTAAAATTTGCTTTGAGGTGTTTCTGCAGTGGGTGTAATGAAAATCTTCTGTCTTTCAGAGTTACAAAGATGTTGGTTTTGTCTTTCAGACTTGATAAAATCTACTTTATACGTTTCATGTTTTGTTGAAGGAAACTGTTTAACTTGTCTTTCAGTTTTCCATTTATTTTTCTCATTTTCAACTCTAATTAATAATTTTCCTCTTAGTAATAAAAATTCACAATGAAATTTCCAAGGGCGAAGATCCTAGATCAGAACTCTTGTCGCAGTGTATTCCTTCACCCATCTCATTGGCAGGAGGATGTTTCAGGGCTGATGAATGTAAAGTGTTTTTTCTTCCTTTTAAACATCTTCCGTTAAAAAAAAAAAAAATCTTTAGTAACACAGGTTCTCTTTATTCCCTGACGCTCATATTTGCTGATAAGGAGGAAGAAAACTACAGAGAGGAGTCGGATCCTCGAACAAGGGCATCAGAACCCCAGTCTCCTCCCCAAGTTTCTCGCCACAAGTCTCATTATCGCAACCGAGAGCACTTTGCTACCATACGCACAGCGTCGCTGGTATGTGGAGGTTGTATTTGGATGGAGTTGTGTAGGGAGGGATGCTTTGAACCACGGCTCTGTGCAGCTGCTTAGAGCTTGCAGGGTTTCATCAGAATGTGAGCTATCCTCGTTGACTTGAGATACTATCACTGAAATAGTTTTGTGTCAGCTAATAAAGCATAAATGAGACACCTGGGCCGGTGTAATTTGTGTATATTAAATAGTTTCAAACCCAGTGTGCCCAGTACAGTGTAGGAAACCATTTATAATAATAAGCTGGCTTTTATTTTCATGTGCGTATTATGAATATTTGTGTGTGTCTGTATATCCACCCTCATTGCATTAGGCTAAAAGGCCATTATTTAGTACCAGCTTTATAACAATTGTACTGTTTTTCTGCCAGAGCCCAATGTGAGCTTATCTTCTACAGCAGAATTGAGTTTTTAATCTGCTCTGCTGCCATTAGGATGTGTGCTTTTCTTTACAACAGAGTCATATTTCTTTACTGAATCGTTTTCTTTTGTGGTTTGAAGACTGCTGAAAAGCAGATTAGGTGGCATTAACTTCCTTTGGGCCGATGTGGTTATCTTCCTAGGTGACAAGGCAAATGCAGGAACATGAACAAGACTCGGAGCTCCGAGAGCAGATGTCTGGCTATAAACGTATGAGACGGCAGCACCAGAAGCAACTGATGGCATTAGAGAATAAACTGAAGGCAGAGATGGACGAGCATCGCCTCAGGTTGGACAAAGATCTTGAAACACAGCGTAACAATTTCGCTGCAGAAATGGAAAAGCTAATTAAAAAGCACCAAGCAGCCATGGAGAAAGAGGTAGGAGGTTACGGTTTATCAGACCAGCCTGTGTTTGTCAGTTACCACTTCCCCTCACCAGTGATGCCAGCGAGCGTGGTCTCTTACGTGTCTTGTTTTCAGGAGCCAGGCAAATTACTAATTAGAAAAAGGCTAATACATCACCTCCTTAGACTAAGGGGTGATGTAACTAGAGGACAGGTGTGTCCTTCACCACAGTGTGTTATACTGAGTATTAGAATACTGACCCCAGAAAAAACACTGTGAGGGTTTTCCCCTCTCTTGCCATGGATGTGCTGTCAATAACTGACTGCCATCGAGTGCTGTGGAGGCAGATTAGCCTGGGGAGAAATGTGCCAGCTACACTTAAATGTTCACTGTCTAGTTGTATATGGATATGGGAGTTTTATGCTTTTAAATAATTGATAATGAAGTGGTGCTGCCTACAGCAGTTATTATCGATTCTTTGTTCATCTCGGGTCTCTCAGTGGAGGGCTGAGGATATAGTTTATCGTAAGGTGTTGACTTTGTTAGGCAAGACTAGCTGAACAATAGGGCTGAGGGAATGAGGCACTGGAAAGGGACTCTGCTGGGTGTTTTGATGGGATGGGGAATGAGGAGAGAGTGAGGGTAAGCTCCTGGGATTTGCACTTATCCAGAGTCATGGGGAGTATCATGCTGACTGTACCATGAGTTCTGGGTCTTGGTGCTGAAATGGAACGCAAGCTGTAATCCACTGGGACTCAGACTGATTTGCTGCTGGATTTGTTGTAGGCTAAAGTGATGGCCAATGAAGAAAAGAAGTTTCAACAGCATATTCAGGCCCAACAGAAAAAAGAATTGAACAGCTTCCTGGAGTCCCAGAAGAGAGAATATAAACTCCGTAAAGAGCAACTGAAAGAGGTAACTCATCTGTAATGACAAAAGTGCATATAGTGCAGTGTGTGATACAGTGTGAGAGCGGTGAACATCCAGAAATAAAGGTGACACTGTGCACCAGAATTCTTTCACAGGATTCCAGCAAGTTCTACATTTCACGAGCAGCGTCCTATTCGTACTGTATTTGTTTCATATTTTTGACCTTAGAGTAAGAGAGTTTATTTATTTATTGGCACTTACACGTTTATCTTGTGAAAATACTTACCTCTGCATCGTTTAACGTTGCTTTTTAGCCAGAAACATGCAAATTTGGCTATCTTAAGGAATAAAAGGAGGTAGTCTATGAAAGGTCATAAGCATTTTTCTCATGCCTTGTTGCTACAGATAGGGGTCATGCACTGCAGCAGTTACTGGAGCTTCTTATGATTTAATGATATTTCAGTACAGGATCAAGAGAACAGAGCACTAAACATGATCTGCATTTTTTTTAAGGGAAAATACTTGAAAAACACTATTTAATTTGAATGGAGAAAGTCGTGTAATTATTTAATAATCACTGCATTGTAGTGAAAATCAAGATCTCTGTGAAATGAAGAGAAACTGTAGAATCAAACTTCCTGATTCTTTTTGTGGACTGAAACTTGTAAGCACTATAAATAATTTTTTTGAAAGAACCATTTAGTGCTCCACCATCAACTTGTGTGACGCAACTTTGGAACTTGCTCCAAAGGGGAATATTCCCAAACATAGACATTTCCCAGGAGAAAAAAAAAGGCTAAAGAGCAGCAGAGCCAAGAAAGATCTAACAAAAACTATAGTAGCGTGGGCTCTTTATAATAACATAGAATCTTTTTCTAAGTGGGCAGTAGATCACAGAGCACCAAGGAACACTGAAGAAATACAGAGGAGTTCTGTCTCATACTTCAGTTGAAATGTATCACAACAAGTCTTAATTACTGCATGGGTATCTCTAGTATGCAATTCAAGCAAGCAGAGTCTTTTGCCAGAGATACTTTAAGCTGTGTGTTGAATGTAGTACAGATGTGGAGACTCTTAAGTTACACCT
Organism: Oxyruncus cristatus; assembly: GCA_013399855.1. NCBI lineage: Eukaryota > Metazoa > Chordata > Aves > Passeriformes > Cotingidae > Oxyruncus > Oxyruncus cristatus. Next base: position 46,746 of record VXAY01006834.1, on the reverse strand, counting down.
GGGAACTTCATTATATTGTTTTTGTAAGTTATGGCATCTCAGTGAGTGTCTCTGCCTCAGTGAGTTACTGTAAAATGGATATGTGTTCTGATCAAGCAAGACACAAATTTTCAAAACTGCTTCATGTGGCTGGAGTTGTGTTTGAACAACAGGATGTCAACGCTTTCCTCCTCCTCTTAAGTCCTTGGGGAGCCTGTAAAAATGTCTGTCAGGCAGTATGGCAGGACCTGCAAGTGTTTTCAGTGGCAAACCGTAATTTTGATGTTTTGAGCTAATATGTATGTGTGGAAAGTGTGGATTGGCCAGTGTTTTGGCCAGTTCAAATGACCAGTGCAAAACCAAAAAAGTTGTAGTTTAAATTTGCTCTTCTGTGAATATTCTCCTGGAACACCCTTAGAATGTGATATGATGCACTTTGGAGAGGCTGGGATGGTACCAGCCTTGGAGAAGAGAGGGTAGAACAGCTTTGAGATACAGTTTATTAGGCGAGTCTGTCCAGTTGTTCATGGCCAAGGAGCTTGGTGTGACTGTTTCACAATTGATTCCCTTGCCGTTATCAGGAACTGAATGAAAACCAGAGCACTCCAAAGAAGGAGAAGCAGGAGTGGCTCTCCAAGCAGAAGGAGAACATCCAGCATTTCCAGGCAGAGGAAGAGGCCAACTTACTGAGGCGTCAGAGGCAGTACTTGGAGCTGGAGTGTCGCCGCTTCAAGAGACGGATGCTCCTTGGCCGCCATAACCTGGAGCAGGACCTGGTTCGGGAGGTAAGAGAACAGGCAGAGATGAGACCTGGAATCACGTGTGTGAAGTGCATTACACAGGAGCACCTGCAACCCAGCTCCAATCAAACGGAAGTGTTAGTTACGACATCCAAAGTGTTTTGGTAAAACAGTGGTTCGATGCTTTGCAATGGCATCTGGTAATCCCTGTGACATTTAGGGATCATGCGGCATCAGATGTTCAGATTAGTGCCCTATTGCAGGAGAATTGTTAGATCCAAAAAGTTACCAGACACAACTGTTACAGTCCTTTCCAGAAAATGCTTACTGTGAATCCTGTTGAGCATCTAGAACAGGAAGAAGAAAAGTGAAATGAGGAAGGAAAAATTACCGGTGGCGTTGCTGTCTACTGCTGATAAGACGAAGAAACTCTGCTCTGTCCTCAAGTGCCTTGGAAAGAGAGAAATGCCCTTGTGAACAAAGTGAAATGTCACTTTGTGAACGGAAATCCAAGTAAGTACAAAGAATCTAATAATTCCCTCCGTCCTCCTGTTAGGAGCTAAACAAAAGGCAGACACAGAAGGACCTGGAGCACGCCATGCTGCTGCGTCAGCACGAGTCCATGCAGGAGCTGGAGTTCCGCCATCTCAGTACCATCCAGAAGATGCGCTGTGAGCTGATCCGACTCCAGCACCAGACCGAGCTCACCAACCAGCTGGAATACAACAAGCGCCGGGAGCGGGAGCTGAGGCGTAAGCACGTCATGGAGGTCCGGCAGCAGCCCAAGAGCCTGAAGGTAACTAAGGGATGTAGGAACTCTGGGTGCGAGCTGGTGGTGGTGGAACAGTGGTCCGTCCGTTACAGCTCAGTTCTTGTTTGCACTGTGGGCAGGCCAAGGTACTTGGAAGCTCGTTAATTCGAAGAGGTGTCTGCAAGCACCACAGCAGTGGTGATCGGGGTTACAGTGTATTTGCAGGCAGGCCACAGCAGCACTGTTCCCTCCTTTTATTTGGAAAGCTCTCTCTCAGCGATATCCCTCCCTTTTTGGGGTATTTAAAATGCGTTTAATCTTTGCAGTACCCCTTCTCCCCACCTTTTCTTCCTCCTACACCATTTTCTGATCCTCTTCTCCCCCATAGGCAAGAATAAAATCTATTTTTCTGTAATGAAGCAGTGTCGTTTAAAAACAAAAACCAAAAGCTGTTGTGTTGCTGTGTGCATCAAAATGAACTGCACTATCAGGCTTGGCTAACTCACCTGGTTACTGTTTTTATCTTAAGGCTGACATAGAAGCAAGTGGTTTGGGGGAAGAGGGAGACACCAGCCAAGTGTAGTTTTGTCAGGAAGCTCCTGGCACTGACCTTTGCTGTCTTGTCTCTCCTGGGTTTCTCATGCTGCCCTTCTAGCTGTGGTGGCTGACCAGAACTATGGGGCCTCTGTAATTGAGGCTTTTAGTGTTTTCATTGTAAGCCTTCACTTCATCCAGAGAAGTCCAGTGGTTTGTTCTGAAGTGTCTGAGAAGGGAGTATAAGGCCTTTCACAAAGCTGCCTGGTACATTCCTTTGAGGAGGCAGGCTTCTTCTCTCCACCCAGTGTTCAGCTGTGCCAGTAACAAAACAAGTGTATGGCATACTGAGCATGGGGTTTCTTTGTTGTTCTCGGTCTTTCCTCTTCATATTTCCCATCTGATTCAGTTTTCACCACCTGCAAGTTACCTTTTTACAGAGAAAATAACCAACTTGAAAATAAAACTTCAGAAAAGAAAAAATTATACCTGATTTGGCAATATTAGAATAATATTAAATAGTGAAAACCTGGCTTGTAAGAACAAGGGACCATCTGATCGCTGTTGAGAATCTCCAAGGATATAGTGTATAAATAGCTGATGACTTCACAGGGAAGCTGTGCTGCACTCTGAGCTGAATAAAACTGAAGCAGCTGTATTAGGTTGATCCTTCTGAGATTAGCATGAATGAGTTCTGCCTCCCCAAGGTGATGCGGTGCAAACAGGAGTGGGCAGCATGTCCGTTCTCCTTCCCTGGCTGCAGTCGGGACAGCAGGATCCGTGGTCTCTCTGGCCTGCAGGGGCTTGGCTCACTCTCACCTCTGCAGACTCTCCAACCCCTTCCCTTTTCCAGGGAGGACAGGGCTGGAGCATTTTGCAGGGAGCATGGGAAGCTTGCACTTTGCTTTGCATGGCTGTTCTGTGATTAGTGAAGGATTTCAGGCTTGAGCTGTCAATCCTGCACCTTTGCGTACACACAGTGCTAATAATGCAGCCTGTGGACAACCGTTGGGTTTGTAGCACAATCCCCTCTTTATTGAGGCTGTTCTCTAGCGTTAACTCCTTCTCCTGCTTCTGACTAATGCAGGCAAGTATTCCTAATTGAATAGATAATTTGACCATTTGTTCAGTTTCTCTCTCCAGCAACGTTTTCCCTCAAGGGCACGTTTCAGACTTTCCCTTTGTTATTTAGTGAGGCCCTTTGTCCTGGAAGCAGGTTTTTAACGGTCAGTGTCTGTTCTGTGACAGCACCAGAAGGACCCATAGCTAGAATTCACCCTTCAGTGAAAACGGCTGTTATTATTTTGAGTGTGTTAATTGTGATGCAAATACCCTCTTGCTGGTATTTCACAATAATAGGTCAAAATGATCTTGTCAGAAGTCTGACTGGAAGTCTTACCCCTCCCTTCTGTTTCCTGTTGTTAAAGCCTTTGGATTGGAAGCCTGTAAACAGAGTCTGGTGTCCAAGCAAGACTTCACAGAAAATGAGGACAAAATAGGTCGATAGTGTTTTGCTGTGACCAGGTCCCTGATGGGAATGTGTAACCTGCTGACACTTCCCTTAAGGGCAGGGAGAAATAACCTTAAAGGTTTCCTGGAGGGAAATAACTTCCTGTGAAATTAAGAAAGGTTAAAAGCAATGCATTCCTCTCTGTGATACATGTTTTGGTTTGAATGAAACCCATCTTTGTCCTGTTTTCTGCATCAGGTTAGCGAAGTGTTATTGTTCTTTTATGCAGCAAGTGTGCTGGTATCTAAATTGGGCTGGATACCTTTCTAGGTGGCTGCAAGTGCTGTGCTTTCCACCTGCCCTGCTGAGTCTTGAGTTAATGCCAGGAAGAGCAGTGGAGGAGCTGATGAGAGGCATGCACAGGTATCTGCCTCACTGGTTCATAACCCAGAGCTCCTCCAGCTTACTTGAAGGACAGGAATCTGGTTGTGTATTCTGTTCCTGTCTCCAGTGCTTCAGGATTTGGCCATGGTGGCTAAGGGGAAGGCCCATGGTGTATACTGACTGCCCTGATGTCTGATTTCAGTAATTGGGGTTTATTTATTTACTTATTTATTCTTACCATGGTGAACTTGACCATCTGTCAGTTAACCACCATTGCTCATCACTTCTTGTTTTGCTTAGTTAGAAATATCCTTGCCAGCCCTCCAGCAGAAAGACACAGAGAACCCCAGAACACCCTCCTTTCCATCTATCTTAGTAGATGTTAACCCTCCCGAGCTGCTCTGGAGGCAGGTAAAAGAAAAAAAAATAAGTAATTTTCTCAAAGTCATACAGCAAAATCGTATCCTGATACCTTTTCCAGCACTGGTGTTTCTCAACCCTGTGGGCAATCACAGTTATGTTTCTAAACAATACAGAGGTGGTAGCCAGTGCAAAGGGAGGAAAACTCCATCTCCAGTAAGCCTCCAGTGGGACTGGGGAATTGTTTTGTTTGTTAGACCAGCACAGTACTAATGTTCTTGTGGCGTACATTTTTAAGCATTTAATCTTTCCCAGCCATTTTTGAGTTTCTTTATGAAAACCAGGCTCTTAATATCAAGGGTTAGAATACATCTTAACTTCATCCAACCCTCAATGGAAAAAGTGTCACTCTTTTTCCCTGTCCCTTCCCATGCACCAGATCTGCTTCTTTTCATAACATTAAGTGCCGTTCATATATATATGTGCCATACAAGCACAGTCATGTGTGAGTATGGCTTTTGGTGCTAATAAATATTAGTCCTGTCCCTCAAGAACTTTTCTTGAAAAGCAACACCCAGGACTGGATCCAGTCCAGTGACAAATGTGAAGCTCTTTGTGCAGAGACAGCTGTATTTAGGCTGGAGCTTTGTTATAAAAGTGTCTGTATTGTAATTGTTTCACACAGTAGCAGTGTCAAAGCAGCTGCAGCAATAGTCATTGCCTCTTGTGTATTTTGCTTCCCTCCTTGCACTGTAGATGTTAATATACATTTGTGGATTCTTGAACTCATATCCTTAATGTAATCCTAAATATCCATTTGAATGGATATTTCGCTCATTTGAAACATGCTGGTTTTTTCTTTGTGTCCCCTCCATCTTTCCAGTCAAAAGAACTACAGATAAAGAAGCAGTTTCAGGATACATGCAAGATCCAAACCAGACAGTACAAAGCACTGAGAAACCATCTGCTGGAGACCACGCCAAAGAGTGAACATAAAGCTGTCCTCAAACGGCTCAAGGAGGAGCAGACCCGGAAGCTGGCTATCCTGGCTGAGCAGTATGATCACAGCATTAATGAAATGCTCTCTACACAAGCTGTGAGTCGCCTCCGAGGGACCCAGGGTTCCTCAGCCAAAGAGGGATGTTTGCATTTTAACGGCTCTGTATCCTGACAGCAGGCTTTCTGCTTCCTTGCTGCACATGCCATACCCTGCACAGTCCTTCCTCTGTGTTTAAAAAGCAGCGTTCAAACGCAGAGGAAAGACACGCTACCCTCCCCAGGCAGGCTGAAGCTGAAGCTGCTGTTGCAGAGATGCAAAGTGATGCATCTGTGTGGCCAGAGGACTGCTTTTGCATGAAATGTGGCAACATAAACATCCCTGTTAGAGCATCATTAAATCGTGTGCATCTGGCTGTCATAAGTCATTTAGCTTTTGATTTGTTGATGTTACCAACCAAAACATGTCCCACTGGTGGAAGATGCTCATTGAGTCATGGAGGAGTCCAGAGTTTTGGCTGTAAAGTGTTGTGAAAGTTCTGTGATTCCTTCTTTAAGGGATTCCTTCTTTAAGGAATGACCACATGAGCAATGCTTCAAGTCCTTGCTGCAACTGATTGTGCACTTTTCTTTGCACTTCCTGCATATTGCATCCTGCTCACATTGCTTTCTACACCAATTTGACGCTGTGAGGCAGGGTAGCTGGCTTCATTTATGATGGGAAGGTTCAAAGTTCAGTATCATATTGCTTTTAGGTTTATTTCATTATATTCTTTTGCCCAAGTCCTGCATTGGCAGGACTGTGGTCTTAAGTCTCCTGTGTACAGGTAATTGGTTAATCCGGTTGAACAGAGCAAGAGAGCTTCTCTTTGCCTCTAGCAAAAGGAGAGCTGAGGATGTTTGCACCTCCAGCAGTCTGGTCTCTGCAGTGTGGATCGCGGTTCCTGAGGCGCCACTGCTCATCAGCATCACTTGCATCAGTGCTGTGGGCTCACTGTCACCAGTCTTTGTCACTATAGGTCCTCTGTTCAGCGAAGCGAAGTACAATAGAGACCAATTGTATTGCTAAGAAAACAATGTCCCATCCCATTCTCCCCCTCCCCGCGGTCCTCCCCTGGAGTGTCAGCAGTGGTTACCCCATGGTGAAACGTCTCTATTGTCTGTCCTTCCCAGCTGCGTTTGGATGAGGCACAGGAAGCAGAGTGCCAGGTTTTGAAGATGCAGCTGCAGCAAGAATTGGAGCTGCTGAATGCATATCAGAGTAAAATCAAGATGCAGGCAGAAGCCCAGCATGATCGGGAGCTGCGTGATCTTGAACAGAGGGTATCCCTCCGTCGGGCCCTCCTTGAGCAGAAGGTAAAATGGGCATGTGAGCATCCTTAGCATGCTCCGTATTTCAGATCTTAAATTGCACTTATCAATGAGAGAGAAACTGCTTTTACCTTGCTGTATATAGTAACACAGATCATTTGGGTATTTGTCTCTCTGGGGTGAAAGCTCAGTGGACACGCAGACTAAACTTTCTGCCAGCTCAGCCCTCCTTTGTGAGGGCTTCTGGCTGGGATAGAGCTGCCTGAAGTGTGCCAGAGCGAGCTGTGCCTCTCTGGGCAGAAGGGAAAGTGAACTGTTCTCTCTGAGCTGCATATTAGCTTCCCTGGCTCATCAGAGAACAGACAGTAACAACCTAAAGCTGGGGCGGGGGCTTTGGGAATTAGCACAGTGTCAGTAGTAGGTCTTTGAGGAGAGGGGGAAAAAACTAAAATGTATTTGAGACTGTGTGTTTTATGGTAATAATATTTTACTGCAGATCTGCTCCATTTGTCAGTCTGTGGAGACCAGGCTGCAGCTTCCCTGTGAAATTTTGTGTCTCAGGAGCAAACTGAAGCAGCCAGAACCACAAACATGGGGGACAGTTTCTCCTTGTTGAAGTTTGTTTTTCTATGCAGTGCCAGGCATGCGGTGTGTATGGAAGTGTAAGTGGCCCAGACAAACCAAGGGAAGGGAAATGCGCCAGTCAGTGAAAGGAAATACACAATCACCCTTCCTCCTGCAGTTCCTTTCCCCTTGGCTTTGCCCTGTGGGTGACAGCCATCACCATTCACACTGCAGTTCCCAAGTTTGTTGACCAGCGATTATTAAATTAGGGCAATTACGCTGTGGCCTCGAGGTTCTTTACACTTCAGTTCTCCCAGAGGCTAATGGATGGATGCTTGGATAGTCCACATAACACTGCTCCACCTCATGGCCAGCCGAGGGAGCATCCCCAAGGAGACAGCACAGTCCGGTTGAGCTTTGTTCTCCTGCAAGTGGACATGACTCTCTGAAAACAGCTGAATCTGTGAAAGCAGAGTTCCCGTGCGACACTGACGTGTGCAATAGCTGTCTTTAGACACCATTGCTAGTTATTTTGGTCCCAGCTCCCGTCACAGCCTGGCACTTGAGTATGGATTTATGCTGGAGGTGCATTGCCCTCTGGTGGCATGAGCTGCTCTGGGAAAGAAGTGTGCCACAGTGAGCCAGTGCTTGTTCTATGGGAGCAGCACATATTGCAGATAGTGTTACGTTAAAAGTTGCAGTGAGGCCAGTGACTTAAGGAAACCCACATCAGCCAGAAATAAAGTTGTAGAAGTCTTTCACTGTGGACCAGGATTGAAGTCTCTGTGCGTGGAAAGACCCTGTGGAGCATTTGGCATCAGTAATGGTGATAGGAAGCTTGGCAACGCTACTGCATAGAGGGGAAAAAAATGATCAAAATAAGACCTAGCATGATCTTTTGTGTGTTTGTATCCCTGTGTTGCCTTAGCATAGCAAAAATTTTCATGGGGTTTCAACTTCCATAGATCCATTTAGCAGTACATGCAGTCCTGGCACATGCAAATGACAGTCATGGACCAGCAGTGAGACCTTGGTGGGGTTACAGTCACTTGGCAGCAACTCAGGGGAAAACACGTGGGTTTAAAGGCAGACACATCCTTCTTTTGCTGGGGTATTTTTGGGGAGGAGAGGTGTTGTTCTGTTTTTGTAAGAATTAAGAGTTGAGAGTATTCTGGTGTGGGTCCCTCGGCAACGTCACCTGGTATTTGCTGACCTGTGTTAACTGAAGCTGGCAGGCAGAGAAAGGGCAGGTATGTGCACAAGATGAGTGTCTGCATTTATATGCGCAAATAAATGTGTAGCCTGTGGCAAAGTCAGTCCCTGGTGTTCAATAATAAACCAGATTCCAGAAGTTAGTGTGTGCATAGGACTCTGCTTCTTTCTCAGCAGGATGCTCTTTGTTTTTGGTGATGCCATCACCATAACTCACCAGAGCGTGAGTGTCCAGCCCTGGAATAAAGAGGGAGTAGCCAAGCCCCATCCATGTGCAGCCTCTGAGTGCCAGAGGCTGAGGCACTGTACAAACCATACCCTGATGCATTGTTGTTTGTGTTGCACCAGTAATGAGCATGTCCCAAGAGGGTCTTTAAAAGACTTCAGATTTTCTCATTTCCCTCCCACATTCCTCAGACACTTCATCTTCAGAGTCCTGCATCCCAAGGCCATTTGAGGGATGTCATTTTAACATGGTGTCGGGCCTTTCAGTGAAGTTCAGTTATACCAAGTCCTGTGTGTTACCCTGTCACAAAGCCTGAAAACAGTGACGTGCTGAAGACATTGAAAAAGGAGAATTCTGCTTAGATAGCAGGAGTGGGAAAAAAACAAGTGGAGCGTTTTAAAGAGCTAATGTTAGAGAAGGCACCTTCTTCCTCTTCTGCCTTCATGGCTTTCAGCAGGAATAGTGAGCAAGGCTGCTCCATGCGGAGTCTGTCATTCACCTAGAGCTGAGAAACAGGCAAGTGGAGAAGGAGTTTCTGAAAGCCCCAAATGGTTCAGGAGATGACTCATGCTGGAGCAGATTGTTTCCTAAATTCCAGATGAAATCACTTTGCATATTCCCTGACTCAGGCAAGAGAGCGCTTACAAGTACAAGGCTCTGCCCAGTACCTTCAGCACAGACCAAGATAACACCTCTTGGCCACATTGCTGCTGACAGCAGGGAGATGCCAGTGAGCTGTGCTAAAAGTCTTGGCTGCTGCTTTTTACCCATTTGGTCTTTTTCACCGAGGCCAAAAGCAGCTTTTTCAGTGCTGGTGAGAAGATAATGGTTCTTTCGTTTTCCACCTGACTGCAAAGTTTTTAATAAGAAAGGCTTTCATCCCTGTCTGATGGGTGTCAAGAGGCTGTAGCCCCATGTTTTTGGTACTTAGAGTGCTGATGCCAGTGCCTCTACCAAAGTACTCTCAGAAACCAATTTGGAACAGTGTTATGGGGAAGAAATTGGAGTTGCCGGCTTGCATATCATCTAGCTAATAATGTGACACACAACTCAAACAGCACTGCCTACGTCCTTCAGCCACACACTCTGGAGAAAGTACCAGGGTAGTGAAATATGAGAAACCAAATTAGGAAAGGGGTGGATAGGAGGTGATAAATGAGCTAAGAAAATCTGGCCAGCGAACATTAGAGAGGAAGCTGAACGTGGGCTTGTGCATTGAATCCTGGAGAAAACAGTAGTCATCATCATCAGATTCAGCTACAAATGGTGAAGGTCACATTAGGGCATTGGCAAGTGTTTGGCTGCACCTGAAGGTGCTTTCCCAGCAGGCTTTTACGGAAGCTGTAGGCTTTGCTGCATCTTAGAAGATTAATCTATGTCAAGCTGTTGGTATCAGTGCAAACTTTGGATTTGTATCCCTAAAATCTGGTGTATTCACCAGGGAGCGGAGACCAACAGCCTCTGGTTCACCAAGTTCACCATGCTTTGGGCTATGCAGGTCTGTGGAACTGAACCCTTTTGTATTCAGAACGTTTTGCATGCCCATGGGCATCTGATCTAGAGCCAATCTGAATGACAGACGCAGGGAGAAGGTCCCTCAGTAGCTGTTACAGGTCTTCCAGAGGCTGTCCTACTGCTACAGACTGTCTCTTTTTTTCCTTCCTAGATTGAGGAGGAGATGCTGGCCTTGCAGAACGAGCGTACCGAGCGGATACGAAGCCTGCTGGAGCGTCAAGCTCGCGAGATCGAAGCCTTTGACTCAGAAAGCATGAGGCTAGGTTTTAGTAATATGGTTCTTTCTAATCTCTCCCCCGAGGCGTTCAGCCACAGCTACCCGGGAGCTTCTGGCTGGTCCCACAATCCTACTGGGGGTGCAGGACCTCACTGGGGTCATCCCATGGGTGGCCCACCACAAGCTTGGGGCCATCCAATGCAAGGTGGACCCCAGCCATGGGGTCACCCCTCGGGGCCCATGCAGGGGGTACCTCGAAGTAGTGCTATAGGGGTCCGCAACAGCCCCCAGGCTCTGAGGCGGACAGCTTCTGGGGGACGGACGGAGCAGGGCATGAGCAGGAGCACAAGTGTTACTTCACAAATATCCAATGGTTCACACATGTCTTATACATAACTTAAACAATAACTGAGGGTGGCAATTCCACTGGAGCTGTCTGCCAACAGAAACTGCCTACAGACACCAGCCCAGCAGCCTCCTCAGTGCGGTGCTGACGTGTGGAAGCTGGGTGCACATGGAATATTGTATTCATTTTGTAAAGCATTACGTTTTGTGTTTACTAACTGGGATGTCATAGTATTTGGCTGCAGGGTTTGGGGGGGGTGGTTTTTGTTTTTTTGTTCTTGTTTTGGGGTTTTTTTTACTTTTTGGAGGGGTCTTGGGAGGGCGTCTGAGAAATATATGCAATTAGTCAGAGGAGTTGGCTGGTGGTCATCACACTGACAGGACAGAAGGGCCTCAGACTGCCCTCATCATGCCATCCATGTAGGAAATCTGAGGGAGAATGGAGACCTCCTCCCATGTCCATAAATTTCGAACTGCCACCCTGCAAAAACCAGGCGAGCTGCCTTTAAACCAACATCCAGGGGAGGAACAGCTGGATCTTCTGTTCCATTTTTAATTTGTCATTAAATTGGATAAATTTCTAGGGTATTGCCTCTGCCAAGAGGCATTTTCAAAGAGCTGTAGATGAGGAAGAAGGGTGAGAAGAAAGGCCAAGAAACATCAGGGCTCATCAGGGCCCTTCTACCCAAGTGCCCGCTCCGTGTCGTGTAAGAGGTGATGTTCTCTCAGAAGGCACTGGTCAGCTTCCCGAGAACTCTGTAGGTAAACCTGTCTGGAGGGAACAGGCTAGGAATGTTTGAAACTGTAAATCTGCTTTGACACTCCCTGACTGTGCTGCTGGTAGCTCAGATGAGATTGGGCAGAGGAGCGTAAGTAATGCACTTGTACAGCTAATACTGTGACATCTCATTTTAGCTAAGCATCAGAATAATTCTTGGAGCCCAGTGTAGTCCTTTTTGCTCCATTCGGAAACGTTTAGACTTTCAGCCAATCAGTCTCAAATGCCAGAGGTATTTTGAAGGATGCCATAGTCACAAAATGCCATTGATCGGGTTTTCCATTATTACACTACATCCACCAATTTATTACCTTTTTGGCTTGTTGCAGTTTCCTGTTTACATGTAGCGTGTAGCCAACTGTTGAAATGTTTAGTTGCCATGGTGTACCAGGAGGAGCTGAGCCAATGATTCTTTCCCAGCTGACGACTAACCCACATCACCACTGTAGATCTTGCTGCATGTGAGGCTCCTTTTTTATTATTTTCATTGCTGCAATACTTCACAACTTCTACAGTCCCTTGAGATGCTGTGATATTTTGGCAGCGTATCACGCCACGCGAGAAGGCACTACTTCCAGAGGGCTCATTGGAGCTGCTGTACTACTGAAAGGAGGCAAAGGACGTTGTGAAATCCATACAGTGATAAGGGGTCAGGGAGTCTCATAACTGAATGACTTTGTAGCATCGTGTCATCCCTTCGTGCTGGGAACCAGAGATGCCCCCATGCTCTCGTACCAGTGCCAGGGCGGTCCAGGTCAACCACGGCTGTGGGAAGAGCAGGTAGATGAAGTTTGGCTTGAGGCAAAGATTTCCGTCTTGGGGACTGACCAGCCAGGGTTCTTTGTAAATGTTTTTCCTTGCACACTAATCATCTTGAAGAAAACACTAGCTGCTAACTCTAGGATTTGCCTTTAATATGTTTATAGGGCTCAAAAGCGAGGTTTTCCGAATGTGTTTGTCCATGTGACATATTTATATAGTAAATACTCCGGTGTCTCGCTGCTGTTCAGTACGCGACAGGGCGACGTTCTTTCGTTAGCTGAGTTACCATCCACTCCCAATCCTTAACTCTCTGCCAGTGTCCGGTGAATCCAGCTGGGATTTCTAGCATCTTGACGTAGCATATCACTCTTAGCTGAAGATGGAAACTCTACCAAGATGTGTTTGAGCAGCCCTTTGCTAAGGAGCTCTGTAGTACTAACAGTTGATGGAAGCCTGGGATGAGGCAGGGGTTCCATGGAGGTGCCCTCTGGTCACCCCCTAGGGCAAGTGGTGACTGTGAATTGTCCTGTCCTTTCCTCTGCTATATTTTTATGTGGAATTGGATGTTTTGGGGTCATTCTTTTGCATTGCAGTGTTGTTGGAATGCAGCGAAACTAATTTAGGAAAGGTACCTGTGTTTTCCTGGTGTTAGAAAGACAAAACCGAAATGGAAGGCCAAAACTGTATTGGGGTTCACCGTGTGAGTGTGGAGGGTGTGCCCAGAGCATGGTGCTAACACAGCATTTTGAGTTCAGCTCCTCTATCCCAAACAGCAGCAGCAACAGTGGGGACAGTCTATACCTGCAAGGTCAGTGGGTTCATTCTTGCTTCTGTTACGGTTTGAATTTGGTCAAAGTCTCTGGCTTAAATTGAGCTACTTAACAGAATTCTCTCAACCCATCTCTTTGTGTAATGTCAAGCATGACTGAATGCTGAATCCAAATGATGGCTATCCCGTATTGGCTTTTTTGTATTCAAAAAGAACTGTGTAGTAACCATTTTTACATGTATATCATGTGCAGACCTGGACTATTCCAACAAGTTAAGATTTTAATTAAAATAGTTTGCAAAAACTGATTCAGATCAACTGGTCTAAATGTGTGTGTCCCTGTGTGTACGTGGGGGAAGAAAAGCTGTCCAAAAAAAAAGCCTGATCTCAAGAGAAAGCACCCCATTACGTAGCTGTAACCAGAGGGACTCAGGGTCAGGCTGTGCCTTGGAGGTATTTGAGGAGGCTCTTGGTGTTGAGAATTTTAATGTATCTCGGGCTTATTTCTGAGATACATGAAGAACTGTGCACTAGAGAAATGCAAACACTCTCTGAATCAGTTTGCAAACTCTATTTTTAAAAGACCAATTACTCCATATTGTACTCTTTGCAGTCATGCCCTAACTTTGGTTTTAAAATTACTGTAATCTGTAAATTGTGGAAACTACTCCAGTACCTCAGCAGAGATGTTCTCTTGCATCTTTTATGTTCATATTTAACACTGGGGAAACTCTTCTGTGTGGACTACTTCGCAAATTTTATTGCAGTATTTTCAAATCACCAGCTTGACTCCTGAAATCTCTTTCCTGTGGTTATTTTTCTCTCCCCTTTGCAAAGATCTAAGGTTCTGGCGTAGTTTAGCCCAGAGATGGAAAAAACAGAGCAGCCAGCATTTTTACCTCTTTTCTGATTCGAATTTCCTTTGTTTTTATTTAAAATCAGTGAAAGGGACCACATTTTCCTTGTTCTCCATGGTCCCAGGGAGCCAGCAACCACCTCTCCCTTCCATGTTGAACATTACCTGCTTTCTTCCTCGGATGCAGCACTGAAATGGAGGCCACAGCCCTGTTTCACCTGCGTTCCCTCCAAGCCTGTGAGCTTCAAAGAGGTTGAAGAACTAAATGTGGTGTGATACCAAACTTTCCACAGAAAAATTTCCTGCAGCCATTCCTTGCCTGGCTTGGGGCCAGGCTGGCATTGCTCTGTGTCCCACCTAGCCCTCCCACGCTGGATGAACGTGCGTTGCACACTCGCTGTGACCTGCACAGGGGTGTATCCTGAGCGATCCAAGGGTGATGCTGTTGTTTTAACCCCCCCAGAGCCCTTTGCATCCAGGCTCCCCACCCCTCGACCCTGCTTACGTGCCATTTCTTGAGAGGCAATAAATCCTATCGTACCACTGTCTACCATTACTCTGTTGAATACGCACATCTCTCTGGATATATATATGGTATCTCATTTGTATATATTTATATACTCTGTATGTATGTGTGTGTGGGTATAGGTGCACACACACCTCATGCTGTGCATTTCTGTCAGGGCACTTCAGTTCTGCTGTTCCTTAGTGCTCCTGTTCGTGAGCAAAAGCAACCCCTCAGCAGGGCTCTCGGGGCGAGGGCACCGACATCTGCAGAGGCTGTGCTGGGGCTGAGCACAGCCGAACACCCTCGCTGAGATACAGCCCTGCTAATTGCAGCTTGCTTTTTTCTGGGGCGCGGGAGGGTAGGTGGCTGCTGCGGGTGTGCTGTGAAGGAGAGGAAGGAGCTCCCAGAGGGTACCAGAAAGTCAGAAGGCAGCAGAGAAGAAAACAAGATGGTTTAGCGATAGGCAAGCAGTGGAGGCACTGTACGGATCTGCTGGGGAGGCGGCGAGTGGGCCGGTGAAGTGCTCAGCAGGCTGAGCTCAGAGTCCCCAGCTGCGTCTCGCCGCGAAAGATCACAAGCCCGGCACGGTCTTGGCACACTGCACCGGCACTGGCTTTCGGCATTCCTGAGTTTGAGCCGCCGCCAGCTCTGAACACCGTCTGCCTTTGCCTGTGTCTGATACCTAGAGGTGGTTTGGTTGTGTGGAGGGGCAAAAGAGAAGCTAAATTGGAAGATGTAAAATACATCTGTGTGTACAATATATACATACATATATAGACATACAGATGCTCCTGGTCCGTCCTTTATTCTGCTTAGGCCTGTGTGCTTTGTCACTCAAGTCCAGCCAGCAGTGGATGGCTTTGTTCCTCTCCCGGGTGCTTGCTCTGCAGTTCTAGTAAATCTTGACCCTGGTCTTTCTTATAGTAGAGGGGTGAGTGCCATGCCGGACACCACCAGCTCCTCAAGCTGTGAAGACCCTTCTGACCCTCTCCTTTGTCCTCTGCAGACCCCGTCTTAGGGAGGCATCTGGCAGTTTATGGGATAAGTGGTTCTTGCACATGTTGGGTCATGTATTTACCGCCAGGGATGCCCTGCCGGCTCAGCAACATGCCAACCCTGGGCTCTCTTTGTGCTACCAGAAAATTTGGAGCAATTTTCCCCTCTGTCCCTTTTGGAAGGTCTCTTGCGAGTTTTTTAGGAGAGGCTCAGGTTTGGTTGGGCCAACCTTACCCTTTCCCAAGAAGTAGTGTTGTCTTTAACTGTACTCCTGCCTGGGGGATGTTCCCACCCCTGTGCTGGCCGGCAGTGAGCCCAGAGCCACGTGCCAAGGACAGAGGAGCACTGGATGCCCTGACAGGGATGCCAGTTGCTGCCCCTCTGCTGTGTTTGTTTCAGTTTGCACTTTTACGAGTCGATGGAGCTGGAGTCTGGAGTCTGTTGAGAAATACCTGTGAGGTGCCTTGGAGGGTTGTGGGTCACTGTTTACAGCCAGAAAATAAAAAAATCTGATAGATCTAGTGGTTTTAGTGAACATCCCCCCACTGGGGAGTGATGGTGGCAGATAACCTGGGTTCCTATTGCACAACACAGTTCAGCCAGCTGAACTGTGATGATGCTCCCTGCTGTATCCCTGCTCCCTTTGGGAAGGACAGCCTTTTGTCAGCTAGAGAGGGACTTAGTAAATTGGATCTGCTGGCAAACAAGCACCTTAACCACTGAGCTGTGGGTCTTGATACTTGCACTTCACCTGAAGGCTCCCCAGGGAGGAGGAAGGCAGTTGGTACGCGACCATTGGCTCTGCACCTGCCTGGCATCCTCAGAACATCCTAAGCCATGTCCTAGGGAAAACAGACCCCAACATCAGCTCCTGCTCTCCTTGCTTTCTCTGAGGACGCACACTGAGTCCAGGAACCAGTTACCAGGAGGGCCGAGTGTTGTCCCTACGGATGTGAACAACCCCGGGGGGATCTTTTCCCCGCCTCGCCCCTCCGGCCCCTGCCCCGCTCCCCACCCTTGAGTACGGGTACCTCAGAACATGCACAGTTTGAATTTTCACTGACAATTAGTTTAATTATTGTCAGTGACAAGAATTGTAATTATCTGTAAATATGTAGTTAACAAATTGACCTAGTTTCTGTATTTTTTAAGTTTTTGTACTAAAATTTATAGATACAGTATGTGCCAGCTAGCAGAAAGCTACTGTAATTGCCAGTCGTAGTTCAGCATGCACCTAATCCCCGAGACTTGTCCAGTGATGCTGTAAGGAATTTGTGCTTCAGTATTTTGAGCTGGGGAGGCCAGGGCTTTCGGCTTCCAGCCTTCAGCCGGGTTTTCCATGTTGGCTGTGTGGAATCTCCTTCCCTTGGGCGTCGTGTGCCGTACGGAGGGCAGTGCGAGGGACAGAGCGGTGGCTTGGAGCTTGCTCTGGAGCTGAACTCAACAGGGACCGAGTTTAGGTTCTTTGCTGCAGTTTAATACCGGCTTGTGACTATATTTTTCAATCTCTCTAGAAATGATCTGTTTTCCCCTTCCGACTGCTTTTGTCTTTAACCCGAGTTCATCTAAGTTTACTTGAGGAAAAAAAAAACAAAACAAAAAAAGACTTTGATTTGAGATCGTTGCCTGCTTTTAGTGCCAGGATCACACATTTCTATGGCAACTCTGAGCTCAGCAGAGTGCAGAATTCAGTGCAGGGTTGTTGATGAGCTGAAGTCAGTGGCCGCTGCCTCTGCACGGCTCTGTCAGAGCCCAACTATGGCCGGTGGCAGCTGCCAAGGGCGAGTTTGGGGGTGCAGTGTGGTGGCTTGTGGGGGTTCCGATGTCCCTGCTCTACTGCAGTTGGCTTGCACTGCAAGAGCTGCTGCTGAGTGAGGGGTGGGCTCCTAGGAATGGTCAGGACCTGTGCTCTGTGTCCTGTAGCAGAGGCAAGCCTGTGAGTTGAGAATAGCTGTGCTGAACATCCCGGGAAGCTGCGAGCAGAGGAGTTTGAGCGCCGGTGAGGCCGTGCTCTCCGGGTCCGGTTGTCCTGGAGGTTGTAGGGGACGGGAGCTTGTAAGGATTCAAGGATCAGAGAAGGAGAGGCAAGACGTGCGCGTACGGGTTTGGCTTCTGGCAAGCAAACCACCCGCTTCCTTTCTTCAGCTTTTCTTCCTTCCTAACCCCCCACAGCTCTTCCCCCTGCTTGCTTGGAACAGGATCTTTTTTTTTTTTTTTTTACCTGCCTAGAAACAGCTGAAAGATGGGGGGGCAGCCCTGATTGTAAATAATTAACGTTACAAAGTGAAGTGTGTATAACATAAAAAAGGCTACAGCCCTTTGGTGACTTGTAAATGCTTGAGAAGGTTGTGGTAAAGACGTGGAGGGGCCAAGGACCTGCCCGGCCCCGCAGCCATCGCTGCCCCACCGCCACCGCAGGGCCGGCGGGATGGGATGGGGGGATCACCCTGTGCCCCTCGGCCGTGGGACCCCTCCCTCGGTGTAGTGGATGGGAGGGTAGCGTAACGTGTGTAATACGGATAGGAGAAGCTGTGTGAGGTGTGTATAGTGTATATTTTTTAAAAAATAGCTTGCTTGTATTGTGAAGATTTTAAAGACAAACTTGAGAATTCTAGCCTAACTATTAACACAAGTTTAACATCAGTTACCCCACTGGGTTCAGAGCCTCTTGAATGTATATTCCTTTTTGTAACCTAAATGACCTATTCTTCTACCAGTCAGCCAGACATCCTATTTATATTTTTAATTTTATATATTACTTTCCATTTGTTTTCATTATTTCCAGCATGTTTCTGGGTTTGGGTTTTTGGGGGGGGGGTTGTTTCTTTTTGCACAAGCATTGTGTGAAGTCAAGGAAATGTTAACTCAAACCTGGTATTTTCCAACCTGTTCCCCCCTCCGTTTCCTCTCCTCCACCCCTGTTGTGGTTTTTTTTTTTTTTCCTTTCTTCCTCCAACAGTTTGGGATTTTTCTGGGCTGGGATGCAGCGGGTGGGAGGAGGGGATGGCTCTTTTCCATTTGCAGCTTTTGTGCAAATGCCAGGTCTTTTTGCCAGTCAACTGAAAAAAAAAAAAAAGAAAAAAAAAGAAAAAAAAAAAAAAAAAAAAAAAAACCAAAACGCTTCACTTGCTGGTTGCTTTAAAAAGAAAAAAAAAATTAAAAAAACAAAAATGTAACCTTATCAGTGCGATGTAGACCCTGGCAGGAGGAGGGGAAGTGCACACCTGTAGCCACACACCTCTGGCTTTGGCTGCAAAACAAAAGCAAACCTTTCCTGGCGAGGAGGTGACCACAGGGCAGCTCTTGCCCGACCCCGCGGAGGGTTTGCCGGGCACGAGCTCCGTGTGCGGCCGGGCTCGGAGCCGTGCCGGGGAGCGCCGTGCCTTGGGCTTGCTCTTCCCCCCTCGGCGCCCGCCTGTCCATGTGCACAAACCCAAGAGCTGCCTGCTGATGACAGCAAAGCTGTTGCTGCTTTTCCTCTCCTCCTCCTCCTTCTCCTCTCCCCTCCCCAAGGAGGTCCAGCTCTCCGACAAGAGCTCGCCCAGCGCCCGGCCCCAGCGCCGTGGCCGTCTGCTCTGGGGCATCATCCAGGTATGGCCAAGGCCATGCCGGGGGAAGGCGCCCGGCCACGCCGTGCTGTGCCACAGAGCATTAGTTAGAAAAAAACACACACATATCTGCTGTTTTACTATGAACACTGGTCTGAGGTTTCCAGGCCCAGCACCACGGTGATGGGCCACGAAGGATTTAACCAGGGGAATTAAAACTCCTTCCTGCTTCCGTGTCTGGTAGCACCAGCTGGTATGAGTGAATCTACAGGTGTGCGTTTTCCTTCTTGTAGAAAATGCCACGAGCACTAACTGGTAAGGCTTAATGTACAGTATATTGTCAGTATTCTGGTATTCTTCTGGTTCAACATACATTATAGCTCATATATAACCTGTATTAATTGTATAGATTGTGCATTTAAAGCTGTTACCAAGTTGTCAGAAAATAAGAGAAGAGAAAAAAAAAAATAAGGTCATATGTAATATTTTGTTTGTAAGTATCCTTTGTATCATAGCAAAGGAAATGTTAAAAAAAAAAAAAATCAACTGTAATAAAGTAATTTTAGTACACGGAGTGTCTGCCTGCCTCTGTGAGCCCCCCGGGGACAGGGGGAGCTACCGCGTGTAGGACCTCTGCCAGGTGAACACGGGGGGCTCGGCGGCGGGACGCCCCCACCTGCGGGGCCGCGGGAGCCCCTTCCTGCGCTCCTCCGTCCGCAGGAACTCGGCCATGGCCCTGAAATACTCCAGCACGGCCTCGTGGCCCCAGCAGCGCCCCGGTGCCCGGCGGGGGAAGCCGCAGTGCCCCCCGCGCGGGGTCAGCAGCAGGAAGAAGTAGGGGCTGCTGCGGAAGAGCTCCATGGGCAGGCTGCGGGCCGGGGGGCCGCGCACGGGGTCGTCGGCGCTGCACAGGCACAGCACCGGCACGGCCGCCTCGTCCGCGTCGCGCAGGGGCTCGTTGCGTTCCCAGTAGACCTCCCAGCTCGTGGGGCGGCTCCGGGTCCGGCAGAAGAGGGATTCCTCCAGCTCCCGCAGCGAGCGGCTGCCCAGCAGCCTGTCCATGTCCACCGCTTCGGCCAGGGACCCCGCGTACCTGCGGGGACGGGGCGGCTGCCGTGGGCTGGGGGCTGAGGGGATGCCGGGGGGGACTGCGGGGATGTTGCCGTGGGCTGGGGGGACACGGGGAGGCCACAGGGACTGGCTGGCACTGCTGAGGGCCCCAGAGTTGCCACTGGGTGCTGGGAGGCTGTGGGGATGCTGCGGGGATGCTGCCATGGACTGTGCACCAGCCTGCACATAGGAATTGGGGGTGATCTCAAGCGCACCACATCACCCCCCACCCCAGAGGTGGTTTGGGGGTCCCATTCCGGCCCCTTGACAGGGATCCTGGAGGGTCCCCACAGCACAGCCCGGGTGCCATGGCAACGGGAGACAGCCAGCACTCTGCTCTGTTGCCGTGACAGCAACATTTGCAATGGATATCGGGAAATGGAGAGGGGGGCAGACACTCTACCACCCACCCCCCAATACCCCACTGTGCCTTCTGCACCCATGTGAGCCTTGCCACAGCTTGACCTGCCACCTGTTTGCCCCAACGTTTCAGGGTTTACCTCCATTTTTTTTTTGCTCCCATTTGCCCATCAGCAGGGCCCCATTGCCCCCACAAAGGTCTCAGCACCACCCGGTCCCGAGAGGTGCCTTGGCCCAGAGCGGTGTGTCTCCTGTGTTTGGGCTGCTCCAGCCTGGCTGTGTTGGGCAACAGGGAACCCAGATCCCTTGGGAAGGCAGGGGGTCACAGCCCCCCACCCAGCTGAGGGTTGACATCATGGTCCCCCCCCCAAAGCCCTGCAGGGCCAACAAGGTGGTGTCAGGTGCTGGGGAGAAGCGACAGTGCAGGGAGAGTGGCCAGCCCCACTCACCCCTTTGGGGTCACGCATCACACAGGGGCTTCACCACCCCGCACAGAGGTGACAGATTTCCCAGCCCAGGGACGCTGAGGTGCTGCCTCAGCCCCAGAAGGGCTGGGGACACAGGTGGTGGCCCAGCTGGCCCCATGGCAGCTGGCTCCAGGCTGGTGTTCATTAACCAGCACGTTCTGCTGCCCTCAGCACCTCTGCCCCCAGTGCTGGGGCTGTGGGTGCTGAACTGCACGCACACCCCCAAGGATAAATGAGGGGTTCCCGGGGTACCCCCCTGCACCTTCCCAAGCCCAAGCACTGACCTGCTTAATCCCTGCTTGAGGTGGAGGAGCAGCGGCCACTCGTAGAGCCAGGGCATCGCGGCCTCAAACCAGTCCCGGCCACGGAAGATGGGGGAGAGGCAGGCGGCGGCAGCCAGGCGGCTGGAGGAGCCACTCTCCCCCAGGTAGGCGAAGAGCAGCCCCGAGCCCGAGCCCTCGCTGACAGCCAGCAGAGAGGCAGTGGGGTGCCGGCACCGCAGGTAGGTCACGGCCTCCCGCAGGTCCCCAGGGTCCCCAAAGGGCTGGAGCCGGGGGGTGGTGAGGGGGCAGCCGTTGTGGCCCCGGCGGTTGAAGATGACGGGGATGAAGCCCCGCTCCAGCGCCCTCAGCCCCAGCTGCAACAGCCCCACCGTCACCTTCCCAGCAGCGTTGGGGATTAGTAGCAGCACCGGGCTGCAGACCCCCCCACCGCCACCCACAGCCCCCCACGGTCCCACCAGCCAGTCCAGGGCCACCAGCCCAGCATCAGACAGCTGCAGGAGCTCCCGGGCCACCACCGGCTCTGGCTCAGGCGGCTGCAGGAGCTGCTGCAGCATCTGGAGCTGAGGCCAGCGTGGCCATGGCCACCGTCCCCCCCTCAGCGCCGCCGACCGCCCCAAGCTCCGCACCAGGTGCTGGGCCAGAGCCGAGGGCTTGCACAGCAGGCGGCAGCGCCCTGAGCCCTCCTCGGCCATGAAGGGGATCCCCTCCTCTTCCTCCTCCTCCTCCTCTGCCAGGTCTCCAGGCACCTCCAGTCTCCCTTCCCAAAGGCACCAAGCCAGGAGGCCCAGTACCATGAGCATCGCGGCTGCGGCCACCAAACCCTCTGGGGACAGCATGGAGGCAGCAGAGCCCCAGCCGGCAGCCCCGGTGCTCGGCGGGTTCGCAGAGCGATGGCGGGGCTGTGCTGGGAAAGCCCAGCCCCGGGGCTGGGCAAACAGCGGGGCTGTGCCGGGGATGGCGTGAGCAGCCGCCAGCGGGGCCAAGGGGACTGGGTGAAACGGGAGGGACACGTGGCCAAGCCCTGCCTGGCGCCAGGGAGGGGTGAACCCACGGCCCAGGGGAAACGGGACCCTCCACGGGCACGGGAGCGGGGGCCATGGGCCGTGCAATGCTCACAACTTTATTGATACAAATTTACAAGGACACATCTTACAGTGGGGAGCGCGGCCCCAGTGAGGGGGCAGGACGCCCGGGGAGGGGTTCAGGACGCCCGGGAAGGGGGGGCCCACGGGCGTCCCAGTCCAGTGTAATGCCGTGGGTGGCCCCGGGGGTACCGGCCACCCAGAGAGGAGCTTTGTGGGGGGTGGGGGTACAAGGCCACCGCCGCCATGGACAGCTACACAGGCTCTGTACAGGATAAGTTAGGCGCGGGGCGGGCAGGGGGCTGTACAGGGGGACGCAGGCACCTACCCCGCCGGCCGAGCACCAGCTCCTTGACGGCGCGGGGGGCACCGGGAGCTCGCCCCGCGCCCCAGCTCCCCAAAAAGGCCACTTGCAGCCACGCTCGCCCCAGGTGCCGGCTGCTGCCGGAGGGAAGGGAGAGACAGAGAGCGTGGGGGCCGGGGGACACGCAGGGGGGAGGCGCGGGCTGGCGCTCACTGCTTCTTCTCGCGGGTGGTGATGGTGACCAGCTGCTTGGCGGCCTTGGCGATGTCGTAGGCACACTGGATGACCTGCTGGGTCAGGAGCTGGTAGTCCACGCTGGCGCCCGGCTCGGGGGGCACGGTCTTGCGGCACTCGCTCTGCAGCCGGTAGGCGCTGGCGTTGAGCAGCCGCAGGGAGCTCCGCACCGTCTCCAGAGCCGGCTTCTGCAGCAGGGCACAGGACCGGCATCAGAACCCACGCCCAGGAAGCTGACAGTGTCTGGTGGGGACCATCCCCACCCCAGGGATGCACTACCCCTCTCACCTTAGGGAAGAGTGATGCCATCTCTGTCACAGCTGAGTGGATCTTCTCTGAGCAGGGCATGAAGCTGGGGGCAAGGAGATAGGGTGGGCAGTGAGCATTGCAGGAGACCACTGCTCCTGACCACAGGGGGTGGCAGGGATGACCCTGTGTGACCTCAGCCCCTTGGTCTGGGGATCCAGAGGGACCCCAAGCCTGTGCACCAGTCCCACCTGTCATGTTTGGACTCCTGCGCCGCCCGCAGCAGCTCCTGGATGTTCTTGGTGACCTGCTCAGTTTTGAGGATGACGTCCTCTGTGCTGGGCAGTCCAGGGTCCAGCTCCCCGTCCAGCGGGTCCAGCTCATGAGGGAAGTCCTCATCCTTGCTCAGCTCCACAAACCGCTTGCCCTCCATGCTGCAGGCACCGACGGGTCAGTGTCAACTGCACGTCCCTGTGTTCCCATGTTCCCTGGCACAGCCCCCAGCCCCAGCACTGACCTGATCAGGACCTCACCCCCCTGTGTGTTGTCGTAGTCGCTGTCGGTGCCGCTGCCGTGCCGGTCCAGCTTGCTCTGGAGGGCAGAGGAGCAGCGTCAAGCCCTGCCCAGCCCCATCCCCACACAGGGTCGGGGGTCTTCCCACCCCAGGAATTGCCCCCCATCCCCAGTACATCACCATGTGCCGGCCACCATCGGGTTGGCAGGAGAGCAGCGGGGAGGACGGGGGAAAGGGCACCGAGGAGGCAGATGGACCTTTCCGGATCTGGAGGGGGAACAGAAGGGAAGCCGGCGCTGAACACGGTGCAGAAGGGTCTGGAGCCGACACCGGTGACGTGCAGGGGAGGACGAGCACAGGGGACACCACCACCCTGCATGCAGGAACATCCCACAGCCGCAGTCCCTTGGGGAGGTCCCCGGCCTGACCCAGGGGGGTTCAGGGCAGTGGGGGGACAGGACATCCCAAAGGCCACATCCTGGGCAGGCAACAAGCCACCACATCCCATGCAGGAGCCGCCCCCGCTGCGGCCCCCTTACCCGGTACACGCTGGCCGGGATGTGCATGGAGTACAGAGCCTCGTCCTCCACCTCCTGGCAACACACAGAAGGTTACAGCCCCGCGGGGACAGGACCCAGCACCCTGCGGGGCTGGGGAGGCTGCTGCACCCCAAAACCCACCCGCCCGCCCCAGCACACTCACGCCAGGGCCGAAGGGCAGCCGTGTCACCAGCTCCTCCACCGGCTGCCCGAAGGGTTTCAGCGCCGAGCCCGGCTCGTACATGGAGAAGGCCTGGCGGTCCCGGCGGTGTGTGGGGGCCGTGCCCGGGGGGTGCCCATGCTCTGGCCGCTCACTGGGGGCCGGGGTTGGGTGTGCGGGACCAGTCTGCTGCCGGATCTGCGTGTTCTCTGCCTGCAGCTTGTGGATCTGTAGCCAGGAGGAGCGGGGGGAGGCTTCAGCAAGGAGTGAAATACAACGAAGGGGGGGGTCCTGCCGGCCCCGCACCCACCTCACGCTGCAGCCGGCGCAGCTCATCGCTCAGGCTGTTGTTCACCTTCATCAGCTGCTGCACCTTGGCTTCAGAGGCAGCCAGAGCCTTCTTCACCTCCAGGTATTCCTGCAGCGTGATGGGGCCGTCTGACAGGTCGGAGGAGTCCATGCTCTGTGGGGAGAGGGGGCTCAGCACCGGGATGCCACAGGCGGGGCGGGGTCCAGGTGGGGTCCGGGGCTCACCCTGGCACGGTTGTTGCGGGAGGCGTTGCGCAGCAGTTCCTGGTCTGTGTCCTCGTCGGATGCGACGCTGTCGTAGTCGTGCTGGTCGTCCACGTCACTCTGGCTCCGCAGCGAGTAGTCGAGGGCGTCTGGGGGAAGGCAAGGCGGTGCTGAGCACAGGGCAGGGAGGGATGCTCAGATCCCCTTTGTTGCCCTCTGCCCCTCACCTGTGGGGCTCAGCAGACTCTTCCCTTGCTGCCGGCGCTTGGCTTCCCCAAGGATGTCGATGAGCAAGGTGGCGAACTCCCTGGCGTTGAACCTGGCCAGCTTCTGCCGGCCCTGGGGGTAGGAGGAGGAGAAAAGGGGGTGAGCAGAGGTCTGGGTGCACAGGGGGGTCACAAGGCCTTGTGGGGGGAGCCACGAGGCCTGGGGGGGGTGGGCTCACCTGGTTTCGCGTGGCCGAGTACTCAGGGTTGACGGGGAGGAAGGGGACGGCGCTGCGCTCTGTCACCAGCGTGCTGTGGTTCTGCGTCGTCAGCCAGACTGCAGGAAGGCACCCGGTATCAGCCCCCGGGGGGCTACAGGGGCTGGACCCCCCTGGATGAGCGGGCTGCAGGGCCTGAGCCGGCAGGACGCAGGCGCAGGCGCGGGGCCAGCCTGCCGGGGCTGGGAGCGGAGCCCAGCCGGGCTGACAGGACTCGCCTCCCCCAGCCACCCCGCAGAGTTGGGGTTCCCCCTGTGCCCCCCAGCAGGGACCCCCTGCTCCTCACCCCTTGGGGCACCAGCTCACCACCCCTGAACCGACGGGGAGAAGGTTTGTCATTTCTGTTGGCA